>WHYT01017230.1:592458-659241 GCA_009806455.1 Tetrax tetrax | reverse complement strand
GAAGAAGGCTGAAATGCTGTTAGGGATTGGGAGAGATGTTTGTGTGTGTGTCTCTCTCTGCCCCTTATTACACATGTGCACCCTCCCCTCTGCAGGCAGCACTGCCAGAGCCCCTCCTCTGGTTGGAAGAGGGGAGTTGAAATAGTAAGCTCCTGCTTTGTGAAGGAGATTTTCTTTCATTGCCTTGCTCGGAGGTGCCTTTGAGAGGAGAACCGATGTGGTTTTGTTAACTCCTGGACTGAAGAGGTGATTTCGATGGCCGTGGGGCTGCATGCCATCATTTTACTCTGTGCTGTTGTGGCAGGAGCTTCAGGGAGTAAGTAGAAGAAACTTTTTCCTCTGCTAAGATTGATCTCTCTCAATGCAAAATACTTCTGCTGAGGAATGATCTCGCTAGCAAAACTCCTGAGATGCTGTAAATTATGTTACAACTTGTAGGTTTGCAGTAATTCTTGTAGCAGCTTTGTCTTGATTTTCAGTGTAGTGTAGCAATTCGCTTTACTGAGCTCTCTGGGTGGTACTGGGCAGGTGGGAGGGGACCCTACCTGTAAAGGAGAGCAGTTAAATAGTGCATCTTCCTTCAGCATTGCTAGGGAAAGCAACAGAAACGGTGAGATTGTGCCAGTCAATTCATTATCTCAGACTGAAAGAACATGTTGGTATCATGTTGTAAAATTGTGCTCACTTTGGGTTCTGACAGATGAAGGGTTCCAAAAAGTGTGAGTAGATCATGATCCATGTCAATGATGTGGTCCTCTGTTACTCTTATCAACTGAACAGAGATAAGTGCATGCTGTTTCTAGAACCAAAATAAATTAGAGAAGGAAATTTCAAATTTAAAAAGAAAAAAGCAAAGAGCAGAAACTCTAAAGTTAGGCACCTTAACAAAGTTAACAAAGTGCCCGATTGTCCAAAGTGCTCAGCCTACCACACTCCTGTCCGTGATAAGCACATCTAAAAATTCTGAGCACAGCATTCCCATATCCTCATGGGAGCTGAGAGAGCTCTTAAATCTCGTCCTGGAGAGCCGTACTCAACATCTTAAAAATCTGATCCTACATAACAGAGGTGAATTTTCCAGATTCATCTTACCATATCAAGGTTAATTTGTATTAATTTGTTAATTTTAATTGAATAATTTGTACTGATTTCTTAATTAAAAGCCATTAACTTAAAATTACCTTTTTTTCCACCGTTTAAAAGAAAAGGGTGAGGTAGGTAGACCTTTTCTCACCTGACCCACTAGATACTTAGGGATGATTTTCCCCCCTCAAGGAGACTGAGAAGTGTATTTCTTTCTCTCCAAATGCAGTGTGTTTGGAATGTTAAAGTTAATGCATATGTTTTATGCATAGAGAGGTATACTTATAAAAATTAATAGTCAGATTTCAACATAATTCTCATATGTTACATGATGTGGTCTCTATGCTAGAAAGTTTTCTAGTTTGGTAGATACCTGTAGCACTAAGATCAAATTTTCTTGAAAATAACATGTTATTCATACCTATTAAAAGTAAAATCTGAAATTCCATACAGATAATTAGCTCTGCAAAATAAAAAGGAGCACTTGTTAGGAGGAAAATATAAGTATGGGGGTAAGACATTTTCAAGAAAAATGTAATTCTACTCTCCAGAAACTTAAATTTTAACTTGGGAATAAAAATGTATATAAGCTTGAGTGGTTGCTGCTTTCTTTTTTTTTTTTTTTTTTTTTTTTTTTTTTTTTTTTTTTTTTTTTTTTTTTTTCCAAAACCAGTGAATTTTCTTCTTTCCTTCTGCAATAATTTTGACATTTCTAAAAAGGGATTAAGAGAAGGGAAAATACAGTTCCAATAAATAATATAAATGTGGATTTTAAATGTCGAAGTTTGACAAGAGCATTTCCTTCAGGCGTATAGCATATATAAAACATCCAAAAGCACAGAACCAGAATAAAGAGGCTCTTCAAACTTCTCTCTCCAGTGGGAGACACAGCTGAGCAGCACAGGGGTGTCAGTTACGGCTTAACAGGGAGGTTCACTAGCATATAGTACAGCGCAGAGATTGAAGGTGATTGTACTTGCTATTGAACTTCTCGTTGGAGTTACTTTTAAGAAAGATTTATCAATAATGGCAAGTCAGGGCTAAATGCTTTTAATAGTAATTAAATAATGTAATACATGATTTATTAATAAAGTAGCATTTTCTTTCACTATGGTACATACAAGTGCCCTGTGCTGAAGTGCTGCAGGATCACATACTTGGTTTTGGCTGTTCCTTGTATATCACTGCAGTGCTTATGAGCAGCTGGGGTCTGGCTGACTTTGCCATATGCGTGTTCCTATCAGTGTCTAGGACTGATGAATGTAATTCTGGCGGGCTTATTTAAGGTCATTCAGCATCAGAGTAGTAGAGTTTTACTAGTTTACTGTGCAGATGTGTGTGCACAGAGTGCAGAGAAGGAATGGAGGTGTTACGTAGCAGCCCTGGCTGTTTCCTGTGTTCATGCCGGTGCAAATCTGAAGCCGTTCCATCTGTGTGATGTAAGTGTACATCCCCCTGAATTCACTGCCCTCACAGGCAAAGTCTGAATGAATGTCATGCTGAAGAACAGACTCTCCAGTGTTAAAGGATGTTTTAACCACCTGCCACCCTTGAGTTGTGATGTTTAAGTGTTCCTTAATGTGCTGGTGCTGGGAAAGTTTTTATTGGGCAGTAAAGCTTGCTCTTGTTCTGCTTTAAATGATACTTAGGATTTCTTGAATGTTTACATGCAATTAAAAATCTTAGCTAAGTAGAAATTTTCCCTAACTGCAATAAAGTTAAAAGTCTATGGACGTTAGGAATTATGGTGTGTAAAATGTGTATTTATTTCTTGCATCAAGAACCGCTTTTTAAAATTTGTTTGCTAATCCATGGTATTGTTGTATTTCCTTAACCTACCCTGATGAATATGCTAAGGCATGCCATTCCTTTATGTACAAGCTTGTGTGGTATAGATGTGTGGAAAGGGGCAGGAGCAAAGTTTTGTGCTTGTATAGTCAGTAGCAAAACTCTCATGGAAATTTTTTTTTTTTTTTTTTTTGAGGGCCATGCTTTGGTTTGGGTCATTTCATTGTAATTGAAAAGCAACAGATGTGTCTCAAGCTGCACACAACTTTTCAGTGCTTTTCTATTATCTTACCTGTCATTGCAGGATCCTTGGAGAGTTTAAGTTATGGAGCTTCCTGTTTTGCGGAGTGTGTAGGTGAGTAAACCAAGACTGTATTCAGGCCTTGTGTGTGATAAGGAAGGAGGGATTTGAAAACTTACTTCTTGTCAGCAGGGATGTTGTGTTCTCAGAAGAATGATACTTAGAGTGATTGGCATTCATGGAAGTAGTGGAGAAGTTCCACTAAGCTTTACAGGCCCAAACTTGCCTAAAGCGCACATTCTGTGAACTCAAGAAAACTCCTACACATTAGAACTACGCAAACTACTAAACCAGTGCAGGACAAAACCCAGCCATGTATGAGTGTCTTTTTTACCAGTACCCAGTGTTACCTCCTTTCATACTGAAACGAGCATGAAAAAAGACTTCTCCTTCAGTGAGCAGGCACAGAACTTGTATTCTGTAAGGGAGAAATGGATGGGAAGACAGAATATTGAACTGACCTGGGAAGCTTTGGTTGAATGCCTTGAGGTACAGTTTGTAACTTAGGCTTCTCTTTTACATTGCCAGCAGGTACTTGAATGTGGAAAAGTACTTTTCAGTGTAACAGGAAGGGGAGCCCATGGATGTTCTGCTGGCAAAGAGATCTTGCACTGGCTTCTTAGCTGCCTACTCAGACAGTGCAGCTCAGAGACCCTTCTTTTGTTTAATATTCATCTCTGTATGGCTTTGTTCTTGAGTGTTGCAGAGCTGCTGTGAGGCAGAGAAAAAGAAGCTCTCTATTATGGGAGCCACAATGGTCATTTTTCCTAGGTGTTGTTTTCTTCATCTGAGGAAAGAGAGAGTATTTGCTTTGCGTTTTTCCTCTTCTGCACTTCAGTGGTCCCCCTTAATGGCACACCATGATGTCTTATCTCTTAGGGACACCTTATTTGTTACAATCTCAAACACCACAGCCACCAAAACGTACGGCTTTGAAAGTATTATGACGGTGATCTTCTCATCCTTTCAAGGCTAATGCTTATCACCTGGTCTAGAAGAGAATCTCCTTTGATTAGAGGAAAATACAGAGACCATGTAGCACACATGACGGTGTCTGACATTGTGTTCAGTAGAAGACATTGCTCCCCATGGAAACTTGCCAGGTCATTACCATGTCTTCATACAAATAATTCTTAACTTCCCGCGCTTTCTTTTCCTGAGCCTGGATCTTTTCAGGCAGGCTTTCAGAACCAAAGTTCTTTACTTAAAAAAACACATCATTTAGTTTGTCTGCATATGTGTAGCCACAGCATCAGCGTAAAAAGCACTGAATGTATCAGCAGATCTTTTTCATCTTGCTGTTGCAGAAGTCCCGCTGCTCTCTGGTATTGAAAGAGCATCATGCTGTAAATGCATTGCATTCCTTTTCTGCTCTTGGGAGCTAGATTCCTGCCTTGATGGAAATTGTGAGGTTATGTGCATAGGCAAAAAGGGAATTATTTTTACCTTCCATACAGGAGTTATCGCTAGCATGCAGAGTGCTTTCGGAAACCCAGTTCTTTCAATTGTAAATCCCAATGGGAAGGGAACCTTCTGAATATCCAGCCCCTTGTTTAGCTGATTTTGTTGGCCAAAAGATTAAAAAGTAGAGAAAAAAATAGGGGGAGGGGGAGGCCTGGTAGACTAAAAAAATATTTTTGTTTGTTTGTTTCCTAGGACACAATGCATCGTACTTCCCCAAGAGAGCTAGATACAGCTACAGGTATTCAGCAGTCACCAGCACATTCCTGCAGGGAAGTACGTACAAAAGCAGTAGCATCTCTCTGGAGAGCACAGTGATCATTGAGGTGTTGGGGAACTGCCAGATGGTTTTGAAAGTGAGTATTGTCATAATCATCTGAGTGATTGGGATGAACTAATGTGGAACTGTTGTCTTTCTTTGGGATTACTGCTGCATTTAAAACATTTATCTGTCTTGTAATTAAAAGCCAGTTCAATTCTAGATGTCATAATTAGAGCTACAGAATTACTTTGATGTGACACATCTTCAAATTACATATTTGCCAGTTTTAAAGGGCAAATTAAGCAAATAATTGTTTTCTTTCCTAAGTAGCATGACAGTTTCACTGTTTTGTCACATGAAGTGTAGAACTGGAGATGAGGCTAGTACTTTTGAAAAGAACTTGGGGTTTTTTTTAAGCACTTTCATATCTATAGCAGTAATTGTAAAATAGCAAACATTTGAAAGAGAACCTGAGAAACTTGTAGGATGTGCTAGATTGGTGCCATTCCTAGCACAGTGTGAAACTCCTTGTAACACTCCATTGATCTTGACAGGAGGTCTCTCTCTCAGTGACAAAAGCAATAGACCGGTTTCAAATTACAGACCTCTTCCTGGGGTGCACCCTCTGGTAGGCCGGTTAGAGAACTACAGTGTTTTAGCAGGGGGAGCATGGAAAATAAACTTCTCTCATCTGCCTTGATTTTCCTTCAGGTGAACAGAGGGGATAATTCATGGGTTCTGCAGGGGGTTGACATATGTGTTTTATATACACATATACATGAGGGCAATGAAGAACAGGATAGTTATCCCTGTCCTAACATGATCATATGGATAAAATTAACTGGCCAGTGGTCCCGTGATTTTGCATGAAGAATGAGAATTTGATTACTGTCTTCAAATTGAATCACACTCTTCAGCCTTACAATATGAGTGGCCAGATTCCCCAACTTCGAGCTCTTTTTCTTAATATGAGGCCTCCTAAGATATGCAAAACAATATGTAGTTGGTTGAAAGCTTGTCTTTATAAAAATAAAAAAATAGATAGTAAGAAAAAAATTACTAACAGCTGCAGTCTGTGCTGTACTTAAATGGGGCAGAGCACCAACGCTTTTGATCTACCATTTGAGAAAAGTTCTTTGTTACTACAACTAGCCAAATAGCAAGTACTTAAGCAATTTCCATAATGAACTTAAGTATGCATTTTCTCTTCTGAATTCAGCTAAAGTAAGCTATGAAATGACTGCTGAATACTCAGAACTTTACCAGTATATTCTCAAGAGTCAACTGAGATGGATAGTCATTTTGCTTCTCAGCCAGAGTAGAAAGGACTTATGTTTATCCAGGCTTCTACTTTACTCCAGAGTAGGTGACTGCTTCTGGGTTGAAAAAGAAAGGGATATAATAGTGCCATAGAAAATGTATTTAATAGTGAATGAAACTTCTTCGTAGAAGAAATTTCTGGAGATCATCTCAGATACAGAACCTGAAGATATGGCTGTTGCAGTTGTGTTGTGTGCAAAACTGAACCTTTTTTCATAGTCTGTGACATTCTATGTAGATATCATTATGTGACAAAGTCCACAAGTTCCTATTGACAATGATATTTGTTGCTCTAATCTTTGCTCCTAGGTGCAAGATGTACAGATTAAGAAAAGTCTGGCATCCAGAGAGGAGCCTCTGAAGGGAATGGACAGTCTAAGGTAGAAAAACTTCTAATCTGGTCTAGTTCTTGTTTTTTGAAGCTGTGTGGCTTAGCAGCATCACGGCTTGACATTGCTCATTCTGTTTCATACTCTGTTTAGTTTTAGTTGGATGTCTGTTTGTTTGTTTTTTAAAGCAAGGATCAAGATATGAGCACCATCAGCATTTTGCTCATGTCTGCCATCTGAGTTGCAATTGCTACTTTTACAGGCTCTTGAGTTTTGAAGTACATTTCAGAAGTTCATGGCTTGGAGTATCCTCACAATGTAAAATGTTTTTTTTTTTTTTCTTCTAGATTCTAGACTACTTAAATTGCATTTATTTGTCTAATGTAATTTTCTTCCTTTTATGGTTTTGTTTTTAGTAGCTCATTCATACATCTGTCTGTGTTTCCCTCTGACTTGCAAAGGTATAGACTCTAGTGAAAATGCTATACAGAAAGGTCTCTTCCAAATGTGGAGGTCTGGTATTTTGCCAGCGAGCTGATGCTTCTTGTGTTGTCAAAAAAAACCGAACAGTTCTATTGTCTGATTAAGCTCAGCCTTGTAACCTTCCTCTTTGTCTTGCCACTTGGATTCTCAGCCTTTAAACAACACTGGGAACTGAGGTAATTGACTCAAAGCAAACGATCAAGAGGAGCAAGTTTGGAGTAAATGCATTGCTTCTTATATTCATCAAGAAGAGCTCTGTGTTCCACAGTACGGGTAGTGGTATCGGAGTTCAAATCAGAGTACAGACACATCTTCTTACTTGTAGGGTTTTCACAGAGATAAGAGCAGTTGTGTCTTGTTCTTTGCAGAGAAGCCAAGAAACAGAGGTAGCAAAGAAAGCATTCAGTGAAACATGGCTATTGAAAATAATTATTCAGACAAGTGAACTTTATTAGCATTTGCCTCAGCCTATTGTGAATATCCAGTGGTCTAGCTTGTCCTCTGAACATGCATGTAATTTCCACAGATAGTAGGAAAAGCAACCACAGTTGCCTAGGAGTTCAGAAACGCTTATGCCATGTGAACAGACTGTTCTCCTGGGAAGACTTTATCCAGGTGTTTGTGCATTGAAAGCTTTTCTCTTACATTGTCTTTGTGACCCAGTTAATGAGATGACCAGCCAGTTTCACAGTTAATGCAGATGAACTGTGTATCTCACTGTGTGGGAGCTGACTATTGGGCTACTGTGGATTTCTTCCTTTGAATGGCTTCTTTTTCCTCATTTAGAGGGAAAGTATATGATTAAAGTACGTTGTATTACGAGTCAAAATCAATGTTAAAAGTGATCTCTTGCAAAAGTAGAAAACACTATACTGTCAATCCAGGATAGAGGAAGCAATCAGGGAGTGACCTGAAAACAGAGGCTGAGGAATAACTTTGGGATACAGCCCAAGTACGTACACCTAACAGAGCAGGAAGATACGGGTTGATTGGAAAGCAGTTGTTCTTGTGTTTATCACAGCTGAAGAGGAATGATAAAGAGTACATGCAGTTACTTTGCAATTGAGACACGATTACCAGTGCTAAAGGCACCCTGAATCATAAAATGAAATTTCTGTCTTACATTAAACAGGAATTGTTGCCATTAAGTATAATTACTTGTAAAGGATTTACCAGGAGTTGGCTTTATTAAGTGCTCTAGTTATGTCGAAGATGCTGATTATCTTGATAGTTTTTGTTTTTTGTTGTTTTGTTTTTTTCTTTTTTAAGGGCTCTTAGGGTCGGGGTGAATTAATGAAGAATAGAGGCTTGCTATAAAGAGTGGAGATACAGAATGAGGGAGATCCATTGTAGAGGAACAGCTCTGTTCAGAAAATCTGAGTCTAATGTCATAAACTGACTTGCAGCCACTGTTTGAACCAAGAAACTATAAACTGTTTTACTGCAGGAAAATACTAGAACAGCATCCTCTTCATTTTTCTTTCCATGAGGGGAAAGTTCTGAAGCTCTGTCCTGTGAGAAGTGAACAGACCTGGGCAGTGAACATAAAGCGAGGCATTCTCAGTGTCCTGCAGACATCACAAGCACCCACTGCTAGTGCAGTCGTTGAAGAGGTGAGACTGTCAGTACAGTCATGCTCTAGGGTGGCTGTTATCCCTTGTGCATCTTAAGGTTTTTGACACTCGATCACTGGTCAGCAGCCAGTGGTGGTTGTCTCATTGCTTTTTGTAGTGAATGTTATGAAATTATCTGTAATTTGCATTCTTATTGAGAGCTGGAATCTACTACCTTGTTATCTGAGCAAAAGCTGTGTATTGCAGAGTTCTCTGAGGAGTTGTAACAGCAGGTCTTGTGCTTTACCTGTTCTTTGGGGAAAATACAATATTCATTATTCATGATTATTCATCGTAAATTTTTTCATTAATTTCAAGAGGCTTTAAGATCAGGCTTCTCAGAGCTCTTTACATTTTTTTTTTTAAATACTTAAGCTCAAGTTCTGCTGTGTTACACTGAGATAATAGTCCATATTACCCAACTCTCACCCATGTGTTTGCATGAGTGCAGCTGAGATACCTTAACGGCTGCACTGCTTCTGTTGTGAAGAGCAGTCTCTAGGCTGACCTTCAGCATGGTGTGCGCTACCTCATTCTCATGTTAGTGCTACAGATCAGTGCTTAAGTGGGTGTTCTGCAGTAAGGCTTGGGAGACACATATGTAATTGTGTTTCTTCTGAGTAGAAATGCTCTTCTGAATTAATGCTTCCCTGTAAACCCACAAAATCTTCAATGAAAAAGCATACGTCTGTAAATTATCTGATTCAGAGTAACACAGTGAAGTTAAACAAATCAACAAACCACTTGCTGTTACAAAGTTTGACCAAAGTCTTTAAAATTATTTGCCTTTCCATGGCTTTTATGGCAAAGCCAGTGTCCTGCAAGGGAGAAGTTGTGTCTGTTGCATTGTTATTACAAGAAAGCAATTATTACAATTAATTGTAATAGTCCATAATACCCACTTTTATTGTATGTGTGCGTGTGTGATTCAATGCTGTATGTTTGTTACTAGGTGGATGTTCTGGGAATATGCCCAACCAGGTACCAGCGAAAAGGTCCTATTCTTGTCAAGACAAGGGACTTAAACCTCTGCTCTCATCGGTATTCTGGTTTTACTTCTGTGCAGTCTGTTGCCCTTCCTCGTATGTTGGTAAGTGCTGGGGAATGACACTGGTTCTTCCAGAGGGCCTTTTAATTTCTTTGAAGAGTCTAAGCACCAGGTTTGCAATTCACGTCAGGCACTTCTCCTAATGGAACTGTTTTTCATAATGTAAATGAAAACATTTTTGAATAGTCATTTATGCTTAATTATATTTGTGTGTGTCTGCCAAAATGTGAATCCCTAGCAAGGAAATGATGAATATTATTGTCTCGGTAACGCCTGTTATTCACAGAATTTTTTAAATGCAAATTTGCATTGTAGTTGATGAGCATTATAGTATAAAGGCAGTAGGTTGTCAGGCACCTGGTTTAACTTCTGTCATTAAAATATATTCCAGTGTTAAACTGAATGTGGAGTGTAAAGCAGAGGAATAGAGAGATACGGATAAGAAAAATACATTGCGCAAAGACAGTTGTTGTTTGCAGAAACCTTTGGAAAGATACAAGCTTTTCTAAAAGCCATCCTTACAGCTTTACGCTGTTTGTGGCAAATACAGTCAATGTTTGTATCTTGTGCCATTTTTATTAGGTGACTATTACTTGTTTCTTGTATTGTACTAGCTAGTCATAATTTTTTAGAAAAGCCTTTTGCTTTTCTCAACTCTCCTGACCAAAAGGATCTGCTTAACACTGGTGGTTTGTGAGCTGAAACGAATTGAGACCATTTGACACTGAAAGTTAGTAGCACTTGCATTTCAGTGATGGAAAAATTAGACTGAAAATAAAGAGCATATTAACCTCTACAGACCAGCGGCTGTCAAAGGTCTGAACAAGAGACTTCACACTGTATCACAGAACTGGAATCCTCCATGAATTTGGGAGAGAAAGAATTGGGCAGGCTGACATAGGTCATCAAAGCTTTACCTGAAGTATCTATTCTTCTCAGTCTGAGCAGCAGATCCTGTCCTCCAAACTGGAATGTGTTCAGAATATTAAGGATGGAGTCCTGGCGGAGGCCAACTGTACTGAGTCCAACCTTGCTACACCATTCTCTCAGAAGGGCAACGGAGCAAAGACACAGACACAGTCTTCACTGAAACTCTTTCAAGTGGAAACAGAGATACTGTACAAAAAAGGTAACGTGATGTTTCTACTAAAATAAAGTAAATATATTTCCTAGAAAAATCTTGGGTCTGGGTCTTGCCTGTGAGAACTCTGCACCTGATGTTTCCTTTCATGCACTGAACAATGTGAAAGTGGATGTTTTTACAGGCTGGGCTACTGAGAGCTGTCTCTTCTTTGGGAGCCTGCTCTAACGAAGCTGGGTGGGTCTCCAAAAGTGATAGATTTTCTTAATGGCCAACTCTTTTTTTTTTTTTTTTTTTTTTTTTTTTTTTTTTTTTTCCTTCTTTACGTACCTAGCCCCTTTGCATGCAGAGGATCAGCTTTCCTGTGTAGTGGACAGTTCCTAGTTTGTGTGCAAATGGAGCCAGAATAATTGCAAGTCCTTATGGAACTTTTGTTTGAATTTTTGCTCCTTCTTTGCCTTATGAGCTTCTCCTTAGAAAAATTATTTTACTGAAGTCAATTGAAGGCTTACCTGAGGAAAGGTTTTAAAATTTCCAGGACGCTTTTTGTTTATGGCTATGATAAGATGACAAGATTATTCCTCAGGAAGAGGTTGAGAGCCAAGCCCCTTATTTTTCTTGACACTTACATCTCCCGTTGAGTTTTTGGGAGGAGTGAGTGAGTAGATGAAATTGGAAAGTGCAATGACAGTAAAGTAGCAGGGCCTTGTAAGAGGCATATTGATGGAAACTGGAAAATTTTTTGTATGTATCTTCTTTGTCCTGTTTCTCTGACTTTTTCTTTCAGGTCACATTTGTCTTTAGGCCTTTATTCTATTGTATTCTTAAATTCAACCTGACTGCAGACATTCATACTCATCCCTTGGCTTTACTGAAACTAGAGAGATTCTTACATGTGGAAATGGAGGCTGAGAGAGAAACTTTCCTCTGGCATTTAGGGTTAACTGTAGCAAATGGCCAGCAACCACCAAATATCTGATTTTTCCTTGTGTCTTTCCAGTGGACTCTGAGAATCGGTATGTGACCAGCATGCTCTACGAAAGGGAACAAACTGAGAGGGAAGTCACTGGAGGGGAAGTGACTGAACTAGTGTGGAAGCTTTGCTTAGTACATAGTGCGAGTTTTGAGGTAAGCTTTTACACATAACCTCTGTTTCCTTGTAAGGCCTTTGTGGTCTGACAGTTCTCCTACACAGGTAAGAGGTGATGAGAAGAACAGGATTTTAAATACTGAAGCCTTTCATTGTTTTGGGAATTTTTTAATGTGGAATTGTAGAAAGATGAAATGTTTCAAAGTGTCATTTTCCTATATAAACAATAAATGAAGAGTCAAAACATCATATGGCCCCTGAGTATTGGGCAAAAGCAATTTTGAACCGTATTCTTAATTAACCTGAAAGAAAATGTTCTGAATTTTTGTTTTTTTCTGTGGAAAAAACAAAGTGTCTGTTTTGGTTTGTCACTAATGGTTTTGATGCTTACTTGTAAAAACTGTTTTCTAGAGCTTTAGTGTGAGATACTGCCCCTGCTCTTTCTGTGTTTATTGGAATTCTGTGGTCCTTCTCCTGTTGCCTCATCCCTTCAAAACATTTTGCACATGAAACCCCTACCTCTGCATCTTGCCTGATTGGTTCCATGTGCTTCTGATGAATTCTAGTAATAACCATCGTGTTTTCTGGGGATGCTGCTCGACTCCACCTAGACTATTTGTGTTAGTGAATGCTGCTAAGATAAGTTGGAATAGTCAGATCACGTGGAACGTACAGTGGCATAGTTTTTTTCTATGATGGCCATCATTCTAGATGAGGATCTGCCTGTCTTGTTAGCTTGTGCAGGTCTCGTAATTTTTATTGATACTGGCAGCAGCTGGATCAGTTAGTATTTGTCAACGTCTTTGAAATTAAGATCCCTATCTTCTGTGCAATTCAGACACTGTCAAGAACACCTGTTACATACAATATAGAAGGATCAACTGATGACGGCATTTCAACTTGGGATGAACTGAGGTCAATGATCTAAAAGAGGGGGCACTTCATATATCATTATGTTTCAGATGGGGTGGTTCTTGCTAGTAATGGTGTTCCTACATAGAACAATGTGAAAAAAATGTAAATTTGAAAAGAGAAGAACACCGGTCTTGTTTAAGTCATTCATGGTCAGAATGTTACTAGAAAACAAGTATGGTCTAATGGGGAAAGCACTGAACTAGGCCTTGGTGCCTCCATGAATTTGCCTCTGATGAGTTTAGTCAGCCCATTCCTGATATATTCCCTGTCCTCTGATGTTCTTGTCTTGTTAGGTTGCTCGTAATTTTGGAGCAAGGTTGTTTCTTGTGCAGTGGGCCTGTGATCTGTCCTGTAAATGTGTGTGGGTAGAAGTGATGTTAACAAAAAGAGTCAGACCTAGCCTCGGAGGAGGCACTTCATGTTCCTTTGTGTAGGCTAAGTCCCCTGTCAAAGAACAGAAGCTCTGCCTGTCTCTTCCATGGGCAGGACACAGATACTGGGAGATAGAGTACAGGTTTTATGGGGGCTGGAGATGAGTGCATGGCTGGATTACAGCTCTGCAGGCCAGCGGTGACTGTTTAGAAGTTAATATATTGTGTATACTCACCTTTCTCTTAGCTTTAGCTGTGATTAATGAACACAACTAAGTGCATAATGTGATGTGAGACTTAAGGCAGAGGCATAGGCTGGAGAAGGATCACAGTCTCAACAACTGAAATGGGCAACTTCAGTTGGCTGTGATAAATTACAACCCTAGCAGTTACTCCCAACCTGTTAAATGTTAAATGGTGATCACAGTCTGACCTGGTATCACAGCCTGACAAAGACCTCAGAACAGGGCTGAGGAGAAAGCAGCAGGTGGCCTTTCTGGGTGGTAGTATATGGAACAGATTTCTCTCTGAGTTATAAGCAATTCTGCCATTTTTTTTTTTAGCTGCATGCTAGTGAAATTGGGACTATAAAGAGCTAACAGAGCCATAAACATAATGGTTCTTGCTAATGTAGAATAAGAGCAGCCTCTTCGGGTACGATAATGTTTAATTCTATGTGGCTGTCGTTGTAACAGCAGTAATGGCATTTAGGAACAGACTAGAGGATCTAAATACTGCTGGGAAAAAGTTGAAAAAAAATTGCTGCAGTGGACCTGAGAAGCTTTCTCCAAATCCTGCCTTCTTTTTGAGCACCCATAATTCAGTGTCTTTGAAAGAATAGTAGAAGATTTTTCCCAGTAACAGTGGGATGTCACTTCTGTCTCCAGAGAGGCCCACTGGCTTCATGTGTGGGAAATCTGTTTTGTAAATTACTAACATTAGCACAAGTGGTTGCTGTCTGTGCCACTGCCTCAAAGAGAGGTGAATTATTCATCATATGCCTATTCCAGCACAGGGTTCGATTGCCATTCACTGTTTCAGGGTGTTCCTTCTGAGTGACAAGACATTTCAAAGGGGATCTTTATTATCCCTCGTTCCAACCGATAAAACGTCCTTTGGGCCAAAAAAGAAGTTATGGGAATGCCTACAGTGTTGCTTGGGAGACAGCTCTGCTGTTACGCTTGTATTGCTTGTTTGTCCCCTTATTGTTTGACTCTGAATGAGGTGAGATTATACATTTCTTTCAGGACACAAAACCAAGAATAAATGGAAGGGAAAATCTCCAACTCCAGGGAAAACAGTGAAGGGTTGAGAAAATGGGGGTGGAGACTGTGTCATTGCAAAGGAAGCAAAGTTGTTTAGTTTTTTAATGCTATTATGAGACAAGATTGAATTTCAATGTGGATGTAGATTAGCTAATGCACCATTAAGTGAACAACCTACATAGTGACAGAGAATGGTCCAAGGGATGGGGAAAAGGGATCCTCACTTGAGAGAGGTTTGAAGGAAGCCTGTCACACAGCTTCTGCTGGGGGCTGTATTAACATTTGGCTGGCTGGACTTTGATGCTGGGTTAGTAGCTCTAGTGAATGTGGCTGTGTATGTATTAAGCGGTGTGGGCAAGAGTAGGTCAGATTTGCTCTGCCCAACTCCTATGCCCCAGTCTGACTCAAAGCAGTTTACCTTTAGGACATGGTCTCACTGCTTGTTTTTCTCATAAGGCATTCTAATTGCTACTTTCTACCTAGTTGGATGTTATAATTCGCATGTGTCAAACTTGTGGTTGTAGGGAGTATGACAGAATATTTCCCAGGTAAGGAAGATATTCTGATTATCAAGATGAATTAAGATACTGGAGTTACATGGATTATTTTGCTTTTTGAAATTTGACTGCTCTTTTTCTGTATGACTATAATAATACCTTTACCAGGAGCAGAAGTCTTTGCTGTGAATTGGAAAGCCTTAGAAGACAGTATTGGGAATGGCCTGTTAGGTTACTTAAACCTGGTCTGTGACCAGGCACAATTATATCCTTCCTGAAATACTACAAATAGAGGAATTTACGGTGAGGTTATTATTTATCTGACAGCTTGATTTCAGTGCAGCCTATGTTGAAAAATAAAAACAGTCCACCTGACCAGACAGTTCATTCTCAAGCTTTATTATTAGGAAGTAAAAATAGCTGTTTCTCTGGCAAATTTTACACTGAGTTACTAGACGAGAGCTTGTCTAGTCAGCAGGTGTGAAGCAAAATGAAGTCAGTTTACACTCTAAAATTGTATCACCTGGAAATATACCAGTGTGGAATTGTTATGTGAACTGTGCTGTGGCCTCCAGCTGGTGAGCCACCTGAGCTCGTCATCAGCTGCACACAGAGGTCCTTGTGATGACATCTGTGACGCTCCCCAGCTCCTTTAGTTGTGCTGCCCATAGTGTATTTGTATGTGTAAAAATGCACGTAAGGCCTGTGGTTTACAAATGCTTTTGAAGAACTTCATTAAATACAGTTCTCACAATATTTTATAGACCATGAAATGTAATCTGTTTTACTAGCTCAATAGTGTTCAGGGTTGGGAAATTTCTTTTTAAAATAGACCTTAAAGGTAATGATGGAGTGGAATACATGTTGATCTAACAGAATTTTTGCTATGGAATTATAAATGTTATCGGAATGAATATCTAGGTTCATGTACGAGAATAAATTCCACTGTTATTGCTAAAAAGGGAAGAAGTCCCAAAAGAACAAAAACATAAACAATGTTTGTACTGGATCTAAAAAAATTGTTCTTTCAGCCTATCAAACAACATGGTAAGAAATTACTCCATGTTCTTACTGAAAGACAGCTGCTTTTTATTTAAAATGTCTTGGGAGTCTTAAATTAAAATGAAATGCTGGCACTGGGTTATTCCAATTTTTCATTGTTTTTGGAAGGTCAGGTAGTCAAAATACGTCTCGCTTTAGGCCTTTGTAAATGTCACTTAGTGGAATTAGACTTTGTTTGTATTATTTTTACATGAAGAAAAATGTTTTATTTGGAACCAGAGCAGTAGTCCTATGCCTAAGCCTTTCCCATCTGACCTGAGTAAATAATTGAAGTAAATCTGTATGACATCAACCATGATTAAAACTTGTACATTATAAAATTAGGTTAAAATGATCATACAAGCTACTGTATTTAACATTCTGCTATTTTTTCAAGTAATGAGACCTATCTCCCTTCCTGAACTTTGGATCAGGTCTCAGAGGAACGCGTCTATGTGCTATTTAGCCATTAAAGTACCATTTTCCAAAAGCTTCTACTGAGGCCAAAATAACAATGTGATTAATAGTAAATGTGCAAATGAAAATGATCTGAAGCAAGGAGAAAATATCCTCCTTTCTCAGCAGGGGACAGACTGGCTAGGTAACACAGATAATAAATCAGGATGACACTGAAAGTTTTGTTCTGCATAAAAATAGACCTCTGTCTTCTTCATAATGTGTTATGGTCAATTTAATATTTGATTAATTTGATTTCCAGCGTCACATTTTAGAAAATAAAAATTTTTACTCGTAACGTAATACACATCCAAAAGTACCTCAAGACAGTAGTTTCTGAAAAATATTTGTTTCAGCTAATAGGAAACTGACACTGCTATATAAGATAAATAGGAGTGAGAGTGGTGAGTTTTTTTTTTTTAATGTAAAGTCTCGTACAGCAGCTACTTCACTTAACAGAGAAGTGTGGGTCAACTCTAAATTGCTCTTAATTTCTTTCAGCTGTGTACATGCAAATAAATTATTAAACAGAACTATTCAGCTTCAGCTGTACAGTTAGATTGAAGTACTTAGGGTTTTTTTTTAGTGAAGTAACCCTAAAGTAGGTTTTTCCATTTTTCCCACAAGAGCAAGGAGCAGCTTCTGAATGAAGGACTGGAATTCCTCTACACTGAAAAGTGTGCGTGATCATGTACTGCAGGTGAAGTAGCTGCTGTGTGTTGCAGCAATCCAGCTTAGCCAGGGAGAACAGCTCTTCCGCTGCTGCAGTCCAATGCCTCCAGCCTGGCAGTGTTTCAGGCTTAATAACATGCTTTAACTTTTGGACAGCCCCGAAATGGTCAGGCAGTTGGACTAGATGATCGTTGTTGATCCAGCTGAAATAGTCTGTTCTGTTCATTTTTAACTAACCCTGTGCTGCTGCAGAAGTAAGAGCGGTTATGCTTGGGCTTTTCCCCAGTAAGCCGGGGTATTTTCACACAACACCAGAGGTACTCCAGCAAAACTTTTAAGAGTTGTCCAAATCTCAGTTAAATGATCTTTCTTGTAAACTTGAGACTAATATAAAGTTATTTTGACTATTGTTTCACTTTGGTTGAGGCTGTATCAGCAGTTTTGGTCATAAATCAGGATCTTGTTGTACAAACTCAGAGAAGATTATAGTCTTCTCTTCTGGATTGTAACCACAGTGCTGCATTTTTGTTTATGATTCATTTATATGCTAGTGGTGTGCATCGTGATCACTGAGCACTGTTGCTTGAGGGATTAACTGACATCCTAAGTGAAAGCCCTTCTTATATGTTTGCAGCCTGAAGAGCAAAGCAAGGGATGGAAGGAAGATAGGGGCGCAGGGAAGAGGAGATTTTACTCTTGGATTACCTTGTAAATCAATGGCAATGCTAGTATAACCCAAAGTCTCTTGCTGTGCTCTGTTCTCTAAAGCTGGTTTCTGCACAGCTGTAATATCACATTTGTTGTTGTGCTCTCTTACAGACTGCAGACCTTTTCATGGCTCTTGTGTTTGAGCTTCGTCATCTTTCTCTTGAGGCCTTAAAAGTGCTATGGCAAAGATCTTCATTTAAATGCAGAGACAACTGGTAAGATGCCTTTAGTAAGTGCATTTTTAAATTTATAAATAGGAAAGAAATATATTATAAATATTTGATGTTTAATTATTATATTTTAAAATTTATAATGTTATAAATATTTAAAATAGATTAATGTTTTAAATCCATGCCCAAATGTTCAATATGAATTTAGAGCACTTTAAAGGAAGAATTTGTATTGCAGATCTTGTTTATGTGACAGAAGGATGATATTCTCCCCTTACTGGTGGAAGATATTCTCCCTTATGTGGTGTATAAAATAGACTTTCCTGTCCCATGCCTATTCCCACAGACAAACAATGTGAACAGGAAACTTCAGTCCTGACTTAGATGGAAATAAATGCTGCTAGTTTTAAGTGTCTGCTGCTATTTGTTAAGGAAAAACTTCCCTGGATCTGTATCTTCAGTGCCCTTAGTTTTCATGAGGGAGAGAAGACAAATATTAGGCTGGGAGTGTGGACATGGTGGAACTGCATCTTTCAGTAGCAGCCTGATCTTGGGATGGTTTATACCGATCATTGAACTGCAGCTTTAAAGATCAAGGCCCCTACTCCTCTGCAGTCAGGAATAGTTCTGATCCAATGGTTTGAGACTTTCAGAAATGCTAATCCGGTATTATTAAAATCAACACAATTTTTTTCTCCCTCCGAAATCAATGTTCTGGAAAGTGCAAACAAAGAAACAAATTTTTTACTGTATTTCAGTACAAAACATCATCAGCCTGTTTGAAATTCATCTAGTGTCAGGTTTTTGTTTGTAACAATATCTTAAACTTCACCTTATGCAAAAGGGCTCATTTTGTTTTGGTTTAGGTTTATTCTTATCTTTTGACAAATAATCATATTAATAATCTTAAATATTAGAAAGTAATCAAAACTACTCTGTGTCTTTCAATATTAACTTTAGTTTAATTTTACTCAGGACAAGGTCATTAACTTTAGGAACTAAAAAGAATACCGTGCAGAGTACTCTCTTACTCTGATGCAAGTGCTTTCACCCAGTTTAGTTTAACAGTTTAACTGCTTCCTAGTTAATGCAAGTGTCCATCCACCCGTATAGGAGGTAGGTACAGAGTATTTACAGAGGGACTCTTAAGACCTGAAATGCGTGTTGCCTGTCGTGCTGATGTAACCTTTCCTCTTAGATAAGGTCTGAAAAAGCACAGGAAGTAAAAGCTACTCAATTCAGTTTTAGTATTTTCATTTGTTCGTGGTGAAATGAAAGAAAAAACCCACGTTAATAAAAAATCGTGCTTTAATGTACCTCAGTCTTTAGAAGTCAAACCTGGGGTGTGTTTTGGCTTTGTTTTTGGAGAAAGTGACTGAATATTTTGTTAAATGCTTGATTAAACGCTGTTCTTGAAACACTAATACACTTTTTCACATGTTGGCTGAGGCGTGTTTCTGTAAGGTCACTACACCAAAGGATAACATTGATTTCTCTGGATTCTGGCATTTGCCAAGCCAGTTAACTTTTATTTACTTTGAAAGAAGCCCAACCTGTTATTTCATTCTTGAGTATTCTGGTCATTTTAAATTTGCTGTGCTTTTTTCTTGTGTTACAGGCAGCCCCTAATAGATGCTCTCCCGTCTTGTGCTACAGAGGCATGTGTTGTCCTAATGAAAGAAATTATAGCTTCTGGAGAAGTCGAGGAAGACAAAGTGGAATATTTTTTCTGGTCATTCTCATTCATTCCTAAACCCACCTTGGGCATGGTCGAATCTCTTGCTGTGAGTAGATACTGTTTTTTCCTTTTAAATTTATCATCAATCTAGCTGGTTTGTATTTTTTTTTATTTAACGGTAATAGTTTTTTTTCCACAAGTTTATACGAAATTCTATGTGTTGAGGTAATTTTGGTAGCGAAACTACTGGCTATTTTAATCTTGATTGCAAATTAGGATGCAGTCCTGTTTGATCACTGGACCTTGATTTGCATTTGTAGCGTAGAGACTTTAAAAAAAAAAAAAAAGAAGGAAAAAAAAAAAACTTTGAACCACCCTTTGGACTCCATTGACTGGTTTGGGCTCATTAGTTTTGAGGTTCAAGGTGAGGTCAGTGTGAGGAGAATGATGCTATTCCAGCCACCCTGTACTTTGGATGGAGAACTTTATTCTTCAGTAAGATCCGTTACAAGCTTTGTATTTAGCACCTGGAGACGTTTCAGTCCTTTGTATATGCAGTGCTGTTGCAGCTTTTGACGTTTTTCCTTAACTAAGTTAGTTGTATGCAGAGTAGTACCGGCTCCATTTTATAGTATATTTTTCCTTTAAAGACCTTTAAAGACCAGATTCTGCTGGATTTATACAGTGTGATCTGTCATACTCGTAGAGTCTGAAGTTGGATTTGCTATGTTTTTCTGAGAAGCTGCAGTGTTCCAGATGGTGAAATAATAGATAATCTTGTAGCTTAAATAAGCCATTAGGAATATTTTTAAAATTAAGTAAAATGTTATACCTGCTTAGCTTGTGTGCTAATGAACCATTGATCAGCCATGAAGAATCTTGTGGAGTATATCACAACCTGCTGTTCCCAATCATACCGATTCCAACCAGGATTACAAAAAACAGCTCTCGATTTTAGCAGGCTTTCTACTGCATCTGCATGACATAAGTTATCTTGAGTTCATTTGAGCTTCACAAATGCTGGTTGAAGTGATTTTCAACAGGAACAGGCTAATTCAGAGGATGCAGAAATTTTGTATTCTCAGGTTTATGGGACAAAAAAAAATATTTTCATTCTAAAAATGGTAAGCTGCCCATGACTTACTGAGCTGTCAGTGCTTTTTGCTAACTATTGAGGTGGGATTTAGAGAAACTCTGTACTGGTGAGGGTTTTATTGTTTCGAGGGTCCTGGACAATAATTTGGCTTTGTTTTCATACTCCTTCCTAAGCACGCAGGGCATGATTTCTTGTGAAAAGAACTGAGGTCTGTATTGTGCTGACACTAATTTAGCCCATATATTTACATGGGAAGGTGGAAGAATTGTCCGCTGTATCTCTTGCAGGGTTGTCCTTTTTTGTTTGTTTAAATCCTTAAGGGCTGTTTGAAAACATGTGTTGTTGAGATTGAGTTCTAGTGTGTAAATATTTTCATACATTTATTTTCTATTGTGTGTTACAGTAATAATGAGAATTACTTTTCTGAAATGCCCTGTTCTTTTTGTGCTTGTTTATAGTCTTTGCTGAAGTCACCAGGAGCAAGCCAGAGCTGCTTCTTAGGAGTAACTGCTCTCTTACATAGGTTTTGCTCTGCTTACAACTCCTGTGATGATCTACCAGCCGTGCAGAGTGTGATGAGCACTCTTGGGAAATTTTTGGGAGGAAACTGTACTGTACAAGATTCAGAAGGACTCAGACAGGTATCAGTCACATAGAAGCATATGATATAATGCTTTACTTTTCTGTTCCCTTTATGATGTAGAACTTGTTTGATGAAAATGGTATTCAGAGGATTTTCAGAAAGCCACAAATACAGGCTTTGTAAATGAATGTTCTTTGGTAGGATGGGCAGATAAATTTTATAACCTAAGAATTACAACCTATCAGCATGGGTGTTCTCCTATATTTAAATAAGGAAAAGTCTTGGGTCTTCTGATGAAGCAAATTTCATAACTTGGGATATGGAAGAGTGCACATCACCCCCCTGTAAAATGGCACTTTGGCAGCTAAGCACCACGCGGCCACTCGCTTGCTCCCCCTGCAGTGGGAGGGGGAAGAGACTTGGAAAGGCAAAACTGAGAAAACTCATTGGTAGAGATAAAGACTGTCTAGTAAGTGAGGGGAAAAAAAGAAACCCAAAATGCACAGAAGAAACCTGGAAAGAGGTGCAAAAGCAATCACTCATCGCCAGTAGCCTGACCCACAGCCAGTTCCTTAGCAGTAGATACCTTAGAACCACTCCCTCTCTCTCCACAGACACAGTTTTATTGCTGAGAACCATGCCATATGGTATGGAGTATTTTTTCAGTAAATTGAGGTCAGCAGTCCTGGCAGGATCCCCTCTCAGCCTCTTACCAACACCCAGCCTGCTTGCTGGGCAGGGGGAATAAGAAACAGAAAGCCTTGACAGTGTCCAAGCACTGCTCAGCAATAGCTAAAAGTTTGTTGTAGTATGAATGGTGTTTTGGTCAGAGAGCTAAAACAGAGCACCATACAGGCTGCTATGAAGAACATTAACTCCATCCTAGCCAAAAAGTACACTCGCCCAATTGCCTGTTTTCATGAAAACTTTGCTTTTTTTTAACCCTTTTTGTCTTCCAACAAATCTGATTAACCTTAGCCGAGAGATTAGTAAATCAGAACAGGGAACTGATGAAGAGGGGCACAGTGAGAAATTGCTCAGGTCTCATTAGCTTCTTGAAAACTGTTCTCTAGCTTACTGCTGAGACGTAGTTGTCTGGTGAATGAAGAGCAGCCTCTGGAAACAACCAAGTCTAAGCCAGATTTCACTTAAAAGTGCTCCATGGCATTAGAACAGCTGTCCATATTGATAAAAGTCTTGTCCTCACACTGAAGCCAAAGTATAGCTGGTACAACAGGGGCTGCAGTAAACCTGCCAAATGATCAGTGATCATTTTAAACACTGAATTTTGCACAGAAAATGCAATGAAATTTTTTGTACAGCAACAAAATGTGGAGAACTTTTTAATTCTACCTTGCTTTGTATTTACAGATGCAACAGGTGTTAAAAGCCATTGGAAATGCGGGACTGGCAGCAGCTTCGCTAGCTCCTGTTTTGAGCTTGTGTGCTTCCCTGAAAAGTAATCCAATTGAAATTCGTCTAGCTGCTATCCAGGCCTTCAGGCGCATTCCCTGTTCTGTCAGGGTAAGTGATGTTGTTGCCAGCAGGTGACTGATGGCTTCCTGGCACTCTCCCAGAATTTTCACTTTCTGAAATAGTTATGAAACATGCAAGCAAATAAGGAATAAATGTAAATGTGTCTCCCAGCAGAGCTCCTCTGCTGTTGGAGAACTTGGTAGGACCACCCTGATGAATGGACCTATAATATGCTTTGCTATAGTTGAGATAACACATGCAGTGACTGAGGTAATGCTTATGACTTCTTGAGAAGTTAGTTCAGTTGAGTGGCTTTTGTCTGTGTGGGTTATGGCTGAAACCCCACAGTACTCAATTTTTCCTATAGCCTGTTCCAATGTATCATTCTCTGAAATGCTGAGTATCAATGTAAGAAGCTTGTTGTAATTGACCATACACTGTCATAGTTAGAATAGAAGACACAAAATTTGTTTATCTCCAGTAACTTGACAGCAAGAAGAGTGGCAAAGCTAGGAGTGCCAGCCTGGGCAGAGCAGCCAGGCCTGCTTCAGAAGAACAAGAGGTTTCACAGGGACTTGCACTGGGAGAGGCATTTTCTATGGCTTCTTAAAATTTAATCACAGCATGGATTGGCACGATTTGTTTGTTCTGCAGTTACAAAACTCAGTGTTGCTCCTTAGACCAGTTGAAAGTATGAAGTCTATATGTTGTCATACACCCCGATGTTGTCTAGCAAGTGAATTGCTAAACTGATGCCCTGAGTGGACTGGGGATGTTAAATGCTAGTAGAAATGTTACTAGTATTGGTCAGCAATGTCTTAATTCCTGCAGTTCACCAAACAGCTCGTATTTGTTGATACTGGGGAGGTATTGAGCAGAATAAATTTGTAACAGTCCTACCGGTTGATTAAGACCAGAAGTAGTGATCTTAATAACCTGGTAACAAATATGTAGCTGTTTTTGTCTGTGTGTTAGCTGTGGCACATGTGTGAAATACAACAGAACAACTCTCCCCCGTGGGAATAAAACCATTGTTCTCAGCAGTGCTAGCAAGTGAGGCCCTGTGTTTCAGGCAGTCTTCTATAAATTAGTTGATATAGGATTCAGGTCATAAAGATAATTTGTTCTGGAAATTTGTGGATAAGGTAGTGTAAAGAATACGGACATACATTCGTATGCATGTATACATTTGTATACATGTTGCATGAAGTGACTTTGTCACAGGAATAAAGGAATTACTATCTCTTTCAGAAAGAAAAACTCCCCTGTACCTGAAAGTGCATACATGAGGAGTTAGGGGAGTAAATGTCATAATTGTATTTTTCTTTTTTGATTATCTTTTGCTTATATTTTTATCTTTTTCTCTTAGACTGCTGTATTAGTTCAACTTTATCAAGCAGCCAGTGAAGATGTGGAAATAAGGATTGCTGCTTATTATATAGCAATGAAATGTCCATGTGAAGAAGTATTTAAAAAAGTACAAAAGACTTTGCTGAAAGAAACATCCAGTCAAGGTCAGCCAAGCAACTACTGAACCCTTACATATTTCTAATACTTCAGTGTAACATTTACTTTACAGGTGTAATGATACCAACCTATATTGATTTTTATATAATCTTAATGCTTTGTAAGTTCTTTTTAAAATACTTGTATCATGGCCACATTTTGTATGGGAGTTGTGACACTTTTATTTTAGCCATAGTCACTAATGAGTGACTCGTCATGGAATTAGTTCCCTCTACTGGCAGCCTTTCATTAGCTGAATGCTCTTGAGCAAGAGAGGCATGGAACATCTTTGATGTTTAGTGCGTTAGAAATACAAAAGAATAACTGCAAATTACATTTTGTTGAGAATGAAGCAAGTGGCAGAAAAAATGTCGCAAAATGCAGGTATGAAGTAAACCTTTTGTTAATTACCTTTTAAATGCTCCTAAATTCCACATTTACTATTAATTTACTTGATGTAATACAAATATTTATTATAAGGACTCACTGCCATGGTCTTTTTTTTGGTAGTGTCCTCTTTTGCAGTTATTTTATGTCAGTTTTGATACGGTTTTAATATTCATCACGGTATTTTAAAGACAGCATTAGATAGAAACTAAGCAGATGTGCAGACTGCAAAGAAAGATCTGTTGATCTTCATTTAGATGATTTAAGATACGTAGGAACTTTAAGACTTCCTGCAATTGGCTTCAAGGTTTAGTCGGAGGAGGTTCATCATTGTGCCAGAGTGACTCTCTGGGTCAAGTGAAAGTCCACTAAGGATCACAGTTTGAGAACTGTGGATCTAATGGTAAACAAAAGGCATCAATAAACTGTTTATAACACAAGGAAAAAGCAAAATATGGGAACTGGGACAACTTGTGGTAGGAATGTTGTGAAAAGAACTTTATGAGGAGTGTTAATCATATACCAAATGTATACTAGCTGGCCAATGACGTAGCAGTCATTTGGGGAAGAAGTTGGCCTAAGTATAACATCTTAATTTTGGATAGTTTGTTCTGATTTGTGCTTCCTGCTTCTGTGGTTCCATGTTCAATTATTGCCTGATCTGAGCTAGGTTACTGACATAAGAGACTGAATAGAGAATTGATGTCGAGTAGAAAATCTTCTGTACGATCTTTAAAAATAATCATTTTATGTAAGTAGCTTATCTGAAGGAGAAGTTGTTTGTGCTAGTATGAAATGAATCTGTAGATTCTATAAAAGTACAGAATCCTGTCAGCTCTTTATTACCAAAGCACACAGCTGTTTAAGCTGATCCCATATTTTGAGTGAAGAAGGGATTCTTTCTAAATGGTTTCACCACATTCAACAAAGAATATTTCTAGACTAATCCTTTGTTTTTAAAACTGTCAAGAAGGAGCAGACATGAAAGGGATATCTGTAAGGTTGTTTGCAGGCAGATGAAAGCAGGCTCTGTCTGCACTCTGATGTGTCTGGATCCTAGCCAGTTCGGGTTTAGGAATAATTCTGGTTTAAATAAAAAAGTTCCCTGTATCAGTTTTTAAAAGTCTTTTTAGTTTTTCACTGATTTCCAAATGCTTTGCTTTGTTTAATTTAAGTGGGCTCCTTTGTTTGGAGTCATCTTTCTCAGCTCCTGGAGACAGATGATCCATTGAAGGAGCATCTTCGATATTCTATTCCTGATGAAATCCTTAGCAGAGATTTTCACCGAGAGTCGTGGAAATACTCTTCGTATTCTGATGTCACCTTCCGCTCAGGTATGTGGAGTTTTAGAACTTTATCTATATGCCTTAAAGCATTATTAAAATCTGATATGACTTTTCTGGTCTTTTACATCTTGCTCCAGGCAGTTTTATTTTTATGACTCACTAGTACCCAGATATGCAAATTCTGCTCTGACCTTAATTGGAGTATATAAAATGTAATTCCAGCAAGCCAGATACCATACAACTTTACCTTTTGTGAGTGAGGAGAATAAGAACCAATGAACTTTTTAGATTATTTTTGTGAACAGCAACTTTTCATTCCATCCTTCCTGAGCTTCCTTTGCAGCCACAGGGGATTGGGTTATATTTTTTCCTTTTGATTTATGTGCTTTGCTTTGTGTAAGAAAAGATTCAGATTAATTCCTTCTTATTTTACTGTCTGTTCATCATTTGTTTTTAGCAAAAAAGCTAGATAATATTTTTCAGAGTAACATTTTGAATTTCTGCCCATCTATTCCCGTGCAATTGCATACAATATGCTTTATAAATGGTCTTAGTGTTAATCAGATAGTAGGCTTTCAGTAATGTCCGTTAAAGTCTTTGCTATACTAAAAAGGTAAATAATTTCACCTATTGACTTAACATTTTATTTACCATCTTCTTAATGAGCAGAGTTGCAGTTTCCTAAAGAATGATGAGACTTGTAAAGTATGTAGTAGCTGATCTGCAAATGATAGATGTCTGATATTTTCTATTGCAGCTGGTGCGGGTGCAAATATGGAAGCATCAGTGATCTTTTCTCCTTCATCTTTTCTACCACGATCAGTCATGACAAATTTGACTGTTCACCTTATGGGGCAGGCTATAAATCTACTGGAGGCAAGTTTAAGGATTTTTTAATTTTTTTTTTTTTATCCCTCTACTCAAGGGAGACTTGGTGTATTGAAGTAAAAAGAAATATTTTCTATTTTCCCATTACAGTTCCTTTAGCAAAGTATGCTTTTCCCTGCTACAGCAAAGTTACCTCAGACTGACAACTCCTTTATGTAATGGACTTAGTTGTAATAAAACCGCTTCACTCTTATAGTACCGTACACTAGCCAAGTGAGTTATATTCAGCTCTTATTGTTGACTCAAATGAAAGATAAAAGTCAGTGCTTTCTGAGATGGTGGTCTATCTCCTGTTTGGGTAGTAAGATTCCTTTGGTTGATTCACACTGGAAAATGGATTGGCTTGGGTACACTGTTCCTTTAATACAAGAGAGAGTTATATATACCTAAGTTTTCGTCCCATTGAGTGTGCAATGCTTGGGATATTTAAATGGCCTGCCTGCAACCTCATCATCTTTAGTTGTGCCTCTACTGTGCCTTCAAGAGAAAGTAATGTTTGGCATATGGACATTATTGCAGGTAAAAAAGTGTAAGTGAAAGAAAGAATTTAATGTAGCCTTTAGATCTCAAGTTTAAGCTTGCAAAGGAACAAAGTATTTTTTTTAGTGTCATATACCCTGGATTTATATGTGTTAGTAGTACTATTTTAGTCAAACTTGAAACAGAATCTTGTTTCAGGAGTGCTGAAAGGGTATGTTACTGTTTTCCAACCAAAATACTGTTTGTAACATGCTAAAATAGCAGTAGCTCAAACTGGTGTAAATGAACCTGAATAAAAAATGATATTTATTTTGTGCTGAGCTTCATGTACTCAACAAGCAAAAGAGTTTTTACTGGAAAGATTGAATACCAAAATATCCAGTATTGGATGTTGCATGAGGTAGCATACCAAACTGTGTAGACCGCTGTGTTCTTGTATGGCAAACGGTTCTTTGTACAAAAACCTAAAAGTTGCAGCTGGATGTATTTTTAAAATTTTCTGCCTTTAGAACTGGCCATGTCTTATGCATCTCGTTGTCAGGCTTTTCAGTGTTGTATGCTTTCCCCTAGGTTGGTGTACGATTAGAGAATGCTGAAGCCTTTGTGCAGAAGATTTTTGGGCAGAAATCATCTACTTTCAGTGACAGTTTTTTTGCAGACACTAGTGAAAGAAACCACAAGTCAGAAAACCCAGTGGAAACAACAGGAAAAGTCAAGCAGAGGAAACTGACTTTGAAGCGATACAGCCCTGCTAATTATCTTGTGACCAAGTCTGGCAAGCGAAAGCTGAGAAAAGCTAACCAGAATTGTCTTAGTAGAAAGTACAGTAAGATGAGTGAGCTAGTCAAAAAGGTAACTGACTCTGTTCATCTTGGAAAAATTAATGTCATGCCCCGGTTAAACTTAGGGCCCCATCCAGCACTGGACAAAGTGCTCTGTGTTACTGTGGCTCCTCTGTGTAAGACATATGTAACTTGTTCCACTCACTTGTAGAGAACGTAACAGCTACATAAAATACAAAGCAGCAAAGAGACAGATCTTCCGGTGTTTCAGGTGGTTTTATTGTCTCAAAACAATGACTCAGCCAGAGGAGTATGTTGCCCGTATTTTGGGCTTCCTCATTATTTTTGGGCTCCGATCCTCTTTATACTGATGTCCTTTTGTCTGCTGACTTCTGTGACACTGTAAACAACTGTTTGTTAAGTTCCTAAGTCATGCTGTTTGTGATCTGACTTCTCAGTTTGATGTTAGATGTTACATTGACCCTTTGTGAATTTACCGATGTTTGGAGAGAGCTGTGTTCTATGTATAGAACGGGGAGGTGTTGAGAATTTACTTCAATTGTTGATGTATTATTGGGAAAACTTGGGGGCCGTGATTTATTTAGTTTACTTAGACCATCTCTCTCGTTGGGACTCATCTTCTCAGAGTTTCTTCTTAAAGTGTAAGCTCATATTCGTGTTGTGTTGCTGTTGTATTGATTCATAAAGAGGGAAAATGTAAAATTTTTCCTTCTTAACAGTTTATTTAGCAGTCATGGCACCCATAATGTTGCATTAATTGAGACTATATTTTTCAAAGCTTCATCTGTTTGTGAATACGTATTGCAATACTTATCCTTTTGCCCAGTCATCTTAGGACTAGATGTTACCTGTGTTCATAGTGAAAGTCAGCTTGTGTGGTATGGAGCTGAAGTGTAGCTGGAAAGAACAGGTGCTAATCCAAGGTCTTAAGTGATCTTGAAATATTTATAATGAAGAGCCTAATATCTGTTTACTAATAACATAGCTTGCGCTGAGGAACTGTTTATTGTGAGTCTGAAAGGAAATTAATATGAACATCATTCTCTTCCTGGTTTATTTCTTTACCACATGTCAGTTCACTAAGAGAACAGAGAGAAAGAAGTCGTTGAAATGTGAGCTAAGCATGAAGATCTTTGGAAATGAACTTAGCTTCTTGGATTGTGAAGATTTAAGAAAACAAATGAAACGTTATTCTTTAAATCTGGCTGAGTTGGCTGTCAAACTTCTGAAGGTAAAAGGAACCTTTTTTTCTATTTGAAAGAAGTGCCTTGAGAAACTACTTACTGATAGGTATATAAAATATGTAGAATCATGGAATGGTTTGGGTTGGAAGGGACCTTTAAAGGCCATGGAACAGGTTGCCTAGGAAGGTGGTGGAGGCCCCATCCCTGGAAACATTCAAGGCCAGGTTGGACGGGGCTCTGAGCAACCTGATCTGGTTGGAGATGTCCCTGCCTCTTGCAGAGCAGTTGGACTAGATGATCTTTATTATGAAAATAATTCTTTGTTTAACTGCAGTAGGAGTAGTGTCTAACTCATGTTCTGGCCAGATGCAGGCTTTGGGCTGCTTTCTGCCTTCTTTCCCAAATCAGCTTAGTTAAAAACACTTTCACAGCAGACAAATGCAATGGATAGTTATATCTGGAAAAATTCTTGAATGCTGACTTTATTATGCAAAATGAAATTCTGATTTTTGTTTGTTTGGGATTTTTTCACCATAGGGGCAAGAGGTCCAGTTTAATAAAAGGCTGAGTTTGGCCACTGAAGAATTGCATTTTCCAGCAATTTCAGGCTTTCCTCTTCAGCTGGCAGTCAATGCCTCAGCAGCAATCAACATAAAAATCAAAGGGAATGCGGATTTCAAACGGCAGTCAGATTTCTTTCTAAATGGATATATCAAGCCAAGGTAATAACTGCTGCAAATGTGGCACTTTGATGTATTCCTATGTTAAGTACCAATTCCTGATGTGAAAGTTTTGTGTGAATGTCCTTTGTAATCAATTAGAAGATTCCTGAGCTGAAGCAGTCGTCAGCCTTACATTACAGAATGATTGCTGTGCTATAAGGACAGCAATGGTTTCCTATCCTGCCTGTCTGATTCTGAACTCTTGCTGTGCTTTTCCAGTACTGGTTTAAGCTGACCGTTCCTCCCTATCCCTAAACCAAATTCCTAAATGCTTGCGTGTAGATGATCTTTTGAATGCTTTACCTGTTACAGGGGTGGCATTTTGGATTTTTCTCAGGATCAGACATGCGGTTACAGCTTATGGATCTACAAACCAATAGATGATTTAACCCTGTATTTTCTTACCTGGCTATTGTAGCTTTTTATACATACTGAATACATTTACTGAACTTCACTAAGTGCTGTGTGGAGAGGGATTTACACCATGATGCTCAATCCTAATTGCTTTCCGCTTCCTGATATTTCATGCTGAAGTCTAGTTTCAAATCCTTTACTTAGGAGATATATTAAAACTATACTTTCATTCATATTAGAAAGTGTATATCTGTGTACATATAATTTTTAACTTATTTTCTGAAACAAAATAGTCATAATGATTTTTATGTTGGAATATACTGTGTTACAGCATCAAACCCTATGTAGTTGGTGAAGAGGATGAGCAGCCTATGCTTTAAATTAAGTACTTTAAAAAGAAAGTGCTTTTCATAGAAGAATATGTATCTGACTCTTTCAACAGTGCGTTTGTCCAGATTTCTGTCCAAATGGGAACTGTGGGGACTCTGGGACAAGCTGGCCTAAGGTGGTTAACAGGAATGAGGACATCTACTAGTCTTGATGGGGGAATCCAGGTAAAAAAAGGTCAAGAGCTCAAAGTTTTATTGAACACTCCAGAAGAATCTATGGAGATAATAAATTTCAGGTAAGATTAAGCAAGTACATCTTCCTAAAATAGTAACAGTGATGACTTTCTTGAATCAGAACTTAACCGGCAGACTCAATAGAGCATTTGTCGGAAAACAAACTGTTTCAGTCTGACTTGCAGTCCAAATATGCCATTCAGAAGAAAAGGAAGGGGAAATGATTCTGTAAATTTTACATTGTTTTACTGTAAAACTATTCATTCAAATCAAAGTTTTATGATAAAAGATGCAAATAAATTTTTCGTAGTCCCTTGTTTCTTCCTACCAGTTGGTGTTATTTCTGGAACTTTAGTGTCCAAAGCATCTGGTTCACGGTATTAAAGTAGTGGAGGAAAAGCTTAGCATTGCTTCTACAGATAGTATTTAGCAAACCCAAGTACAGAATGGTATTTAGCGAAATACTGGAGTAATTTGGAATATAGTACTAACAAGGTGTGTTCATACCCTTCTGGTGAGTTTTTAGTTAGGTTCTTCAATGTTAGGTAGAGGTTGCCACCTCAATGATACCACCTCAACAACTGTCAAATGTTAAGCAAATTAATTACTTGTATTAATGCAAGACTTTTTAGTTTTCTCTCTCTTTTCTTTTTTTCTTTTTGATTTTTTTCTCCTGGCTTTCTCTTTTCTTTGGACTTCTAGATTTGTTAGAAGTCCAACTAGAAGGCACTGAGGTCATCAATGTGATGACATTGTAAACCACATGTCACCTACAGGCCTCTTAGACATGACAGTAGATGAATTAAGTATCCGCAGTATGTGGACTGTTATTCCTCTGTGTTTCTCTTTGTTTGGGACATTGCATTTAAACTATCCATTCTCTTAGGACTCTGGGAAACTTACTGATGTAATTTTATTTCTGTCTGCAAGGTGTACGGTAGACCAGAGTGAAAGTCAAAGTAATTACAAACCCGTATTGTGCATTATTTGAACAAAAGACTGACTGTAGAGTCTGTTAGACTCTTTTGCTCCCATTAAGTGCAGAGACCATGATTCTTGTACAAGCAGTTTAGTGAAGTTCTGGAAGAACTTCAAGACTGGAATGAAACTGATGTCCATACATAGCCTAAGGTGGGGGGCTGGGGGAAGTCTAGAAGCGAGGAGGTGAGTGGTGTTGCAATAAGCTGACCCATACCAAATTGCTCAGAACAGAGAAATCTAATACTGATTGTGAAGAACTGCAGAAGAATCTCAAGATAGTGACGGATTAAACATGGAAACTGTGGATAAAAGTCGGTGCTAGTTAGTAGAAATGTAGGCTGATGTTAGCAGAACTTAATCTTTCTTGTTTTTCCCATCTTGGAGAAGATGTCATAGAACTGAGAATTTTGTTTAAATATTGCTACAACTTTAGCATAAGTGTTTTTAAGTGACTGAAATTCTTGGTTGTAGCTCTAAACTCTACTTCACAGTGGTGGATGATACAGAAGATGTAGATGTTTTCCAAGACCACACAGAAACCAGATCTTGCACTAGGCAGGAAGGTGAGTCTAGCTATTATGTTTGTCTTAGAAAGCTTGATCATTTGGAAATACCCACAACAGTATTATTCAGTAGAATTTCTTTTTTATCGTATTGGTTCCAAAAGGTCTTCAGTGCAATGTTCATTTGTGTGTTTTCTTTGTTTCTTGTTCTAATTGAATATTCAACTGTTGTCTTCCACCAGTGTCTGAGATTATTGGCTGGCAGCTGTGTTCTGAAATGTCATATCCTGACCCAGCCAGCAGTTTGGTTTTCCCCCTTACTGGACCTTTGAGAGTGGCTGTCACATTAACTAAGCAAGACAGAGGCCTGCAGCAGTATGTTGTGGAAGCTGCATATAACTATGTTCATCAGGTACCGTTATGGCATGCTTTAGGCTTTAGTTTTAGTTTATTACGCTGGTGAAAAAATGGTATATCTCAGTACATTCAACTTAACTGGCTTTCAAGATCTACATTATTTTAATTTCCATTCCCATTGTAGTGGGAAAATGTGTTGAAAACAAATTACTGATGGTGGTAGTAGGTACATATTATTTCCATGTACAAAACAGGACACACAAATATTAAGTCATTTGGTTAGATAACACTAATTGATCTGGAAGTAGAGACCAGGATTTTTGACGTGCCCAGGGCTAAACAACCTGGCCTCACTTGGGTGACTTGTTTCTCTTTGTGATAAAAAAAAACCTCAACCCCCAAATCTTTAATTTACATTAAGCATGTTGTTTAAAAGCAGAAGTTAGGCTCCAGAGAAGCCACTCCAGAAGGCTGTCAGTTGTTTTAATATGTTCGTTTGGGTAAGCCCGGGGAAGGAGTGGTGTTCAGCTTCTGCAGGGGACAGTAAGAGTTTAAGGCTTTGTTTAAAATTGTAGTATAGGTGTTTAACTTGGGCAGTGGCTGGAGTCTTCTATCGCAGTCCAAGTATGCTGCTGGGCTTTAGCAAGTTATTTTTACCTGGAGAAAATTTGAGCTTTGGCTGTATTCAAACACTGCTTAGTGTCTATTAAGACAGTGAGATAAGAGCAATAAGCAGAGTTACTTTCCCGTCATGTTTTTGTTTTTCTGACTTTCTCTAATAAAAGCAGAAAAGGGAACAGGCATCTTCCTCTGCCAAAGAATCTGATGTCTGTAGGCAGGGCAAGGACGAAACTGTCAACTAAGGCACCCACTGCAGGGTCATGGCACTGTGTACAGTATCTCACTGCTGACACCAGAGTGTAAGGACTTAGGGCAGCCCTGCCAAGTTAATAGCCACTTAGGCCTCAGCTGTAGAGCTTAAATTTATAGCTGGATATGTGGTCTGATTTTTCCATACATTTTAGCAGGATTCAGCATAATTTCGAGAGAAGGTCAATACGCTATGAAATTCAGAGTGTTTGCACAGCATTTCTCAAGAGAGGCACTGGACAGGGAATGGAAAATACAGCCTGGGAAAAATAGAAATTTGTTACTGAAAATCTTGAAAACTAGATAGGTGAAAAATTATTATAGCAGTGAAGGTGGCTATGATCATGTGATGTAACTCAGTATGGTAGATTGTTTTGTAAAAGCTGTGCCAATTTCAAATGTAGTTATCCTTTTCTTCTTTCAGGAGACTTCATGGATCCCAGATGAAGCTGTCCTTCACTTCTTCATTGGGACTCCAAAGTCAGACTTGAACAGGGATGTTGGTGTTGACCTAAATTTTAGTGTCTCACAGAAGAAATTCAGAATCCAGTTTATACAACCAAAGAAAAAAATTGAGATTGATGGTAGGTTTTTCAACTAAGAACTCGATCATCAATTAATGTCAGTTAGGAGAACTTCATTAGAGTTAATGGAGACATAACAATCTCTTTCAGTCAATAATCTAATACTAAAACTGCATTATTGTGTGATAGCCATTTACTTTACTGCTTTAGGTAACCTGCCCTCCCAGTGGTTTTTGCATCTTGATTAAGACTATTTTGCACAGTCAGAGGTTCAGTACCTGGTACACAAGCTCATGTAAAAGAGGAAAGCTGTTACCAGTATATATGAAGTTAAAGATAAGGAACACAGTGGATTGTTCTGTAATCTTTTATATATGCTGAACCGGCCTTACTATTCCTGAATTTTAGTTTACTAAACAGCTTTGGGTGCACAGTATTCTGAGCTCATGAAATGTTTCCACAGCACAGCACAGCTCGTAAGTTTTAGCACAGGCCTAAAGGGAGTGTATAAATCACTTCCAGAACTCACATGTTGTTGGAGACAGCTTCGCTGCCTCCTCTCAATTAGCGTTCTCAGAATGTGCTTTCAAAATGAGATGTGTTTTCTGAGGGCACTTCAGTGCCTTTGCAAACTCTGTTCCAACCTTTTTTCTTTGCTCTGACGTTTATTATGTTTTTACTCTGTAAACATATTGTTCACAATAATGGCAACTGACGTTTTGAGTATGGTTTTATGAAGCATCACTGAACAGTATATGTCCAGAAAAGGTAAACAGTTTTATTTTTCTCTCCAAGGGAGAATTCAGTTTTCTAAAAATTCAGGAATTGCACACCTGGGGCTGACAGTAGATGACCAAGATGTGTATTACATTAAGGTATGTTTTCAGATCATGAGCTCTCATACTAGGATGAATACTTAAATAAAAGCACAGAAAAGAAAGACAATGAAAAATTCACTTAGTGGAAACTATTTTTGTGAGCCATCCATCAGATAAATTATCAGTTCTCTTTATTACATATTTTTGAGATAGACTCAGTGCTAAATTGCTGTATTTTAAAAACTTTTAAGGCATGGCTTCTGCAAGTAATCTAAAGCAATTGCTTCACATTCAGATGTACTAAAAACCTTTGGATTCCTTCCAGTGTTAAGTCAGTAGAGAAGATCTTGTTGACTCCTGTGGACTTTGGCTCATTATGTGCGTATGTAGCCACATAAGCTTTTCAGACCTGTATTCTGCCCATGTGTAAAAACTCTTGAGTAAGCCCAGGCTCATTTCTTCACTTCTGAGGACTCCATAGATGTAAGAATCTCTAAGATACTGTTCTTTATATCACAGAAATTGTTGTTTTTTTTTTTTTTAAAGCATTGGAGAGTAAGCCAGATAATGCTAGTGTTTGAAGTCTGAAATGAAAAAGCAAAACAAAAATGCAGATGGGATTTTATCACTGAAACTCTACTGACATTTTTGTTTATATTCCAGGACTTGAACAATTTTTGCATTGTGCAGTCAATACACATAGCAGGATGCCATGTCTTATATGGGCCTCCAAAGCCAGTTGGCTTTAAATGCTCTGCATTTTCCTACAGTGTGCACATTATTTAACAGATTTTTTTTTTTCCTAGAGTAATATTTTAACAGAGACTTTTTGGGTGTTTCTCACAAACCCAAACACTAATTAGCGTGGCAGATTGTTGCATTTGCATCTAGTCCAACCTAAATCTAGTCACTTACTGTGAGACTGCCAGTATTTTCAGTAACACCATATTATTTTTTGTCTCAGTACTGTAAAATCCCGAGTGATTTTGGTCACCACTGAAACCGGCAGGAGGTGAAGGAAATAGCCTCTCCCACCACTGTGATTTTTGTGTAACTGAAAAAACAAATCCATCCTTCCTCCTCGTTATTTACTGACAGCAAGTTTTATGGTTTGAGGGAGCAAAAGGGGGGGTTGTTGGGTGTACAGAAAAAAAAAAAATCTCTTTTCTTCCTCCTCTCATCTCATTTCTGAAATATCCAAGTCTATACTATTACTTTCTCAAAATTAAATCAATTTGTACTGTTGAGTGGCTTGGGGTTTGTTTTTTTGTTTTTTATTTATTTATTCTAGGGAATGACAGATTTGCAGAAGCTGAGTGGAGAGCAGAGATACATGACCCAACTGGAGGTAAAGCTGATAAAGCAAAGCAGTCCTATCATTCTGTCAGGAAACATCACTAAACAACTTGGCAAGAAGATAGCTTTTTCAGTATCCCTGAATAATTTATTGAAGGATGCTGCATTTCTTTCAGGTTAGAGGACAATAAGTATTTACCATATAAATCTAACCCTATATATTAGGGTTGCCTGGTTTTGGACACGTATTTCTAAAATTCCTTTCAAATCAGTAAGACTGCTTTTTTAAATTATTATCCTTGATAAATTAGTACTAATATGTATTTCAAAATAATAGAAATTGTAAAATTAACTTGTTTTTAAGTCTGTTTTTAATTGCTGTTGAAGAGGTTGGAGAAAATAAGATGTAAGGACTCCCTTAACAAAAAAAAACCACACCCAAAACAATAAGAGGTCCTATGGTATTTTCTGGTTTTCACTTTTATTAGTACAAAACAGTGCAGAGAGACATATATATAGCTGTATGTCTCTTGAGACCTGTTATTGTAACATTTTTTTCACAAATACACTAGGAGGAAAATACAATAGAAGGTATCAGAAAGAGGGCTTTACTATTTTTATAACATCAGTTTGTTAAGAGGTAAATTTATATAGTGCAATAAACCAGTATTTCTTAGTGTAGTCTGCATTTGGCAAAGACATTGAAATGTCATAGGATTGTGCAATATTTTCAAATAAAACTAACTTTGAAGGAATGCAGAAAGCTATTTTGGCTTGGGGGAGATCATCTTTTTGTGAAATCTTAAGCCTTAACTTCCACATGGAGCGCCAGTGACTGTATCTGTTCTGGTCTGATTTCCTGCTCTTATCCCCTGAAAACTATGCTGCCCTAGTTGTTCGCCTGCAAAGCCACAACCTTGCTTTGAATTAATGTAGAAGTAAATATTCACACATTATGTCTTTGTTAATTAAAAAAAATCATTCTGTTAGAATTGATTTCCTTTTAGAAGCAGCTTCGTCTGGATTAATTTAACTAAACTTCAGGCAGTGTCTGAGAAATGCGGTCTAACAGGCTGTATATGTAGTCAGAGAAAGAGACTGAACATCCATCTCCTTTTGTTTACTACACAACGAGTACATCATGGGGTTCCTCAGTTAGATAGGATGACATTGAATGTACCTGTGTTTTCCTCACTGTAGTATTCCTCTTACTAGCCAAAGTAACTTCATGTTCTACCAGTGCATAATAACTTCTACTCTTTTTGTAGCATTTCTGGAGAAAAAGCTTGACGATAAGCTGAGACAATACTCATTGGAAGGGGAGACTTACCTTCCAGGTGTTCTTGGAGTTCACGTCATTGGCCTTCTCCAGCAACATGAGGGCTTGTGGTCTCATGGTTTGAAGATAAAATATGGACTTCTAGGTATGGTGAAAAAGGGAAAGTAAAAGCATTCTGTTTGTCTGAATTTTCTGCAAATTATTTTCCTGTATGATTAGGACACTCTTAACCAGAAAGGTTTCAGTTGATTTTTCAACTGTGATCTGAAACCTAAGATGAGTTTCTCTTTTCACTTTGATAAACTTTAGTCTTTGAGTTTGCATATAAAAAACAATCAGTTATTTAATGTGCTTTTCGCATGCATGTGCAACATTTGATTAAAAATCCCTTTTTGAGTGGGAATTGCTCCTAATTAATTTGTGTTCTCAGGTGTTGGTGTTTATACAAAATGAATGGTTGAATACATACACTTAAAAATATGAGGGACTGTTTCTAGAAAACAGTTGACTGTGTTCTCGTGGCTGCAGTGTATGAACTGTGTGTTAATTTTACTGGACAAAACGGGTGAACATCAGTACATTATATCAAGATATTGAATACTTGTAGCTAGTCATGATAAGTGTTGTAGGGTGATTGTATATGTAAAGTATATTGCATATTCAGAAAGAGTATGTAGCAGTATGAGTAGAAGTTTTCTTAAACCTATGCAAGTGTGACCCTGTAATTTTGCTAAAAATAGCATGCTTATCAGAATATTTTATACACACAAACAGAAACATACATGAACACCTATAACAGTATAGAGGTCTGGTTTATAGCTATGTAATTATGAAATTTTATACTTAGAGCTTAAGTCATATCTTGATATAAACCCAATTTGGCAACTATTCTACCTGAAGAGGTCAGCAAGTGATTCCATGTAGAAGTACCAGGTTTTGCAGGGGAGGGTAAGAAAAAAAAAAGGAAAAGAAGGGAAAAAAGTAATCCTACTTATTGATTGAAACTTCAGAGTAATTATTTTAAGCTTTTTCTCAGTGACCACAAGGGCTAGAAGTTCATTATTGTTTTTTTGTTTAAGATGTAATGTCACTTAATGTTATGATGTCGAGAGCTGAATGGTAACAGAAAATCATCAAATATTGTGAGACCCCCAGGAAAGCTGCAAATGTTGATCATGGTTACTTTGTAGTGCTTTTACTTCACCCAGGTAGAATTCCATTGAAGTAATTAACTTAGTGCTTGCTTTTATTTATCTATTACTTCTGAAGAAAAAGTGAGAGAAAGAAAATGGAAATATGGTAAACACCTAAGGAGAACCTTTGCTTTTCTTAAACAAAATTGGCCTCAATCATTGGATCATTTTCATTCCGTTCTTAATACAAACCAGCTGTTTCCGTTGTTTGAATTTAGAAACATTTTTAATTTTAATAGACTATAAAATAAACAAAACCCAAAACTCTTACATGTAAAGCCTGTAACATGGCTGTTCCTAGGATTTTCCTTTGTAGTACTTGTGAAAAAAAAAAATCAAAATTTGCAGTGCCTAACACATTTTTCCAAAGTTTTACAATTGTTTTGCCTGCGCAGCATGTCTGTAGTCAGAAGTGCAAAACTGTTGGTTGCTGTTAGGTTGGACATATGTGTAGCAGGAAAATAAGTTCAGATATCAGAAACAGTGTTTTGGTAACAACAGTGTAGGCTGTAAAATGTGTCTAGATCTTGAGCAGGTAGTGAAGACTCAATGCAGAGCTGAACTGAGTTCAGACTGAGCTGAACTCAGTGCAGTTATACCAGTATTGGTACCAATCTTCACAAACTTCGGTCGGTACCTTTAGACTGCAGAACATACTGCCAGACCTTTTACATGGATTAAATATCTGCTTGCCTTTTACTTTTTACTGTGGTAACGTTTTCGTTTTCATAGATGTAAATCACTTATCTAGGAAATACGAACTCACGCTGGTTTTCATTGCAGATTCACTACATGTGTGCTTTCCTTTGGATTCGTAGGATAAATCAAGAAGTATATATCTGCAAAAACAGATGAATCTCATTATAAAGTTTTCGAAAAATAGAAACCTTGAAGTCAGCATGAGATTGATACTATTAGCATTTTTAAATTTTACTTCTGAATTACTCGAATAGGTGACTTTGTGATTTACCTTGAACAGGAGAGGCAAAAAATCTTCATCATGAATGCAGTATGCGACAAAAGGTGAATGTGGAGACAGATGCACAAGATGTGTACAAACTTGATATTGAGCACGAATTTCACTGTATGCAGACTCCAACCTATAATCACAAGGTAGAGATACTGATGAAAGCTTTTGTATACTTGTGTGCTGAGTACCCTTGTATCACTCACTTACTGAGGGGCTTAAACAGACTGGTGCCGAAGGTGTCATTCTTTGATCAGTCTTTTTCCTCTCATCTTCTGTTTCTCCTTGCTTTATGTGTAGACAAGGATAGCCAGTAAAGTTGCTAATCTGTGCTGTCCATTACAGCTGTAAGTGATGGAACTCCCCAGTGATTTCATTTTTAATGTATTGATTCACAGAACTTCTGCAGAATGTTTGTTGTGAAAATTTTTGTTATGTGTAAAACAATAGTATTAATAAGTTTATGATTTATCTTGTTCTGTCCTTCTGGTTGCTAAAAGTCAGGAACCATCTTTTGCATCATAAATTGTACATCTGGAAAATAAGGCATTTTACGGTGTTTTGTATTAATTTTCTGGTTCAGATTTGTATGCTTTCTTAGAAATTTCGGAGTGTGTGACCCTTTAATGCAGAAAAGCAGATCTGTTTAAAATTACTCCCTTTACAGCCAGCATGGAGACAAAGGTTAATTTAAAGGCAAATCACCATTAATACTGGGTATTTGCTGCAGAACAGAGAGCTGGATGAAGAGTAAGCCTCTAAATTAAAAGGAAATTTTGTATCCTTTCAGATTTGCTTTTGATCCAAGTTGGACTGGAGCCAAGAAGTGTTAGGGTTTCCAACAAAGCAAGATCTTGTCAGGCTCTGCAGCTACACAGTGAATCCATGTGGGGCAGTCCATCAGGAGTACCTGAGTCCACTTACCTTAGCTTTTGAGAAAAGCAATTTCACTGGCAGCATGTAAACTAAAAGTTTTGGGCTTTGTACACTGAATTTACATATTCTGATGGAACATGTTTTTCTTTGGAAAATTTCTGCTTTAGTCCTCTTTGCTGCTTGGGAATATTTCTACAGGCATTTAACAGCAGTGAATAAAAGAGAAAAAATAATTATACAGGAAAAAAAAGTGGATTTTTGTTCTTCAGGTTCACCTGAAACATGAAGCAAGTGCGTCTTGGCTTTCCTCCCAGATGGAAGTGAACTATGGGAAACACTGGGATGAAATCAACAACAAGAAGAAACTGCTAATCAGCCAAGCATTTAAGAACAGTTCCAGTTCATCTCTAGTCAACTATTTCATGGAGGTAATCATGATTGTTGAAGAGTAAGACCTTCATTTGAAATACTTCACAGGCAAACTAAGAAGAAATTTGGGATTAATTTATTTGTTAAGAGGTTTTTTCCTAACTGTGTTATGTATTAATAGTATGAGTCAGGTATCCAAACCTAGTAAGTTTGCATTAGGCAGGTTCGTAACCCAGGCACATAAAGGTCACTGACATGTAAAATGAACAAGAGAATGCCAGTAGATGGATTTTTCAAATACTAAAAAAGATTGGGGTGTAATGTGGTCTGAGTTTTTTGCAGTGTTTGCACATTTAAAATGCTCACAGAGATTTATGAAGGTTGCTTTGCTACCACGATGTAGAAGGATGGTGCAGGTTATAATAGCTCAGATTACTACAGCCTTTAGGTGGAATGTGGTATGGAATGCAGTACCTGAACTATCTTAGATCAGGCCTGTTTGGTTGGGTTTTGGATTTTTTTGTTTTAAATTGATTTCTACCCTGGATCAGTGAAAAGTTTTCCAATGTGGTAAAGTATAATTAGAAGCTTCAGAGAGGGTTTATACCTTTTTTTGAAGCACATTCTGTGGGCTACAAAAAGAAAGAAAATAATTATTTGTATTGGCATACTTTGTTATCTTTTGTTTTATTTGTAGAAAGCTCTGACAGAACTACTGAAACTATTTCTGTAAATTTTTATGTTATTTCTTAGAATTTGCTGATCTTACCTGTTATTGTCTTAAAATAGGTAATGGTTTTCTGAGGTTGGTTGTTGTTACTGTATTTCCATAGGGAGTACCTGTAAGCGTAGAATTTATCTGTGGTCCCAGCATAGACTGACTTAGAATTATGAGTTGATTTGTTGTTGGTTTCCCCTCCCCCCCCCAAAGTAAATGGTCTAAAAATTAGTGGAAATTTTCCTTTTTGAATCTCCAGTTGATGTAACAAATGCATATTGAAGAAATCCCAGTGTGTAATGTGTAGAGCAGAGGCACGAGCTGTGACCTTCCTGCTGCTATGTATGTGTGTGTTAGCCCTGAATATGGGATCCTGTTTTTATTTAAATTTGCTTCACTTGTTTTCCAGTTTACCATGCAAGTCCTGGAAAAACAGGTGAATTATAGAACACAGCTGCAGCACTCGCACAACTCCCAGGCTTATTTGCAGAGCAGCACCAACTTTGAGGTGCAGTATAATGACCACATGCCATTTGTAGCTGGGCTTCAGTGGAAAGACGCATCCAGAAATGGCCTGAAGAAGTGGGAAGGTGAAGTACCCCAAACCATTTTCAATCTGTGATTAGAAAAGCAGGCATTGAAAGCTGCTGCTGGGATGTTGTGAGGTAGTTGTGCATGGGTGTAACAGAATCATAGCAATACTGTTTGGAAGAGACAGACCCTGGAGATTATCTAGACAAACCTCCTGCATGAATCAGGACTGTTCCTAATATTGTCCCGAAATCTGGGTTCTTTACCCGATGTCCAAAGAGGCAATCTCACACAGAGTCAAGATATTTGTTTATTTCATTTCTGTGCAGAGATGGGTGCTAGCTGGTAAATCCACAAAGCTAGCACACCTTGGCTAACACATAGTAAGCATTTATACATACATGCTAGTGAAGGACATTCATTTTGTTATAGACCATCTGGAGATTTTGGCAAATGGAAGAGAGTGGGTCGATAGTAGCGTTTTAGCCTCGTTCCAAAACCCCAGCATCTTAACAGCTTTGTTGCAGAGTTAGAATCCAGGTAGCTTTATCTCACTTTTGTGCAAGCTTTAATATATGTTCCTTCCAGGTGCATTAAATGTAGACACCCCGTGGCTATATCTGTATGCAACTCTCAAACTACATCAGCCTCAGCATTCTGTTTGTTTGTTGATTATGGAGCTGACAACTGGGAAAGCTGTCTCCATTAAGAATCTTGTAGTGGAACTGTTCTATAAAGATCAAGACAATGAAAAGGAAGGGAAAGTTCACATTTACACGCCAGTTACCACATACCTGCAGGTTAGTAACATGATGCTTCCTATTGTGTACGGCTTTGATGGTAGATACTGAACAGAACTGTCATCATACTGAAATAACACTTGCTCGGCAATCCTATGTGAAGTAGCTTGTTCGAGAAGCTCATGCGCTGTGTGCTGGCTTATAAGAGAGCATCTTGAAATGCCAATCTTCATCCATTTTCTGTGCTTGAATGATGAGCTGTTCTTCCTCTGGGGTGGCCAAGGCAGCACAGCCAGGGTCTCTTTTTTAGCTTTGAAAAAAAGGGCCACCACCTCTGCCCCTCTTTGGAATGGGAGTCCATCATTCCTGGCACAAAGTCCAAGTACACGATGGCAGAGTTCTGCCTAAGACTGTACAAATAATAATTAGTATTTTGAAGTTCTCTCTCCCTCCCCACTTGTCCCTCATGAGCTAACAGCTCCAGGAAGTAGGAAAATTGAATCATTGTGTAAGAAATGTTTGAAATTTGTTCATTAGAGATAGAAAACAGCTGAGAGTGTCTTTCATTTAAAAAGTAGGAAGAACAATAGTCAAACTTCTAAATTAAGAGCCCAGTGTTTACAACATTCACCTTAATTTGAGGCCTTAGATTTAAAGGCATCCTCTACCTGAGAAGAATGTAACCCATCTCTTCCTGGAGAGTATCCTGCTGAATAGGCTGCCATGTAGTTCGTGGCACTTGCTGCCTATTGATATGGCACCATTTGTAAAAATTCTACATGAGTATTTGGAGCTCCATTAACGGTTGAGCTCTGATGTTGCAGAAGAGCACTTTTTCCACCGTGGTGTTCTCACTGCTACTCTTTATCCCACGGTATCTCTACAAAATGAAGAAATACCCTGCAAGTAAGTCTGCAGTACAAACTGATTGAGTAGGAGAAATGGTAATCCTGTTACAGGCTAGAGGACTGGATAGGTCAGCGGTTGGGAACAATCCTGAGAAATGGAATGTTTCTTTTGCTGTGACTCAGAAAATTAGTCCAGTCTCCCAGAAACCTGTGTGAGAACCTTCGATAGCAGGTTCTCAGTGTGTAGTCTTCTGTCTTTTCTGTTGGAATTCTTTCGCTTTCTATAAAATGATTAAACATTCACTGGGTGGAATCAGTGTGCCCTGTGATTTAATCACAGTTGTTGTGCATTAAGCAATATGATAAACCTCTGACACTATGCAAAGTGTAGATTTGTCTTGGAGAAGCTTAACTTCTTACCTGCCTCTGTATAAATCAGATGAGAGCCTGGAATTTTTGCCTTTTAGAATCCGCTGCAATTGCCCAAGTCTTTAACTTAGATTTATGTTTAAGGTATTCCTTTATTCTGAACTGCAGATTTCCCTCGTAGATCACTGCTAGTTTCTATAACTATTTCTAATAGTTCTTGTAATTATTGTCTCCAAGAAAATGTATTTTTTTCCACCTCTGTGCTGTGCTGCTGGCACAATAGGATTCTCCCTGTCCTCACTCATCCAGACTAATGTGTTCAGTTTTGTTTTTCAGGCATCCACATTTAATCATCTTGGGAGGAATGTTCTGCATAGCTATAGTGAAATGAGATCTCTGTGGAATCAGCTTGTGAAGAATGAGATTCATTTGGAGAATAATGAAGGAGCCAAATTTCTGTGCTTTAAGATAAAGAGTACAAAACAGGAATTTAACTGCACAGCCAGCTATCAGAATCTGCCAATGGTAAGAAATCCAAATGCAATATCTTTGACTCAGCACTGTGTTTTTCAGGTCTGCCACCTTCCTGAGAGATGTTATTGCTGGTATTGAAACTTAAGTGCTTCTAGTGCTGCTTCTATTTCTGTCTATTTTAACAACCTACAATGTAAAACAAGATTCAAAGCAAGGTTCAAAAATAAAACAAACAAAAACTTGAATGTAGTTTTGAGTACTTCTCACCTACTTGGGAGGCCAGCTACAGACGGGAAGTCAGGGAGGAGAGCACAGTGAGAGACGACATGGTTAGAAAGAGAGCTGTATATGTGATTACTTAGATTTTGGTGCAAATGTATGGCAGATTAAGAAAATTCTCCTGTCTTGGAGAATCAAAATAGCTTGCCTGCTAGCAAGCATAGTAGCAGCCTGGGTTTATATGCTATTTTAGCCTCTGCATCCCTTCCAATCTTAAAATAATTTTTGCTTGGCTTGATGTCTGCAGCACAGGAAGGGTAGTCAGTCTGTCCTCCAAAGAGATACTTTGATCAGTTACTTTGGGCAGTTCCTTGGAGGATGTCTTAAAACAAAAAGTGTGTTTCTAGTCATAGCATGCCATACTTTGAAAATCCAACCGGTTTTTGTATGTAAATGTACTGGTACCAGAGCTAAACCTTGCTTATATTGCAGATAGGTTACACTCAAGTGATACATTGTAGGGCATTTTTCTTCTACTTAAGTCAGTTTTCTACTAACATCACTTTTAATCCTATGTAAATGGAAATCAAGATTTCAACTGAAGCAGAAAGGGTTTGATCTGTGAAATGACAGCCTTGCTGCAGCCTGTTGAACAATGTGGTTTCTATATTGACATTCCTGAATATGAATGCAGTAAATATGATGCAATTGTCCTTTCCTCTTCTGGTCTCATGACTTGAGTACAGGCTAAGAAGACAAACTTTTCTGTGAAGACTGTATGGAGAGAATATAAAAATCTCCCTGTCATGCTGCAGTTTGAAGGTCAGATAGAAGAGCTGAAGAAGGAGAAGATGCTCTATCAAAAACGTGGAACCCTCCATTTCAGGTTCAGTAGTCTTATTGTTCTGTCTCTGAAGAATGTTTTGGCCTAAATTCAGTGTGCATCTTGATACCCTTCGGAACATTTCTGGACTTTACAAAGTGGAAGTCCCACGTGCACAAAGCCAGTGCTTCCTCCCATCTGGTGCTCTGAGCTTGCTCAAGGACGCTGACTTCATGGGGCTGGTTATTTACATCTGCGTAGCTTTTGCCCTCTTTACTCAAATGATGGTGAACAAAGTTGTCAAAGGCAACAGGCTGTGTGTGCCATGGCAACATGTCTGTTGGCAATTCTGTTGGACGTATAGCCTGCTTTCATGAAAACAGCAGGATTTACGGTGTGTCCAAACTTTGAAGTGGTGAGAAGTTCCAAAATTCAGATCTGATCCTCTGTGCTGTCCAGATGCCTTCTTTGCTAGTCCTTAGGCATAATATAGCCATTCTAAAGCCAAAGCCACCCTCCTAAAACACATAACAAAAGGTCTTGTTTAGATTCTGGAACATGTTTCCTTTTTCTCATGAGAATGAATACACTGCTTCTAGATATTGGCTGTCTCTGAAATTTCTCTCTTCATTACTTGTTATCAAAACACAGCTTAGAGGCCTTGGTAAAAAATGTATGCTCAGACTTGAAACATCTGGATCGTCTCTAGGGACATCTCAGCTTTCGTAAGGCATAGTAGGGTCAACAGGAGTGCACAGGCTCCCTTAGCAGCTGCAGTACATCTTGGAGATAGCTAAAACACTCCAAGATACCTTTTCAGTAATGGCAAAATATGTAAATTAAGAACAAAGAGCTGTACCAGATATCCTAACATATATAAAGGTAGCCCAATGTCTGCTGATAAAAGTTAATGCATTTTTCCAAGACATCCAACTAAGTAAATGTGCAGAAATATTTAATAAAGTCCATAAAACATTACACTGAAGTAGTACGCTACTCTAAGAACTATGTAGTGGCTGAACATCTGTTGCCCAGGATTCTTGGACTGCAGATATTGTTTCTACAGAAAACATAAAATGTGGTTGATAGGTGAGATTTTCAAAACTGTCATATGCTTTTGGACACTGTGCCTGTTTGAAAAGTCTTGGCCATGCAGGTATATAAAAGTGTATGTATTGGTTATGCATGTCAGAATTTCAGAACATCACCCTCTCCCATGCTGTTCCAGGCCTTTCCTGAATCCTGGATGGAAACTCTTTATCAGAAATTCTTATAAATGTATGTAGTTTGTATGAAGTTCTAAATATGCTCTAGTAATTTCTTAGAGGTCCCGGTCCCTTGTGTTTTACTTCTCTATCTGGCATCCTGATGTCATCTGCATCTGAAAATTTTGGAGTTTGGCTTGAACTCTGCATGATTTCTTTGACAGGACAAGGGGTAATGGTTTTAAAATAGAAGGGAGGTAGATTCAGACTAGATACAGGAAAAAAAAAAAATACAATAAGCGTAGGGAAACACTGTCCCAGGTTGCCCAGAGAGGGGGTAAATGCCCTCCCTCTCCCTGGAAACATTCAAGGCCAGGCTGGACGGGGCTCTGAGTAACCTGATCTGGTTGGAGAGGTCCCTGCTCCTTGCAGAGGGGTTGGACTGGATGGGCTTTAAAGGACTCTTCCAACCCTAACATTCTATGATTCTATTAAGATCTTTTACACTTTGCTTATTCCTTGTTTTGTTCCAGGCATCCTTTTAAAGTGCCCGTTCTGCAGAGCTTCCTTCTGCAGGAGACATTTACTGTTGACAAAAAGCAAAAGCACTATTTCTTGGAAACAAAAATTTTGATAAATGGGGTGGAAGAAACAGTTCAAACTCTTACACTTGGTTACCAACCTGAAAACCCCCATGTGAGTTATACAAGAATTTCCTTTAATCTGACATACTATAAAAGCCCGCAAATGAGTGATTTGCTGTGTGTATCTTATGCTCCTTGCATTTCCTCTCAAACTTTTTTTAGATTTGTGCTGACTTAACTCATCCTTATAACTTCTGGTTGTTCCCCAAAGATGTTGAAATATGCATTTTAACTCAAAGTCACCAAAATGTGAGTAAATTTCCCAGTAAATTCAGTTAGGAGGAGAGATTCATTGCCTGTTTGTTTACAGTTCATTGTCTTTTCAGACCTAACTTGCTTTAGGCCTTCAGTTCGTTGCTATGTAAAAGCTGCAACCAAAAAGCTGATGCCAGTGATGTGGTTGATGCTTCCCTAATACAATGTTTTGTATAATAATATTTAGTAATATGTTGTTTAGTAATGTATTATAGTAATACTTAATAATTATTTTAAAAAATTATTATGCATGAATATAATTAGTAATAAAAAGTACTAGAAAGGAATGGATTGGGGGTTCTCATCCTTATCTAGGTGTATCTATTAATCTTTCTTACCAAATGCAGTTATTCTTTTCCTGCTTTATTCATTTTTTTGTTCTGAGACACAATGTAAGAGCTCACAACTCTCTCATTTTTCATAACGTATAGGGAACACTTCTCTGATCTTTTGTAATGTACAGGGTTAATACTCGATGCAGTTCGCTTATTCACATTCTTAACACATAGGTGAAGCATGAGCTGGAGACTACCTTAAAGGTCAATAAGGAAGATGTTCTCAGCTTTCGAGGGGAATATCAGGACAAATCCAGTGAGGCAGATTTTAGACATCTTTTACACATGGATGTAACACATTCATTACAGGTATTGGTGGTTTTCGTTTATGGCATTTTATTATTTATGGCTTGATTGCTGTTCTACTGCATTGTCTTTAGAATTATGCTTGTAAACTTCCTAGTTCAATAAAGTCCTGGCCCTGACAAAGACCCTAGGTATCTCAGCAGATCAAATCATAATCTTTATCAATACTGTCTTGTGAGAAACACACTGACCTTTCATTTTACTACTTTTTAAACTGCATTTGTTTTATTTTTTAGTGTCTTTGGGTAAAATCGGTAGAATTTTATACACACATTTTCTTGTACACATCCTTCACTTCATGCTAAAAGTTTCATCAAATCACATGAGGCAATTGATGGGAATGCAGTGATTATGTTTACATTTTACTTTGTCAAATAGCTTGAGTTTCCACAAGCAATGGGCCTAAGTGGGGAGCTGTTTTCTGAGCAGACTAACCTGGAACACTTTGACTACAGTGTGAGTGTAAAAGCCGTCATTAACAAGAACATGTCTTCACAGGTCAGTTCCCTGATTATTGCACTCTCGTTGCTTGAACTTGTGGCTTTTGCAGTTCATACACTCAGACCTGTGTTGAGTCTCTTGCTTGTCGTATGCGTTAGGTATCCATATCAACTTGGGAGCTGTTTAACTTCATGCTGTAAATTGCTTTGCAACTACTTTCAAGGGTGGGAATGCAAATGTATGTTGGTCAACTCGTATGGAATTCAATGAGTGTAGTGGAGAGATGTAAATTATTAGGAAAACAGTTAACTTTTTATTGTTAGAGTTTGTTCTGGCTAGATGGCTACATGCAGTTGGAATAGGTGGCTTGTGTTTTGGCTGAAATTCAGAAAACTCTGAAAAGCATGTCGAATTGTACTTGAAATTCAAAATAGTTCATAATTTTTTATTGAAAGCTCTAGCATGATGATGGGCTTATATGAAAAATCAGGTGTCATCTGTAGCTTTTATTAACAACTCAAAAGGTTATTTGTGTTGTAGGTTGAGATAAAGATAGGGAGATCTCTTACCCGTTACCTTCATGGACAAAATGGACTCAATTTGGGCAAAATTAATTTAATTTCTTACCAAATAAAAATAGAGTTAGATGGTGAGAAATAAAACCTGACACCACCTTTCCTTCTCTGTGTCCCACTCCCCCCACTTTTTCCCAGGCCCAACTTGTTGTGTGCAGTCTTATTCCTCAAACTGATGTTTCAGTATTCTGTACTATGATCTGAGATCTTTAATGTCCTGTTCTTCTTTTTCTCTATGTGTAGGTCCAGGCAGCCCTAAAGGGTTATGGTGAGAGCAATTTCAATGGCTCTCTTTACCTTCATTCCAATGGAAGGGACATGCTGATGATGGAGTTTAATATGAACAATGAAAACAGGAGGAATGCCAGAATTGCTGAATTGAGGGCTTTCCTCCATCAGACAATCCTCGCAGAACCAGAATCAGTACAGTTCCAGCTCATGGGCAAAATGTTTCCGTCAAGGTAGAGAAATAAGCATCTTGGTTAATAGAGATGCTGAAGAGTGTTCTGTGATACGTATTTAAATGTGACTACTTTCATATAGCTGCAGCAGAAACCACCGAGCAAATGCCGTTTCATGTGTAATCCCTGTTATTGAAATACTTTTATTCTTTGTGTTTCATAAGTTGGTATAATAAGTTGTGTTAATGTGTTCTAGTTACTTTCCTAGCACTTTGTATAGAGATAACTTGAATGAAAGGATGGTACAGTTATATTGATTTTACATCACCAATTGGATTTTTCCCTGCGTTGTTTGTCCTCTCAGAAGTAAGGAACCAGTATTTGCAAGTGCTGCCAATGGAAGTGGACACTTCCCAGTATTTTTATAAAGTTGTATTAAGTATTGTGGAAAGCTCTGAGTTGGCAAGAGTGGGAAATAGAAATTTGGCCCACCCACGTTTCAGCTGTCTTCCAGCTGATTTTTCAGATTTCACAAAGACAAAAGTGTGCAGTGAAGCAGTTGATGGTTTTGTAGAGATCTCAGTGTTTAGCAGTTTAGGAGTTCGATGGGATAAGGAAAATGAGTAGAGAGAGTGAAAGAAAGCAGACATTATGACAATTTAGTTGAAGCTTATTAGATTTACTAGTAAAAGAAAAAATATGATAAAAGATTCAAGAAAGTTATTTCTTGTGTTTCTGCAGCTTACTTGCAGTTCTAGGTTTCCAATAGAACATTCACGTTTTAAATACTTTTAAATACCAGGGTAGGCTGTAACAGAGTAATCTATTGCAGCTCACTTCACAGGAAGTAAAATAGAATACTTAAAATTTCTGGAATTACAATTTATTTGGATTTATTTTACAGGGAGAGGAAAGAGAAAGATAAAAGATTTAATATTTCTGGGGAAATTGCTAAAAAGATGCAGTCTTTACAGACTTCAGTTGCTGACTGATTAAATGAATCTTACTTCTGTGAATTATGTAGTTCAATTCTTCCCGTCAAGTGAATTTTCACTGAGGTTTTACTCGTCATCAGTCTTCCAAGAAGGTTCCAGTTTCTAGGAGGAATGTCTAACAATATGAAAGTATAATTGCCTCATTGTTAGGTATTTTGTGTAGTATACTTGAGTCTAAAAAGTCAGACATTTGAATGGACAGCTTATTGAAGGCAATGTGAAAATTGTGTCTCAGTCTTATACCTGAAACACTGAAAATTGAGTTTCTTGCTGCTCCAGCAGATTTCTTGAAATAGCTGTGCTGTGTTTCTCCAACAGTGTTCAACTCTGGGCCAAGATAAAAAGAAATAATTGTTGGTTCATTTACCAAACTCAAATGGTGGTGGCATTTAAAATTATTGTTTAAGCGGAATTCTCAATGCTGCTTTTAATCAGTACTGTCTCTGTCTTTTATTAGGGTTCATAACAAAAGCATCTGAGAAATTTGAAGAAAAATCAGTCTGCCAATCTGTGAGGCTTTACTGAGTAGTTTTACGAGTAGTTTTATAAACATCAGGTGAATAGCATATACTTACTGCAGGGCATCTGATTCACTGATTCACAACACTGGAACAAGTGTCCAGAAAGTCTGTGGAGTCTCCATACTTGGAGATACTCAAAACCTGACCACACACGTCCTGAGCACCCTGCTCTCGTTGAGCCTACTTTGAGTGAGAGGGGAGTTGTCTTGACAATCATGAATTAAGCATAATAATAAAATCTTACTAGCAATTTTTATCTCTATCTTTTTTAGACTTTTGATATCTTCTGAGATTAAGCTTAATGAAAACTGGCTTCGTGTGGATTTCATGGGAGCTGGGGAGCAGAAAGTTGGTTTTGTTTTGTCCCTGAGTGGAAGAGTGCAACACACTTTTGCTGGATTAAAGACCATACCTCATCTTCTTTCTCTGAATGGATTACTGAAGTGCAAAACCAACATTCATGATGGTATTTTTTTACTTTGTGTTTTGCTACTAAGTCTGCAGCTAAGGAAGCTGCTTAATTTTAATACATTCCTTACTGAACTGCATATAATACAGAAGAGAGTATTAAGAATGCAAAATGAACCATTGGTCTTTGGGTTGAAACAACTTTTTAGTGAACTAACATAGTTTGATAATTTTCATTATTTAAAGGAAATAGGGGATGGCATCTTTCTTATGCAGATGTTGTGAAATGGGAGCAGGGGCCATTTACTCTTCTGAATGGCTGCATGGGTGGACTAGGTCACTGCAGAGCTCCAGAGCGATTGTTTAGCCTGGAGATACACAAGTAATAGGTCATAGTCCCTCTGTAAATTTTCCTTCAGAAGGCAGTGCGGTGAAGTCCATGGCCTAAAGGCACAAGCAGCTTGGTAAATAAAAAGGAACAGCTGCCGGAAATATTATTATGTAATTTTTTTTAAAACACAGACACTTCTACCAGTAGAGAATCTCTCTCTCAGCAATAAACTGATTTGCTCTCTAGATTAGACTAAGTTATCTGTTATAATAAACGGGAATTCTTTTACTTCCTCCTGGTATTAAATTAATGGTTAATTTATATGTTGCTAATAAAATTCCAGTTACCTTTGTCCCAAAGGACTCTCTTCACAGTAATCATTTCTACCTGTTACAGGTAACATCCATGTGATGGTCAACAAAACACTGTATGGACTCCATCTCAGGAACAGAAATGTGTTTGGGAATACCACCATACGCAATATTACTTTTGCAATGTTTCAGAATGGCAGTCAGGCAATCCCAGTGGAAGCAAAACTGAAAGGACACTTGGAACTGAGTAAAGAGATCAAAAGGGGGCTAGCTAGCTTCCAGGTGGATAAGGAAGCCCTTTCTGTAGATTTTTCCAGTGTCATGGTTCATGGGCACAGCAGCGTCAGTGGGACTTTCACACATAATATCAGCTTTTTTAAAAATGCAGGTATGAGGAAAACATGACTTAATGGTACGGTGTAACAAGGTGTCACGGTGAATTTATCTGAACAAGTGCAGACTAGTGGAAATAGATGAGTTGCATTTGCTCACACCAGAACAAAACATGATCCAGTCTTAGCAACATTCTTTTTAATATTGTTGAGAAAATACCATTAAATGGATACAAAACTATTTAAAAACTCTTTGAACTACTTCAGAGTAAATTATTTCTCTCTTGTACATCTGTATTCCTGCAGGCTGATCAGTTCCTCTAAGCATGTTTTTATGCCTGTTTTGATTTGGGCCAGAATTTAAACATTGAAAATCATTGAATAAATCACACTGAAGACTAAAATATGCCAAGTGTTGTTTCCTAAGCAAAACCAAGGGTTTTCATGAACTGAAGTTAGTAATAATTTTGAACCGGTATATTGCCTTTGTCCCTTTGGACTGAAGAAACTGGTTTTGAAACTTTCTAACAGTTGGCTACTGGAGTTGGACACAGTACCCATTGACAGTTATACTTTATTACGAAAAGAAAAATTCTTGACTTCAAAAGTGCATGTCACATTTTGATTTAACAATCTTTTTTTTTTAATATGATTTTCATATGGTAGATAATGTCCTTTCTTACTATAGATATCAGTAAATGCAGATAACTGGATGATCGTACTTAAAAAAAAAATCTGTCTTTTCTTATGAAAAACTATAGAAGGCTTTTCTTAAATTGTAATACATCTTTTCTGTATTTTACAATGATAGCCCAGAAGTTTTGTATTGACTTTGCTTCCATCCCTGTTAACAGGATTGCTCTTGGATGGCATTTTTACTGCCACGTGTGACCATGGCACAAGAAATCACACCACTACTATTGCCCTGCAGAGTGGCAGTGAAAGGATTACCGCTGTGTTTGGTGGTCACAGACTGCCCACAGAGCCTTTTAAATCCCAGCTATCTGTGAGTTTAAAACACAACATCTTAAAGATAAAGAAACATGGGATCCCTTTTATTGTGGAAGCTACTGGCTATTATGAGGTAAGAAGAGTTCTGCCTGTGATTATTTACTTTCTGGCAGAATAATTTGTAAGAACTGCAGGTGATTCCTGTGCATTTTATTCCAAAAGCATCTGCATTTTTGGGATATACTAAATTACTCTGTGTAAGAAAGGTGTTATCTGGCTTCTTGTCATACTGTGTACCTGTCATCTGAAGTCTTGGAGCTCAGTCTAGACTAAATGAGATGCTGCATTCATTTCTCATTTAAGTGAAGTGCTTTGCAGCACAGGAACAGGAGTCTTGTCCAATTTTATTTTTCCCCCATAAATGGGAAGTGAACAGGCAGGCTTAAATATGTAGCCATCAGATAAGTGTCGGTGAGCCTAGGTACTGCATTGCGTCTGGTACTGGGTTTAACTAATTCTGATGTTACCCTCTGGATGCCTGCTGAAGACCCGAAGAGTGTTTAGCATGGCTTTCCATTTGGAAGTCTCTACCCACAGATGCATGTTTCCTTGTGCCGTGTTGCTTGGCTACTCTTCTGTCTATCTACATTTCTGCGAGCAACATATAGTTCTTTTGTCTCTGAAATTATCCTTCCATAAAATAAGAGTTCAGATATTTTGTTTGTTCTAACATGTGCTGGAAGTCACTGACATACTAACATCTGTGGGGAGTTCAGCCACTGTGGTACGGTGAGACACAGAGGTATGCGGAGGAAGAACTCTAAACAATTCCCCTTGCCCTACTTACTAGTACTTTGCTTTAGTTGTCTATGCCTTAGGACTCAGCTCCTCCAGGATACTGAATGCTCTCAACATGTTTTGGAGCCAGAAGGAATTATTGGTACACAGCATTCAGAAGGTCCAGCATAACAGGAAAATCTCTATTTGAATTGAAGCCACTTTGATGAATGTGCACTTCCCCCCCTGCCTCCCCTCACCTCCCAGCCCTGACAGTGATGTTTAAGCGTGGTGAAACAAACACTGCCTTTGCCTGTTGTTGCTGGAATATTGTTGTTTGTTTCGTTCCATGATTTGGTTTCTTTTCTGCATAGAATTTCACCAAAAAGATTGCTGCAGGGATAACAACCACAGTGGAGATGGAACAGCTCAAAATTGAAATAGAGAAGAAAACCACTGGCAGTGCTATCGAAATATCTCTTTCACTTCACCATGATGTGGGTGGACTGATTGACATTGTTCCACGTGTACTAGAGGTTAGCAGAAAGCCTCCTATAGGGTGTATTTGATGTAGATTTCTGCTGTGCATTCTCAACTGTTCAAATTTACCACTTGAGAGCAAGCTAACAGGTCAGAAGGGAGAGAGCATTTTGTCAAATGAGGCCAGTAGAGAAAGCCTGAAAATTGCTTAGCAGTAAGGAGCTGGTTTTCAATATGTGGTGAGTAACAAAACATTTATGTCATGAAATTGGAGTTGGTGCTTGCCCAGGCACAATAACATGCAGTTCCAGCTTTTCCATCTTGCTAAAGCAGAGTTTGCAGGTGGGCCACATGAATGTTTGTGGGTACAGCAATATTGACAGCAGAGTGAATAATAGTGGCTTTGCTTTTTGCAATCTGGGACACAGCTGATGACATTTGAAACACTGAATGTTTACTTACAATAGTGGTATTTTCTATGCCAAGCATAAGTTTCAATGGTGACCACTGTCACCGTTGAAATCAAAAGCCAGAGAGTCAAAAATAGTTCTAACAAGTAATGGTTTCTTACTTGTCCTGGTTCTGGCTAGGACAGTTAATTTTCAGCTGAGCTGGGAGAGGAGCTGGAGCTGGTGGCCCCTGTGGCTGGGACACAGCTGGGATAGGTTAGCAATTAGCCCACAGCTGGGCCAGGTTACCCAAATTGGCCCCAGGGCTGTTCCACACCATGTGACCCCCTGCTCAGGGTATAAAGTGGGGAGGGGGCTGAGGGGAGGTTCCTGCTGCTGGGGAGGGAGCTGGGTGTCAGGATCCATGGTGAGCTACTGTACTGTAATTGTTTTCCATCTCTGATTTGTTTTTTTATCTGTTATTCTCTTAATTTTTTTTCATCTCAACCCACAAGTTTTGCCTTCTTTTCTTTACCAGTTCTCCTCCCTGTCCCACTGGAGGGTGTGGGGAGCCGCTGAGAGACTGTGTAGCTTGGTCCTGAGCAGGGCTAAACTATGACATTACTGTTTGAAGATATTCTTCTGTATTTATCTATGCTAATAATATTTTGGTATGATAATGTAAGATTAGAGACATGATTTAGCCTCAGATCCACTAAAATGCTTATCTTTTTAAAACAGATCTCTAACCTTTAATCTTAAAGCTATGTTTTAGTATCTTCATGTTTTTTATCCTGAAAACAGCCTTTTAGCCCACTACTTTGTGTTTTAGTCCTCTCTGCTTTTCTTCAAGCTCTGAACATGCTTTGTTGATAATGCCAACAGGTTGCTTGCAGTGGAGAATCTGCTAACAAACTGCTTTCTGGCCTTTGCAGTGGAACAACTGCATTTCATCATTTTGAGGTACTGGCTTCATTTATAAACTCTCATATCAACAACACACTGTCTTAACTATCACTAAGGGAATCTAGGTATTGGAAGGTGTCAGAGATGTAGAAATGGATTTGAGTTAGCTGGAAGTTTTGCGCACGCTTCCAGATATTTTCACTCCCCTAATATTCACAGATTCGAACAGATTAGTTTACTTCTCCATCAGAAACTGTACAAGTCCATGGGGAAAGTTGCACTCTGTTTCAACCATCATGCAGTGGATTGTTTATTTTGAATCAGAATTGTCAACAAACTTGTATTCAGGTGGTATAGATGTACATCTTTAGTGCACAGCTGTGCACCGAGTGCAGAATACAAAGCAGAGGTAGGGATGTTTATGGGCCCAACAGGTCCAATCTTAAAGGCAGAAAATTAGTATCATAAGATAAGTGCACCAGGCAAAAGGCCAGAGTTGCATTAATGTTTGTAGTTGAAGTCTCCAAACTGTATCTTTCACCAGTTAGAACTGAACTGGGTATAAATGGTCTTGTTTTGTTACTGAGCAGCCAGCCTGATATGGGCTGGACGAGGGAGCACAGGAGACACAAGCTGAGAATTTCACTGTTTGCTGCTGCTTATGCTTTTCTGCTCTTTCTAGCTAACCGTTTGTTTGTGAAAGTCCATGTGACTCTTGAACTGTTCAAGAAAGATATACATTATCTGATGTATTCTTAAGAACATGTTAAAAATGTCTTCTGTGAGTGGAATTACAGAAGGTTCCATTTGTCTCTAGAAAGAGAGTAATCACAATTACTCTGATTCCCATGTATGTTCTACTGCCAAAAAAGACAAATGCATTTCAGTTCTTCCCTGATTTAACATGGGTGCAATCTGCATAATACTGGTAACTCCTGCTGAGATCTCAGGAGAACTGAACACATTCTCACATTGCTAGAGCTCTGTTTACTTATAGTAAAACCAGAAGTGATGATAGTAAAGCAATAGCAATTGGCTTTTCTGATATTAGTAATTATTTTAATGGAGTTGTGGAGTTCGTTCTTTCGTTCTTTCTTTTTTTTTTTTTTTTTTTTTTTTTTTTTTTTTTTTTTTTTTTTTTTTTTTTTAAATTATAGAACTGTAAAATAAAGGTTTCAGGGCATTTTTCCATTTGTGTAGATGTTTATAAATAGGTAGGATGGATGAATACAAAATGGTGTCAGGGTAGTAGGGAAATATTTCTCTTTTACTAACATGAGCATTTAAAAACAGTATATGGCCTGACAGGAAAACAAACTTGACAACAGTTTTTATGTAATTTTTCAGACTCCAGCGAGAGTTTCACTGAATGGGTCAATGTTTACCAGCAACTCTACTGTTATCTTCTTTGGACATGTTTCTTTCCATGACATGTTTGCTTGCCTGCAACTCCATGCCACCACTAACATCCAGCCTCATTTGGAAATTGACTTCCAGCATTCTTTGCCTTTGCTTCAGTCTCTGGGAATAGCCAGAGAGAACCAGGTGAAGGTGTCGGCGGTGAGAAGTGACAAGTATAAGGGCATGCTTGCTGTTGTCCTTGGACCTTGCAGTTTAAAAGCTGATGGAGAAGTGAGTCTGGCAAGCAATGAAACAGATACAGAATGGGTACTTGCTTTTAGAAGCAAGTGCGTCAGTCTGGAGGTAAGCCTAGATTGTTTTCTGTATGGCGTTGTAGTCTCTGTATTTCAGATTGTTACGAGTCACAGAGAACTGTCTCCTAACACTATTATTTATGGAAAGGACAGTTTTGGTCATTAAAGTTGTTCTGGCAGAGCAATGAGTTAGAGCACTTGCAGAGGGAGTGCATTTGAAGATTAGAATTTGGAGTAATACAATGGTAGATGCTATGGCAAAGCAGTAACATAATTGCTTAATAATAGCTTTTTAATTAAAATAAACTTTTGTCCTAGAATCTGATGAAAAGCATGTAATTTCTATTTGAAATTTTGGAGGTTTTCTTTGAGGTTATGAACTTTCTTCTACGGTACTTAGGCAAAGGCTGTTGTAGGTGTTGTGTTTTGTTGTTTTTTTTTTTCTCCCCACACTGTTTTCTCTTGTTTCACAGATAAATTGTTGATTTCTCTGTGAAACAAGCTGTCTTGTATCGTCCTTTCCAAAGGCATATTGGTTCAGAAAGAAGAAATGTTTTCTTTTTGATGGAAAACAAATTAGGAAGACAGTTGCTTTACCTTGTGTGCTTTAAATAACCTTTTCTGTTGCAGAAGATGGGATTGCCTCGTGTTGTAGCCCTTGGGGGCTCATTTCAACAGAACATCTGCAACGTTGGATTCTTAATGAACCTCCAGTATGATGGCAGAGCAGTTGATGTGCAGATAGACACTTCCTGTGAACATGAATATACACTCCAAGGGATGCTCAGGCATTCACTTCCATGGCTGAGTCAGCTTGGGCTGCCTTTTGAAAGCTCCATTCTGTTATCTGCAGCCACAGGCTCCACCACTGAGGGCATCTTGTTGCTGCAGGCTGGCAAGTGCAAGCTTAAGGCTAGAGGAGATCTCCGTAGTCGGAATAAAGCTGAATGGACCCTGGAAACAGAAACAGAATGTCAGCTTCTGCAGGTAGCTAAAATAAAAATGTTTGGCTGTTAGAAAGCTACTCCAAAGACACATCTGTCTTACAGCATTAGGCAAAGTGTCTCGTGTATGCTGTTGATAGATGTTCTCTGTAGACCGAGATTAGTTCGGTCTTTGCTGCGTGTTGCTTTTGCAGACCGAGACTGCCCTCTAAGGCTAAACAGCAGTTTTACTTCAAACTGTTTGTCAAAAAAATATATTTTGTGGTCTGTCTTTTTTGTCAAATTAGAAGTTGTGAGACTTCCTTGGTTTTTCCATCTAGCCTCACTGACTACACTAGAAAAAATGACTATTGTGAATTTAGGAGTTATTTCTAGATGTTCATAGGCATTTATGTTTTGCTTTTAATTCCTCAGTTTTATTTTCGTCAACTACAAAGTAGCAATTTAAAAACAAAAATGACATGAAAGTGGATGCAATCCATTGTGAAGAGGGAATGAAAACCATTAAAATACTAAAATAGTAGAAGTTTCAGTATTTTTACAAATACTTTGAAAGAATGAGAGGAAACATTTCATTTGGGATGTTCCACAAGACAAGCTTGAAGTTTTAGTATTAAAAAAAAATAATCCTTTTAACACCAGATGCAAGAATGTCTATTAGGCCTGTTATTTTTGTGTATTAGTTTGTTTGAAAATTTAGATTGGTCTGGTCTGAATGAAGCAGAGGATGTTGAGCAAACTTTGCCACTCTAAAGAAATAGGCATTTTGTGTTTAGTATATGTAAAAGTTCTTATAGATACAGAAGTAAATTCTGCAAGGCAGTCCTAAAATCTTCCCTCAAACTTTATTCAGGCAAAATTGCAATCTTACTGTTGGCAGAGAGAAAAATGGCAGTGCAGAGATTGTAGGTTTTGTCTCTGACAGTGTAGCATAAAATTAGTTTTCTTGTATGCTAAAGGGAGAAGAAAAAAGACTCAATCCTGACTTGTCTTAAAATGTATATATAATCCAAAAGATTTTTTTTATTTTGTATTTTGATAGGATCTCAATATTCCAACTCAGTCACAGCTCACAGGATCTATTCAGAAAGACAAGTGCCAAGCAGAACTTCTCTGTGTCCTTGAAACAGAAGGCGAGACTGCCCGCCTTGAAGTGAGAGCAGAGTGCAAGCCAAAGATTACACTGGAAATTCAATTCAGGCATAACCTCCCTAAACTGAAGGAAATCCCAAGGGAAAATAAGCTGTCCATCACTGCACAAAGACAGTTACAATATCATATTGGAATAGGAGTGATATCTGGTGCTTGTGAGCTTCAAATGAATGGAGACTTTGACCCTGAAAATAAACTTAAGTGGAAAATGTTCATAGAAAACAAATGCCAAACAATTCAGGTATTGGAAGGAATTTTTTTTCTTTACTCTTGAATTTCTACATCTAAACCAGGATCTTTGCACCTAGTAAAGTCGAAAGAAAATAGTGTAATCATTTCAATGGTAGCAGAGAAACAAGAAAAACATTTTCTTTCAATGCTACCTCTCACTTTTGGAGACAGTTGTTCACTGTATTTTTATAAGGTATAAGCCAAATTTTGTATGAATCAGTACCTACAGTTAATGGACTTGCTACTTGCTTGAAGTAATAAGTATTCAAGGTTGTATTTGGCTTTATTAGCAATAACAGTTTCTCAGCAGTTTGACAACCAAACTCTGAAAGAGTTTAAAAATATATTATGTAAATATATAATTTTCAGCTCAGAAAACTTTCATTCAACTTTATAGAATATTGAAATTCCTAACAAACTAATATGCAATGGTTTTTGTACATCATGGAGTACACAGAGTGAAAGAGCTGGCATTAAACAGCAGTTACAATTTCCTGTAAGACCTCAGCTGAGAAATATTTTGAGGAATTTAGTTGAAAAACAGTGACATCTTGGACAAGCTGGTTTGGACTGCCCTGGTGAGCCATTTTTCTGTGGTAATTCTTGCAAATGCTGGTGGCATAATTGTCCCTGAGCTAAACCTTAGCATTTACAGTGCCTCACCACACACCACCAAATCACACCTCCTGGTTCGTTAATGAGATTTAACTTCTGAGTTGGTGGGAATCTCACTATATGAGTCTGAACAGCAACTAGTAGGGCAAGAAAAAAAGAAGTAGTTTCTTTGTTGATAAGATTTATCCAGTAGAAAAATACAGTGAAAACTGGAGTTCTGTGGAAGATCACTCCATATCACAGAAATGTGCTGCTCTTTGCAGTATGGTCTCACTTCTATACAAAGCAAAGGAAGTGAAACTCAGCCTCTGGGACAATCAGCCTGTTTGGCATCAGATGTCCTGGGAATCCCCGTCTCTGCAGGAGTCCACAGTGCTGTTGTCTGGGAGGAGCTGCGCGAGCTGGGGAGCAAGGCAGCTTTCAGAGCTTCCCAAGTAAAGAAAGGCAGTGTGCCCTGACCTCTCTCAGCTAGTTAGCATGACACACTGAGCTCCTTTTGCCTTTTGATGGGGGAGTGAAAAAATAGCACTTTTCCCCCCTCAATTCTTGCCTGGTAGTTTGTTTTCCCAGGCCCCACACTGTTGTAGGTAAGGGGGAGGGGGCGGAATTCTGCAGCAGGATTTCCTGAAGCAGTAGTTCTAAATTTAGGTGGGTTAAGCACTGAATTTTCTTACTGCAAATTTGTATTGCTATTGGAAATCCTGATATCCTCTCACAGGTCCTACTAGTCAGTGCTGTATAGGCAGATATGGAAAGTTTGAGAGAGAGGTTATCGCAGAATGCTTGGTAGATTCATTATACAACTCGGGGTAAATTGAATGTACAAAGATGAGATTCACCTACCCTTTTCCAAAAACAGAGCTGCCAATAAACCTTTGTGTACTGTCTGGTTTCACTGCATTTAGGGATCCTTTGGGCCACTGGAGCAATCCCAAGCACACAAAATGAATTTACTTTTCACTTAGGTAGGAAAAGCTGCAGTGTTGTTCTGTTTATACTGGCACACTTTTCAAAAGTATGTCAGACATTCAAAACAAAAAAGACAAAATGTAATAAAAAGCTGTCAAGATTTCTGAAACATCCTGTGGATATGCTGCCTGATAGACTACATTTACAGCTAGGTGCTATTAGAGCTACTTACTAAGGAATAAAGAGTTTCAAGTGTATAGGGGATCTGTGGTGAATTTTTTTTTTTTTTGCTTGCTTGTACAGGCTCTTGGAGCACCAGCAAAAATTGATTGTTCAGGCTATGTTTTGGTGGATAAAATGAACCTAGATTCACAGATGTTGATCGCCATTGATGAAAGTAAATTACAAGGACTCCTTATACTAAAAGTCAGTGATGTAAGTGTCTTTCAGACTGTTAGACTGCATGTACAAAGTACTGAGTGACATACTTGAAAGTATTTTATTGGGAACAAATAGGCTTTAGTAATAAATGCCAGAATGAAAAGAAAATATTTGAAAATCTGTCACCTATATTGCAATGCACAGTAAAACAGCTGTACAGCATAATAGAATACAAACTCTGTCACTTCCTGAATTATTTCCTTGTTATGCTTTTTGTGTGTATATATTTATTTAGTTAGTACTTAATACAGGACAGACAGATTTGGCTACATTTCTGATTTGGGCTGTGTATTGCGGCAAGCTTTGGGTTCTACAGATGCTTTGCAGTATATGCTGTGAAATATCAACAGGAAAGGCAAGAGTTGGATGCGGTGCTAACCCATAACACTCAGGGAGCTGCTGATGTAGGCATTCCTATGAGGATGTTAGTTGATGTGGTATCAGGAAAAAACAGCAACTTCTATAGAAGACTGACTCACTTCTGTGTGAACAGCAAGCAAGTAAATGTCTCCTGCACATAAGAAAGATGTTAAATAGAGGTTACAGTCAGCTATTTGATTTGGTAAATACTGCTTCTCCGTTTGAAATAGCTGTGCACGAGGCCCTTACAGGAATACTCTGCAGGGGCTCGTTTGCTTTTAAAGGACTTATTTAAATGGAGGCAGTATCTTTCAACCACTTCTTCTGTGCAGTCACTTCTAGCAACAAATTTTACATCAGCAATGATCCATGACTCCCATTTGCAAACTGTATCTTTTCTTACCAAGTATCTTCATTTGCTGCAGCATATTCCCTATTACAGTACAAAGTTGTGACTTAAAAAAAATTAGACAATTCTTCACCGTAAATTTTTCATAGTTTTCATAATTTTACTCTTAATGTGTAATTAGTACAATAATTACAACTAATCAGAGCAGTCTTATTACCGGAGATGTGCCACAGTTAACTTTTGTTGTATTTTATTTGCACTGAACAGATTACAGAAGATCTTAGCTTTGTCCAGAAGTTGGATGTTGTGTCTCTTAACTACAAACTGACTCATAACATAGAGGCACTGAAGATTTTGCAGATAAAAGACAGGATTGAGTTGCAGGTGAGTTATCAGACAATGACAGGGAAGACGAATCCAGCCTGGAATCATGTCATGATGGAAGCAATAGCTGTGGAAGTCAGATGGTGAAGAACAGACGGTGTAGATGTGACTTTGTGCATTTGCTACTTAGATGAAATTTTTGTCTTCTGTCAAGGAGGGTAGAATTTTACTCATTCAGTTATTAACTTTTGCATCTTTATTGTATTTTCTATTCTATTATGCATAAGATTATAGCACAGATTTCAAAGTTGCTTCATAGTACTGCTTCACTTTAAAGTCAAGATTTATACAGGAGAAAAAGCTTATTGCTACAAAGTATAGCCCAAGTGGTACAAACAACAATCATAAACAATCTACCTAATATCGCAGGTACAAGCAGGAAAGATTGTTCTCAACATACTTTAAAATACAACCTAATCTTCAATAATCTATCCTTCTGAATAAAGTTATCTGTGGTGTCACACCACTTCAGCTTTTGTTCTCATTTATAATTATTTCTAGATCCAGTGCTCTTCTTTACCTGTGCTGTACTTAAGTTGGGCCTCCCTTACTTTTAATTCAGATGCTAGAGAGAGCAGTAGTATCTTCTGTCCTTCAGTGTGTAATTTGAAGTATGGTGGAGTATTCATCATGAAAGTGCATTGCAGGATGTGTAAACTGTAATTTTTTGTGCAAAATGAATGGTCTGGGACGTTTAAAGTCTGTCCCTGTGTATACAGGGACTATCTTGGAAAGAGTTGGGATGGTAAGATGAGGCAGAGAAGTGTGGTGGGGGTAAAATGAAATGTCACTCTCTAATAGATAGGTAACAAATCAGTCACTTTCTTGCCGTGCAGATTGTGCCCCTGAGTTCTGTAACTCATCAAAAGTGAAAGGAAGTTGGGGAAGGTGCTGAAGATGGAGCATGGAGATGGAAAAGCCCATTGTTGCTTATGCTTCTGATGGAATAAGATTTTTTTTGAATTTGGGTGTTGTCCCAGTATACGTGGGTCAATATTGCTAGCTTCTGTTTTAAAGATGTTTATATTTTCTGTTTCTCCCTCCTCCCTATCCTTCCTGCTCTCTTCCTCTCTATCATTTTTTTCCTCTAAAGTTCAGGGTGGAGGGGAGTCCAGAAGCTCGGTTTGTTTTTGAGGTGTTGGGAGAATAGCTTCCTGGACCAGAGCTTTTCAGAGGAATTAGAGATTGGAGGGTGGTTCCCAGTGTGGGAGCAAGCCACGCCACAGCTGAGCGTGCAGCATGCACTGCACAAGGAGAGCAGTGCATTTTAGCTCACTGCCTAGTCAGTCTGATAGATCTGCAGGGTATCTTGTATAGACTAGACAGAGGTAAGTACTGATAGGATTGCATGGTATTTTTCTCCCAGACTCTGATTACCTGGCATATTTGTTTATCTGATATACGCAGGCCTACAGCACAACGCCTTTTGTTAATCATGTAACTGTTTGAATAGAATTAAGGCATGGCTATATTGGAGAATATGTGTTATAATTTTGAATTTAAAAATAAAAAGAACATCTGTAACTATGTTATGTTATTAAATTATACAAGAATGTTTTTGGACACATCTTTGAGATGATACTGCCTGGACCAAAGAAAAAACCCTGACTAACAGGAACTTTATATTTTACAAAGCTGCCTTTTCACAAATTACCTTTGTGGCACACAGGCTGTCTTGAACCTGACAGCGATCAAGAGCTTTACTATGAAAGTGCATTATGGTGCTCACCTAATGATTCTCAAAGGACAAATCCAGGAGTTTGAAAGAAATACCAACATAACTGGGAATTTTCATCATACTTTGCCGTGGCTGCTACAAGCCAGAATCCCATCATCTTTACAGGTAGTTTGTTTTGGTTGTTTTTATGAATTCCTTTATTATAATATAATAGTCTATGGCTTAAATGAAAACTACAGTTTTATAAGGTACAGGAGGGAAGCAGAGTTTTTCTGATGTTTAAAAACTATGGATGGCTAAAACCTGAACTACTGAAACAGAAAATTTCTTTTTGACTAGTTTCTGGGGCAGATGATTCCATTCTGATCGCTGTTTGTACAGTGTGTATTGTTGATATTGTAGCTGTATGGGAGAATAGGTTCAGCAAGTTGCATCAGGAATTGGAATGTTGCTCCTATGTTCTTTAATGGGAATTTTATACCTCTTTAAGTGGTGTTTTCTGGGAAGCACTGGAGTACCTACTCTCTGGTAAGGATTGGCCGTATGAACGTATGTAAAGGGAGTCACGTTTTTGTGGGATACAAGAGAACCTAGTGAGAATTTGACGTAAATCAATGAGGCTGGCGTGGTTTGAAATTCAGTGGAATGGACTTGATACTGAAAGGTCATAGATTATTGAAAGGCTAAGTTGTTTGGTGGGTTTTTTTTTTTGTTAATGGGTAGATTTTTGAAATAAATATACTGGATGGAATTTTTTTTAACTTCCATTTGTCTTCTGTTTTAAGTAGTATTCAAATGTTGTTTGAAGAACTTATATCTACATGTCATTTTTTAGATAGATGTGGTTTTTCAAGGGAGAAACATTACTCAAGAAAGATATATGCGCATTGCAGCTGCAGAAACATCAATCACATGCATAATAGACTCTTATTATGTTGGCCACCAAGTGGATATCTTTTGCCAAAGTGTACATAACAGTGAGGCACTACAGGCATCTGGCTACCCTAAGGCAATCGACTTGATTCTCAGTTTACAGAAATCAGGTAGGTACTTGTCATTCCTTGCAGCTTTCTTGTTGTGTCATAGCTCTTTGAGAATGTTTTAGCGATTCCTTCCACGGCTACAAACTAAGATTTGATGGTAGTACCCAAAAAGGAGCTTTTTCTTACATATAAGTAAAATTGTTGTTGTTAAACTGCATCTGTTATTAGTTACACTACCTCTGTTTTTTTTAATTCCAGGAAAGATCTCATGTGGTACCACACCTGGTAAAACAAGTGGTCCCCCTGCATAAAATAAGAAACTGTCTTTTCCAATCAAAGAATTTTGTTACTGAGCACAAAAAATGTGAATTCCAGTGTATTTTGAAGTGGGTTTTGAAAATAATTATGAATGTTTTTGTTGTTTGATCTGTGGAGGGGAGACAGACCTATCCTCAATAAGCTAGTCTATGCTCAAAACTTGCCCTGACATAAATCCAATCTGCATATTCCTCAGCTGCAGATTTACGTTATGGTCAAGTACCTTCAATGCCCACATGAGAGTATATTCATGTTAAATAAAACCTCAAACACTATGAGAGCACCAAAGAGTAGGAATTACTGAGGTTAGCAGGCACTGAATCCATACTATAGTTAGTGGCACCATCTCCTTTCACCCATTCTGAAAAAAGTAACAGGACAACAGGTGGCTTTCAGGCAAGCCACCAGAGTGGTCACTGTATACATGTCTGTGATTTTTGTCTTCTTCATAAAGACACTTGGGTTTTCACATCTCTCATCTCTCCT
>WHYT01017230.1:547716-557722 GCA_009806455.1 Tetrax tetrax | reverse complement strand
AAAAAAAAAAAAAAAAAAAAAAAAAACAAAAACACCACACAACAAACCAACCAAAACCATCTTACTACTACTAAGATTTTGTGACTCTTCCCTTTGCCTTCTCTTACTAGAAGGTGTCTGAGTTCTGGGGACAAATGCTACTGTTTTCAGTTTTATTTCAGTACTTTACTTTTTAAGAGGACTGCTTCACTTACCTGGTACCTTTCCTTGCTGTCAGAGATACATCTAATGAAGCTGCAGACTATAGTTATGTTAATAATGGGGTGAGATTATTAAATGACTATAGGTATAATTTTAATTGCTACAAATATTACTTTCTAATATATTCATTAAAATGCAACCATCCAATGCAAAACTACCCAGAGAAGTTGAAATAACAATTAAAAGCAATTCACAAGAAACTCACTCTCATAAACAAGCTTAGAAGTCACATATGTCCTCCTTTAGGTGGCCGATGGCATAATGTCTGCGCTTATGCTATTGATTGGTTTTATTTGTAGGCCATGGCATCTCTTCAGTGCTGTATACCGCCAAGAAAAACTTATAGGTGGCTCTAGCTGAACTCTGTGCTGGTTGCAGTCATATCCCATTCAGGAAAAAAATAATAAAAAGACAGACTTGCCAATAACGTAGTGTTGTGATACATCATTAAAGCCACGGCCAGAAATACAAGCGTGCCAAGTCAGGACTTCAAGCAGTCTTAAACTTTTCTGAAGCAGTGGGAAGAGATGATACAGTGGAAATACCCTGTTCAAACAGGCACTCTATTCAGCTGTGTTAATAAAATGGAGCTTGCAAAAATCCTTCCTCATGAGAAGTTTTAGCACAACTCTAGCTGATAACAGAAAGTGAACACACACACACAGGTTAAATCTGGCCAGGTATTGAAGCCTGAAATAAAAGCAGGCAGCCACTCTGCACTGCTGGAGTCACCGCACCTCGAGCTATAAACTCAGCTTGGCAGTTTGCTGTCAGAGCTTTATGACCTTGCAGGCAATGGCTGTGAAGCTGTAGTATGACAAAGCAGGTGCTGTACAGAATGAGGAAGTTAATAAGGAGACTGCACATGGATGACTCATGAGGGTTATCTGAGAGATTAAACTGGCAGGTCATTTTTCTTAGTAATTAAGATAAATTGAGATTATCCTTCTTAAAGAACTTCTAAACACAGAGATTTGCCATGAAATTAGTGGTTTAAAAAAATACAGTAAGTTGCTGATCTGACAGAGCACTAAACCCAGGATTTGTTCTGACTGAACACTAAGAAACTTCAGTTCTGTTAATGCTTGGTATCATCAGCTCTTCACTGGTGTGCTAAGGGGCCTTGCCCAAACCATGTACAACAGACATCCATTCACATTTTATTGTCCAAAAATGGCTGTAACTGTAGGGACCTCTGATTTTGGTTTTGGGTTTGTTTTTTTTTTAAAGCCTTCTTGTTGTTTATTACCTATGAATAACCCAGCAAGGATATGAAGATTTTTTTCTCCAAGAAAAATATCTAGTAAGAGCACAACTTCCATTTGTCATGTACAACAAAAGTTAAATCAACTAGCCAACTACTTAGTCAGCAGCCACACACCAAAAATCCTACGGTGAATAACAAAATCAATAGGAAAAGGAAACAACATCTGTAATATTTATGAGACTTTTTTGTTTATGAAGAGAGCAAGGTACTTCTCAATACTAATGAACAATAAATGTTAATCAGAGCAGTGTACTGACCTGCCCATATATTCCTTCAAACCACCTCACACTAGAAACCTGAAGAATTCATGCTAGACTGATGTTTAAAATAAAACAAACAAACACACACCCCAACCTGAGTAATCCTGTTTTCCCAGGTAAATAAGTGCAGTCTTGTACAGAAGAAAGTGAAGCCATGTCCAATTACAGCTAAGCAAAAAATCTGTAAAGTGTTTTTTGAAGAATCACTTTCAGTTCTTAGGAACTGCTTCAAAGTTGTAAGTATAACAGCAGCCACCACAGGACTACTGAACACCTAAATGTCATACTTACTTAAAGGAGTACACGTAGTTGTTACAAGAATGTAGAAGTTTAGTTGCAGATAACATTAGAATTAGTTAGAACAACAGTTCGGGGGGGGGGAAATCACCAAGGTGTTATTGTCACCATAAATATAAATTAAGATCCTTGACTTCCACAGAATGGTGGCATGCCTATGCACCAGGCTTTAGCATACAGGTCTAGAATTCAGAAATACAAATAAAGCCCTCAGTATTAGGACAGGAATAAAGGTTTGAATGGTCCTACCAAGGGCAGGGGGAGGCAGACACCAAACTTCCTTCTCAGTCACCTGCAGGTGTATTGCTAGATGGCTGTCTCCAGAAGAGACACATGCTTGCACCCTGCACTCCACTCCTCTAAACAGCCACTCTCTGTGTTGAAGGTGGACCCTGAACCATTCTACAGCATGTGCACTGATGACACCTGTGAATCACATGCATTGAAGGCTGCCTGCAGTTTAGCAGCAGCCTTTGTTCATTTGTGCAACCGAAATTTTGTCCCTGTGGAAATCCCTCCTCAGTGGTAAGTAAGTTTTGTTTCCTTTCATCCTGAATATTCTGACTGCATTGCTCCCGTACCTACATGTCTGTTATACAAAAGAAAAAATAAAACTAATGAATCTGACTATGAGCACAAGCAAAAATTATCCTACTCCTGGAATTATTCTTCTTGCTCCTTGACCTTTCCTGCTGTTCACTGACAGGCACACCGTAACTCATCCAATTCATACTCTAATGGCTTTTGTATTTCCTCATTAGCAGGAGGCAGAAGGATACTTGCAGCACAGAGTGTGATTGTTCCTACAGTTCCACTTCTCAGATACTGTTTTTTTTTTTCCAGTCTTTTTCTTTGTCTGAATTATGCATTTGGATTCATATTAACAGCAATACATAGTCACACTGAACATAAAGTGACCTGTTTCTGTACTTTTCAGTCTCTTTTAATAAAATCTATATTCTTTAAAATTAACTTAGAATTTCAAGATTATCAATACTTGCATTTTAATGCAGCTGTCATCCAGATAGCTGTCTTCTGGGAATCTTTTCAAAAAGGCAAAGAAAGCGAAAAGCCTGAAAAGAACAGACATTACAATACTTGCCCATTTCCATTGTTAGTGCACAAATGAGCTATGGATCCTTGCATTCTTTGGTGAAAGTGCACACACTGCTGCAGAAACTAGATTAGGACAGTTCCTGCTCTAAGAGACTGGAGCCATGTGTTCTGCTAACTGTACCCCTATTGCTTGGCAAGTACAGAATTTCAAGGAAAGCTGCTCGTGTAAAGAAAAAGCCTGTGTAAGTCCAAACCCTCGAGATACTTTTTAGTAGTAAAATTCAGTCCCCTCTTATTTTATTCAGAGTCACTGCATTATTATTACTGCAGAGTTACTGCAGCAACTGCGCAGTTCAGCTATACAGTTGCCATTTCCAGTGTGCATGATCTTACTCCAGTCCAACTTAGCAAGACCTGGCTGTGCTGGAGAGCTGCAGTGAGCTGAAGCACCTTACCATTTAAGGATGACAGCTGTACATTTAGGCATTTTCTGTATTATGTATACTCACTATTTTGCACTATACATCTTTTCTACATGTTTTTTATTCAACTGTATTCATTGGATATTCTGTGTACAGTACCTTCTTTGAACTATGATACTTACTGACTACAAATTGCTATATAAATAATGATATATAAACAATGATAACTTGTGCCACTTGAGTAACAGGGTTGACTACTCATATAGTGCAGTCTTAAGAGAAATGACCAAGAACCCACCCAAAACTTACTCTTCTATCCATCTGCATTATGTTATTCCTTAGTTTATACAAAAAGTAGGACAACGCCTTCTCTGAAATCTGCTATATATGTGTATCTTTTAATTGAATGAGAACATTAGAGACAAACAAATTATTGGCATGCTAATTACTGGTACACTTGCCCAAGCAGTAGCTTAAGATGTGATTACATTTTTACAGGACTGCAATGGAAACATTTACTCTAAGGTAAATGATGGAATCAATGTAGAAGAGCCCATTATGCTTTTGCTTGAAATTAAGCACTTAAGTTTACACTCCTAACTTGTATGCTCCATGCTTTGCTAAGGCTTGGTAATGAGAAAACAGAGTGAATTTTTTTAATATATGCAATGAAATGTTATTCATTTGCATTTTTAAACTCACTACCCCCTCAAAAGAGCAATTTGGTGGCTAAAAACATAGTCGTGTATGCTTAAAAAACAAATTTACAACTATTTGCTGAATTCTCACCCACAAAGGAAGGGAGTAACTATCTTTGTAGATGACTGTGTTCGTTAGCCATAAAATAAAAACCTAGAAAAAGACCACTCAATATGCAAGCGCACCACATGCATACACTCCCAGATGTGGCTGATACCACCACCACAGGTCAGTATCTGCCCTGTGCATTCAGTTCACCCAATGCATAACCAGCAGCTGGCCATGAAATTAAACGGTAGTATCTTATCTTGTATACAGTGATTTTTGCTCCGGTAATTTATGTCAACTCTTCAACACACCAATATCAAATAAAGAGGCAAATTTTCTTACATCTGAGTCAGAATATTCAGTTGAAAACAGTTTTAGAATTGCTCAGTAGGCAAAAAAACTGCAGTCAGCTACTGCTGGTAGTTTACACTGTCCCATTTCTGAGGAAAGGGATTTGGATTACAAGCTTGGTTAACAGCAAGCAAATGCACACTGGGGACGTACACACGAATAAACATTTAAGACTAGAACTAATTCTTCTCTATTCAGCTTATTTGTTTTATGCATCGTTTTGGACACCATGTTTTAGTTAAGTTGTGAGCTAGCTGAAAAAAGTCCAGAGGTGTCTCTGTGGGAAAAAGAATTGAAGGGCTGAGGAAATACGTAAACACACTAAAGAGAAGGAAGTGTAACAGACCAAATTGCAGTGATAGAGATTTAGGTTTGATATTGTGAGAGGGCCTGTAATGGCCAGGCTAGTCACACATCGTAACCAGCCGCCATCTCGGGTCATGAGAACTAAAGATAAAGTCTGGGTCCGTAAGAGCTAGCTAGCTCTGCCCTACTTTCTAGAAATTCATTCTCGTCAAAGATAGGCCACTGGATAGCTGAACTAGCCAGATTCCCATAAACCTTAATAATGCTGCTCTTTGCCTCCTACATGTGAATTTATCATAAACCACAAAGAACCTTACAACCTTTCTTTCAGTTTAGTGTATCTTAGATAAAACTGTATCTAAAATGCTAGATTACATTTCCCTACAGCTTTTTGATGTCAAATATATTTGATGCTATTTTTGCCTTCATAGATTTCCTGTAAGTCTGCATAATAACAGCTTGTATTATATGTCACTTGTTACTTTATATTCTTTAAGTAAGGCCTTACTGACCACTTAACTGGATTTCATCTCTTCTTCATTTCAGCTTGAGCCACTTCTGAACAGCAGATACCCGCCCTGAGGATGGAAGAACCCTTTCAACACCTAAAATAAAACAGCTATTTTAGGTAGACAAGCTAGAAGCAGTAGTAGGGAGAAGTGTGACTGAGTTAGCCTTAGGACTATGAATGCAGTGAAGCATATATAGTATGGAAAAGGAAAGCTCCTCACCCAGAAATGCCTGAGGGTAAGACGAGTCATTTCATACAGCGACAACCAGAAGAAACTGGACACAGGAGTATCAGTTACTTTAAACATTCTCCCATCCACTGGCAAAATTGCCTCTTCGCAAGCCTTAAAGCATAGCATGAGTATGTTTAAAAGATGACAAAAGGTCTTTTCCAACTCAGATTAGTACAAGTGGGCTACTTTGTGAAAGCTATGTATCAGCTTTGAACCTGTGCAGAGGACGCTGACTTCTTTTTTTCTCCAGAACTGAAACTCAGCTGTTCAGTAAACTCTGGAGAAAGTGACCTTTTCCCAGGGAAGTGCCCCAACACACAAGGGCTATGATAAGATGGTTAAATAATTTAAAGCATTTAATAATTTTCTCATTCGTATGCTGGTTGATTTCTCTTATTGTTGTGTACATTGCTAAATAAAAACAGCCACCTTGGTATCTGTTCACCAGTTTCACATTCTCCCTTTGTGTCTTTAGAACCCACGTCTCAGAAATAACATGTTGGGGAAAAGGTTATGGATATCTATCCTATACATAATGTAACCTTAAGGTGTTATAGACAGTGTTGTGTGAGAGTCTCACCTATTAAATGACTTTCTGTATTGTAAGTCTGTTGATTTAAAAAAAAAAAAAAAAAAAAAGCATTATGTTTCTCCATACAGTACCAGGAATGCAATTATTCCTTAAAAGGTAACACTGCAATCTTTTGCATAATAAGCAAACATTGAAATAATGGTATTATGAACTCATGTTAATAAACATCTGACTTCCTTATTTTTACGTGGGAATATGTTTTTATTGTTGATTCATAAGAATAAAGTTGTCCTGATCTGCAAGTTGGAACTGCGTGTGTTTGAATGGCTCCTATACTCGTTCACCATAGCAGCTGGCCTCAGTTATCTTGTGTGTGCTGCCCTAGTCTGTGCCCACCTTCTGAACACTTACACCATAGTTTCATACCAACACTAGGTAAAACATGATTCTTATATTAGTCAGGAAAAATTCCTACAGTTGTTAGGATTCCCACAAGCATGAGATGCTGCTATACAAACCATGGTAGAAAGCGAGTCTTCCTGGGTAAGACGTTTATAACTGCTTACTTAGAGAAGTGTTTTATAATGAAGTCAAAATTGTATGAAATAGTTCTGAAAGTTAAATATTATTTATACCAGTTATTCATTAAAAAATGCATTATCTTCTCCCCAGTCGCTTAATGCATGCTAAGCATGCCAAACACCTTTGAAAAATACTGAGGTGACTGTCGCAAGAACAAAGCAAAATCGCAGCAAGTACAGCAAAAGCTTCCCAAGAGCTGCTTTACTTCTCCCCCAATTGCAGTTCGATACAGAAATATAGAAAAGAGAAAGAGTTAAACAATATGCTAACTGTAGACAGCAACACTGAGATGGATGCGGATCCTGGGTCTCCTACAAGCTGCATGTCACAGCCCCCAGGTGATAAAGAAGCCATTTAGCTCCCAGTAACCCTTTTGAACTACAGCACATTGAGATGTCCCCATGTAAATGCACATTTTGTGTCTAGATACTCATTAGAGAGGCAAGAGCTCATCAGGCCCCCCAAAACCATACCTGAAGCCCATGAAGTTGAGCAGGAGCCCAGGTCAGTGTGGGCCCAGGTTGCTGCACACTGGCATGGCTCCAGGACCACCATGGGGCCACCAGAAACCACAACCCCTCCAGCCCCAGTCTTCTAAACACATCAACAATAAATACTGCGCCAGACCAGTAACAAAAGTCAGCTCAAAGCACCATTTATACAGAACAGAACTAACAGAATAATCATCTGGGAGGGGGCAGATGAGGGAGGTGGGGGGGGGGGAACACCACACGCTTCATTTTTCAATTATGTTCATAACTTGAGTTTAGCATACATATATCTATCTTTCACAAATAACATCACATCTCCATTTTTTTATATATTAGCAGCTATATGCCTTTCCTATGTGCCAGCTAGATGGGCTGCTGCTGTTAATGGAACAGCAATCTGTTTTTCAAAATAACTACTAACAAACATGCTTGATCTTGTCACAAGTCAAGCAGTTCTTCAGATAAACTTTGTAAACTCTTTAATAAACCAAGGAAGCCATCCATAGCAAAGATCAAGTATGTTTCATCACTGCATGGTTGACAGCTCATCACGGGAATAACACACAGAAATAACACACCACTCTGCCTGGCAGAAGCGCAATGTCAGCCACGCAGTCGGGTAGCTCATATTAGCAAACAAGTCGTACATAGGAAGGTGACAGAGGATTACGTGGGGAAGCACATTCCAGCTGTCCCTGATGGCTGTGTAGCAGCCTCCCTGCCAGCTGACGCACTCCCGTAGGGGAGCATGCCAAGATGAGGTGATGACTCAGGGCAAAAAGCATCCCTCAAGCCAACTAAAATATGTTTGTGATTGTTCACAGATGTGATCCTCCAGGAAGGATCCCCTTGGCAGGATTTGACCAAATCATTTCTCAGCTCAAGCTCTTCAGACTGAGTATTTCAAATTGGCTTTTTTCTCTGCCTTGCCCCTGTTTTACCAGGACTAAACTTGTTAGAACACCTTGTCTGAAGTAATCTGAAATGATTATGCTTCAGCTGGAGGTAATGCAGTACACCAGCTATGCTGTCCCATGGAAAATGCACAAAATCAGTCGAATAGCTACCCAGCCCACAATGCAAGTGGCTCTGATCTTGCCTCTCAGCTTGCTGGAGACCAGGAACATCTGCATTCGTGACTCAGGCTGATGAGAGCAGCCTGAACACAGGCTCCCACAGCCAGCTGTCCTTGCAGGAGCACAGAGAGGTGACGTCTTTCCTCCCAGCATGAGCATTCTCAGTGCCTGTAACTCACTCACACCATGTCCTTCACATCGGTCATACACAGAAAACTCCAGACATACAAAGTTCACACACATTTATGCATATCATGTAAACTCTTATGCCCCAAAATTCTGTTACTAAGTTTAAGTTTTGAGGATGTATCACGAGCTGAGAAAGTTTAACATACCCAGGGCCTCTCCATTCTGCCAGCGGAGTTCCCCAGACACTGATATGTGCTCCAAGATCAATCCAGATTTGTTCCAGTTACGGCAGAGCTAACACACAAGCCTTCCTGCATGCTACAGCCATTCTCCTGCCCTCTTCAAGGTCCAAACACCCAGCACCCTTAGAACGATTTCCCTGCTTTTACTTCCCGTTCCTCAAGACAGCCTGTCAGGGTGAATTTGTTTTACTGTTCAATGGTGACAAAAGTCAGATGGAAAAGTATCTACTGCTAGATTGAGACACAAGTTAAAGTGTGGAAAAGGGAGAATTTCCACTACCCCGTAGAGCCCTACAGTGCCAAACTCCTGGCAGAGCTGTCCTGAGCTGCTGCAGGAGCGAGCCTGTGTCTGTCTCCCCTGGGAAACCCAGAGACGAGGCACTTCAGCCCGACCCTTAAACCCAGGGGGTACAGAAGCCACCAAGAGCCACTCGGTAGGTAGAGCACAGCTAAATTCCAAGTCAAAGCAACCACTAGAAGTCTTTAGGAGCTCAACATTCAACTTTGCCAAGAGCATCTTTTGCTTCTGATTCCTAGGAAAGCACTTTTTAATGTGAACCATCACAAAAACATCCAGTCTTGGCTTTAAAACCCTACAAGTTACTGTTTTACTCATGTAACTGCAGGCCTTTCTAAAGCACTAAGTTCCACAGCAGATCTCCTTCCAACCAACTGCCAAGCAACATTTATAGCTTTGTCCTAACCAAATATGTGAAACTTGCTAGGGGGCTGGAACCAGAGTTTATGTCTGGGTTTTTAGTGAGTTCAAGTGTACAGTTCAGAGCCAGACAAATACTGAAACACCCTAAATCAAGCAATGAACAGATCTAGATCTTATTATGCTTGGAACTGTTAGCAAGTGAGCAATGAAGCCTCAGATGCATTGATGCCTGAGCTTCTGGATGGGAGAGGGTGGTGAAAGATGCAAATAAATCCTCTACAAATCCAATCCAGCCCTACGTAAATCAATCCAATCCTATACAAACACAGCTTTCAGTGAACATGCATCACTGCCAGAGGAATTAACAGTAGTTTTGCTCCCTCCCGACAGTCACTACATTGTGCACCCACCAGCTGTGTATCATGGAGCCTACAAGCCATATTTAGTTCTGGCATAAATTTACTGACCCTAGCAAGGACACTGCAGACCCTTTAGCTCTTTACTTCCAGAGTTTTACTGTCTAGTTAGAAAGCATGGCAGGGTGAATTTATTTGGAACGAGCTTCAAGTTCCTGGCATAAAAAGTACTCAGATGGAAAAGTATCTATTGCTAGATAAAAAAAAAAAAAAAAAAAAAAAAAAAA
>WHYT01017230.1:419388-545500 GCA_009806455.1 Tetrax tetrax | reverse complement strand
TCCACGCCCAGCACGGTGAAGGGGCCGCTGCCGTCCTGCAGCCGGGCCGAACCGCCGCGGGTGCCGCCGCGCTCCACCTCCAGCACGGTGCCCTGCATCCATACGGCCCGCAGCCACAGCGGCGCCCGGCCCTCCTCCGCCCGGCCCAGCCGCCACGTCCCGCCGGCGCCCCGCACCGCACCCCGCAGCTGGGCAGCCAGCACCTTCACCGGCGGCCCCGCCGCGTCCCCGGCCATGCTGTGGCGCCGGGAGGCCCCGCCGCCGAGGCGGGCGAGGGGAGGCGAGTGCCGGCAGCGCGCGGCCGCTGAAGGGGAGGAAGGGCGGGAAGCGGCGCGCGGCGCGGCCCGCCCCGTCCCAGCGGCGGCGGTTGGCGGCGCGCGGGCGGCTGTCGCGCGCCGCCCCACGAGAGCAGAAGGGCCGCGGCGCCGCCGCCCCCGAGGGGACGGGGACAGGGACGGGGACAGGGACGGGGACGGGGACAGGGACGGGGACAGGGACGGGGACAGGGACGGCGCTGGCGGGGAGCGGCCCCCGAGCACGGCGGCGACGCAGGAGGCCGGCTGAGAAAGACGGGGAGCAGGGCCCTGCCTGTTCGTGCGCGGTCGCGGAGCCGTACCCCCCGCCAGCCGTAAACCACTCACCTGGCGAGGGCAGAGGGAACACCCTGCCTCCAGGGCCGAACGCGCCGCCGCACACCACCATCTGCTGCCGAGTCTTCTGTGTTAGAAACAAGAGCGGCTTATATAGAAAATTAAGGACTTGGCACAGGTGTGCTATTTGTTACGCCAGTTGCAAGCAGGAGCAGTTGCTCCCAGGTGTTCTGCCCGCTCCCCACAAGCCACCCGCGCACAGCTGCTCCGGGGCTGTAATTTGTGCCTTGCTGAAAACAGTGCAACTCCTCGGACAGCTCCGGCCAGCACCCGCCTCTTCCACCAGTGATAACTTACTGAGAACCTCTTCTGAGTTTAGACCAGCTGGTTCTCATTTCACCTTAATTCGGTTCAGGATTTACTCCTTTACGTGCAAAAACCAGTGTAAAAATCTGATTCAATGGTTTGGTTGGAGCAGAAAACACATTTTGCTGTGCCTCAGCTTCATCCAAGTCAAGTCACCCTGCAGAGTGGTTTCTGTTCTTTGCCCCCACCCCAGGGTTACGCTAGTGTAAGACTTGCCCACGCCTCCGTCCAGGCTGTTGGAGCCATCCCAGATATTTTTCCACGGTATTTCTTCACTACTTAGCAAGAAATGATCATTTAATGTTTACTGTTCAGTTGATGAAGATCCTCCAGTTTCGTGAGATGAAAGAAAATGCACACACTAATTTTCTCAGGGGTGCTTTCAGGTTATCCTTTTATTGTATATACTCATGTGGAAATCTGGAGCATAGCTTTAATTCCAAGGCCTTTACGAATTTATTTGCTGTCTCTTTACATTACAGACAGGCTGATTTGCTTTGCCACAATCTGAAATCCTTGAAATGTCGTTTTCTTTGGGTAGGTGGGTTGACGTTTCATTTAGAAAATAAGCTAAGAGATAAGCTAACAGAAAAACAGGAGGATGGAACAGAGAAAAAGAATCAGGAAAGCCAAGGGGATGGATTCCTCAATGTCACAAGCTCTGTTACCTAGAAAAGTGCAAAATGGGTAAGAATACATAGAGAACTGACTCCCCTGCAATCATTCTTCTCTAAAGCAGATTTTGTTCTCCATTAAAATAGCCAGTTACTGTATTATAAAAATCCAGGGGGTTTTGAGTAGCAAAATACATCAAAAGACCTATTTTCTACTCACCCATCATGTTATGAATTATTTATTCAGAATACCTTTTTTTTTTCCAGAGATATTTTCTGTTTAGAGATGTTCTGTAAATGAGACCTTATTCCTTTTACAGTGTAAGGAAACAGTTAACTTTTTGTTACCATTTACAGTAAGAATAAAAGATAATATTGGTAATAACAATAAAAACACTGACATCTAAGCACAATACAGAATCATGTAAGTTGGCAATCAAATCATATGGCTTACAGGAATAGAAGGACATTAGATGGTTACTGTATATGAATGCAAAATTTGAGCAAGGCTCACAGGAGAAGAATATTTGTAATTTATGCCCCTAAACTGCAGTAACTTGACAGCATCAATATTTAGTTCCACATTAAAAAAAAATTAATTGTGCCAAATATTGATAAAAGTATTGTATTCCTATTTGTTACTGTGTAATAGGAGGTTCTAATGCTTATTAAGCCATTAAATCTACAGATAAAGGCAAGACCCCTACAAGAGTGTAATCCAGGAGAGACTAAAAGGTCCCTTTGAAAATATTTTCCTTGAAGAAACTGGTATGAGAAGAAGGGCAGAAGCACTGGCGATCTGCACTGAGAAATGGATTTGTTTTCCTAAACCAGAAAATCCTTATCAGTAAAATGTAAGTTATCCTGAACTATCTGCAAAGGTCTTACCAAAGATCTGGCTCAGCTCAGCGTGGAGACACGTTCTGCAGCTGCAGGAGAAATGTCTGATGTCGCAACAGACTCTTTTCTGGAGATGATCCCACAGCGATCATCCTCTGATTTAAAGGTAGCAGAGGAAGCTCCACAGTTGGAAAAGGCAATGAATTGGCTGACAGGCTGTAAATTACACTGTATTAAATTTAAGCACATTTTCAGAGAGCATGCTGGATGAGACAGTTTTAGTTTGCGTGGATTAAAAAGAATGAATCAATCTTCTTCTGCCTGCTATTGCAATATGCACTTTTCTTCAGAGCAGTCTTCAAGGACATTATTCCTCACACTGACATGCAGGAGAGATGCTGTCACACTATGGGTAAAAAAAAGGTCATACTATACATAGATAAGATAGTCCAGAGCACAGCAGAAGCCAGCTCTCCCTCAATTACTCTGGCACCACTTTGTTAGTATGGTGTCAAGAGAATTTAGAAAAGAATTTGACCCTAGATCTCTGTGACAAGAGATTTCCAAAGAAGCAGCAACTTGAAATTTTCTGTCCAGCTCAGAGCATTTTACACACTCACTGACAGTACTATTTAAAATGGAAGCAATTATCTGCTCTCCTCTGCAATTTTGGTAAAAGGCTCATGTTACACAATCAGAAAAATCCTTCTTTCCCTTGGCCAGAAATTCTGATATTTCACAGTCTTTCATCTGACCCAAAAGAGTTTTTAAAAAGATCTCTTTCCCAGTCCATTGGTTAATGTGTACAGAAAAGTTTCTTCAGTTTTATGTATCAGTTTCACTTTCCTAGGACTGAGAAGTCACTAACTAGACTTCAAAAAAAGTTTTGTTTTCTTTTAATTATTTTTTTAATATTTGGAATCCAAGCAATCAAGATTTTTTTTGTATTTTATTGTTCGTCTTTTCTAAATACTTGCTTTAGAAACAGGGCTACCTGGAAGCTCCACAGGTCAACAGAGGAAAAGTCATGAAGCATGGAGCTGATACAAAGACATGGATCGTAACGGTAATGTCTGAATGGCCCACAAATGTCCATGAAACAGATACTATAGAAAAACTTGTCTGCAGCAGCCCAGAAGCTTAAGGGACTTGAGTGTGATGGGAAGAGGCCCACGGCAGCTCTCCACCTGCTCTGTTCTGCAACCTGCTGCCAGGTGCTGCTCTGTCTCAGAATCTCTTGCAGATGCTGGCTGCCCACAACCACAGAGTAAACTGCAAAGTGATACGGTTGTGTCTTTTGTATCCTCCTTCAGTAAAAGGAAGCAGCATACAGGAACTAAGCATGACAGAAGCAAGATAAGAAAACAATACTTTGTAAAAAATGTATTACTCCATAAGTGAGAAGAGGGATCTGAGACAAACTGTATTCCTTTCCCCAGTATTCATAAGAAACTTCACTGAAGGACAACTTTTAGCGCAGACAAGAACTGTCAAGTTTCACCTTTAAGAGATCCACCCTAGTTTGGGTTTATTTTCTTACACTGCACACAGTATATAAAACCATCACAAGAATATAAAATTCAGTTCTTTCCTGCTATTTGTTTCATACTGTGTAAAAGATGCAATGTGGACATGCTGACATGCTGGATGAAGTCTGGAAAACCATCCTCATCCTTCAGGGTTTTGGGTTTTTTTTAGGCTATCACTGAATTTAATTAATGATTGGAAATTAATGAGTCAATGGGTCAGAATTAATGGCTTGGAAGTCAGTCATACCTGCATCCCTAACCTGAACTTCAGCTGTTTATAATTTCTGGTTTGGGACTGATCAATCTGGCATACGGATGGTAAATTATGTTCGATCAGCAATTTCAAAAGACCTGGAGCCGGGCAAGTCATCTGCTGAAACAGGAGAACTCCAGGTGCAACCTGCCAAAGTTTTAGTTAGCAGGTAACTCTGAGTAAGTGACATTTCATAAGTGACTTGGACAAGGCAGGTAAACGTGAGTGACAGATATCGTAATACTGCTACGAACAACCAGAAGCGTGTGCCCTCTCCCGTAGTGTTGTCCTGCCAGAACTGCATGGCAGTCAGTGTAAGATATGATGAACTAACTTTTGTGGCAAATGCTATCAAGTAAAGCATTAGCAAGGCACTCTTTTGTGCTCTTTTTTTTCTTGAGCACCTAATACAGATGCTACACATTGCATATGTTTTGTGGAATCAGTAGGGGATTATGGCAAGAGTCTTCCTGCAGCTGCCAGGAGCTGCCAGCTGCAGCCAGTATGTGGCAGAGGAAAAACAGCATCTGGCTCAGGCACCTCCTCAGAGAGGGTGGAAACCTTAGCTTGTACAGCCAGCCTTAACGTGAGAAATTATTTCATTGCTCTCACCATCACGCAAACTTAACCAGTTCCTGTCACTCACCACACATCCCTGCTGATGGTAGCCTACAGGCTATGAAAACAGTGCGATGCTCTCCAGCTTAGCTGACTCATTTCATTTACAAAGAATACTTAGAGGAAGTGTTTAGAGAGCACCAGTCGCATTCTGCAGAAGTGTGTGTCACCTGTTTATTCCTGTCCATGCTATAAATATGCTTGTATGTAACTGACATAAATCAGCATTCTATGGAATAGAACTATGACATGATGAAAGAAAACAAAAAAAGAATTAATCATAATCTTTACTTCACCAGTATTGCTTGCCGCTCTGGAAATAGTTTGTAAAGCTGGCTTCCAGATGAGCTTATTCAAACTCCTGCACCAAGAAAAAAAGAACTCTTTTAAACAGGAAATATGAATGGCATCCAAAGCATTAGACCTTCATCCTGACTGAAGTGAAGCCAGCAGCTAGGAGACTTCAATCGTTCAGCCTTTCTGACTTCATTTCACTTCATAAAAGAATTGCATGTTTAGGAGAAGCTTAATAAGACTGGAGAGCCCCTATAACCAGTGTAGGGGAATACAGACCATGGTGTCCTCCCTTGACAGCTCCTGGCTTTGCATAAATATACTCTGATTAGCATCGTCAGCATCCAGTTCATCCAGTGGAGTGAGAGCAGAATAATTTTCCTAAAGAAAAATAATCAGAAGGCTGGAATTTTATTTTCAATAACTTAAAATCTGAGATGTCAAATATTAGAAATATACATAGAGGCCAGTAAGGCTGAGAAGTTACAGCCATTCTAGAGCATGCACTCTGCAATATTCAAGGCCTATTCAAAGATTCATGAAATAAATTTCTGGTGCTCAGCAGGGAGAGGCTTTACTGACAGTCAAATTTTCAAGCAGGCAAGATCTTTCTCAGGCACAACCAGAGACCACCTCTTCCTACAAGCCTTATCTCGTTTAAACTGAAAACACCACAGCTACACCACCACCAGTCAAGGTAATTTGAAATTAATAAAACGTTAGAATAGGATTAAAAGGAGTTCAGAGTTTTCATTGAATGACTAAGGAATTTTATACCAATCTCACGCGCAGCACACACCTGCATTCATTCAGGAAAAAAACTTTTGGAAGTATAACATCAAGCTACTTGAAAAGGAAAGTGTGAGGTGAACCTCCAAGGGTTCATAGGGAGCCAGAGAGGAGAAAGGCCACATCTCTGTGGCTGTGTGAGAGAGCATTTTGCAGAGTCTTCAGGAGACAGACATGTGATAGCTGGTTTGATGGCAGCTTGTCCTGGTTTTGGCTGGGATGGAGCTAATTTTCTTCTCAGTAGCTGCTGTGTTTTGGATTTAGGATGGGATTTGGTATGGGAAGAATTCTGATAATACACTGATATTATGAGTTGTTGCTAAAGAGACCAAGGACACTTTCCAGCTTCCCAGGTTTCGCTGATGTGCAGGTGCAGGAAGCTGAGGGGTACAGTCGACTCAAACTGGCCAAAGAGAGTATTCCATGCCATAGACGTCGTGCTCGGTATATAAGTGGGGGTTGGTCAGGGGGCAGCTCTCTCACTCATTCCTTTGCCTGCTGCTCGGGATAATTTTTTGGTTTTAATTTCTGTGATTGCTGCATTTTCAGTCATTAGGTCATTGGGTGGTAAGAAATTGTGCATTGTTTGTTTTGTATATTTTAGTATTCCTATATTTTGTTATTACTATCATCTTCTTTTGACAGTAAACGGTCTTTATCTCAACCCACGAGTTTTTCTTTCTTCCCAATTCTCTCCCATATCCAGCTGGGGAGGGGTACAGTGAGCAAGCAGCTGCTTGGTATTCAGTTGCTGTTTGGGGTTAAACCACAACGCAGCTGCAGGTCACACAGCCAAATGGACCAGTCAGCTGTTTTCTAGTCACTGAAAATTTGTATTTGAAGTGAATACTCCTCACTATTCCCTATGCTTTAGCTAATGTTTTTTACTTGTATTCCCATGGCGTATCACCTAAGACACAAATGTGGTGACTGTCCTTAACTAACCAAATTTGGCTCTGAGATCAGAAAATCTCCACGTAAAATGGCTGCATTTATTTTCTCTGAGGCTGTGACTAAAGCTTTGCCCATGTGGATGCGAGAAGAAAAGGATCCTGGCCTGGACACAGGGCTCTAGCAGCACTGGCATTCTCTTTAGAAACCGGTTGCGAGCTGCTGGTCTCCTGACTCACCTGGTGCTGGTAATGCTGACATGAAGAGTGGAAATGGCCTTGAATGGGAAGAACGCTGCTGAGGGCTGAGCGGGAAGGCACTGGTATTGGTACGTCAGAAAGCAAAAGCTAAAATCATAGCTGAAGGAACAGCTGGCCTTCTCTGCAGCAGGGAAGCAGAGCCTCAATTCAGAACAAACAGCTGAATGACTGAAAAAGCAAAAATAATACAAAGAGGAAATCAACAGCAGTGAAACTTTTGTTTAAAGCTGCTCAATAATAGCACTTACGTGTTTTTATGTACTTAGATGGACTGGGGCCTAAATAATCTTGATTTTTCAGTTTCTTACATTATGGCGTACATTTTGTAAAGCAAGGTTCAAAAATGGAAGCAGTTACAAGCCCAGACTTAGAATGTATTTACTGCCCTCCCACCTACAAATAGCAGCTTGCTTCCCCAACTGCTGGCATGAATGAATGAATGTTGGCACGTACAATAGTGCTAATTCTGGATGAAAGTAGGGGCTATACAAGGCCTATTTATCTCTTAATAGGTCTAAGAAAAGATATAAAATGATAAGTAAAGTCACTGAATTCTTCCTAAATCAGGACATTCGATGTATAATTGCTGAAATATGTTTTCACATTCTGAGGCTTCTTTAATTTAGTAAAAAATTAGAAGACACAAGATTACATGAGCAAACTGGGAGATATCAGTTCAGCTTAGAAAGACCTCCATGACTCACATGGAAATGTCACATTTTAAAATATAATTTGACATTAAAATGTCACAAACTGCCTCCACCTCTTGATTTAAGTGATTTTAATCACTTTAGTTTGTAGTTTGTACAGCACCTTACATTAAACCCTATATTGAGACTCTCTAATTAAGACCCATCTCTTTCCACTAAGCCCAGAATATGCAGGGTCAAATACGAATTTCATGGAATGAGAGTCAAGACTTTTATTGCTGGCATTTGAAGTCTCGAACAGCCATCACTGACAACTGGTCCATAAGTACCTCATGATATTCAGTTTCTGATAATGTAAATGTATCTACTGGCCCTAAAAGATTTTCATCAGCTCATTCCAGTGAGACTCTAGACCTTGTGTTATGAATGAACCAGGGAACCAAAATGAACAAGAAGAACATACAAAGAAATTGTGAAAAGGAGCCACTTCATGGGAAAATATTAAAATCACTTCTTATGTACAGGTAACCTGACTTTTCTACTGAACTAATGTTTGTGATGAAGACTGCAGTGAGACAACTATACAGAGATTTATTTTGCTGAATAAATGTAAATAATCATTAATGAATGATATTAAAAATATATATTTGACTTTTTGTAGGTGGCTAAAATGTATATAGTTGTGCAACACAATGATTGTTTCTACATGTTCTAAATGTAGCTCTGTATAAGGCTGCCCTCCAAACTAAACAAAACTTGGACTTGAGATTCAAGTACAACCAGAAAGTGACTCTTCAGGGATTCAGAAATATTGACGCCAAAAACGTAGCAAGCTTTCAGCTTACTAAGCAATGAAAAGCAGCAATAAATAACAAATGCAAAACCAGTACACTTTATTTTCAAAACCTCAGAAGCCCACAAAACCAGACTTGCAGTAGTGTACTCCACTGCAAAAGCCAACAGTGTGTGTTTATTCAAAACAGAAACTGTCAATACTTTAAGAGCCAACTAGGAGACATGGGTTCAGTGTAGATGGTGTCTAAGATTCATGCAAATGCCACATAGCATAAAGTGGTTGTGCAAAATAGGCATGGCAATGTCTGCTTGATTTTGCTTGCATCTTTAGAGTTTTGGCATGCACATATATTCAAATAAGTTCAATTTTGTACAGGAGCATTTGAAGATCTGTAGCTCTGCTACAATTTGAGCTGATATGAATTTCAGGCAATGGACACTTTAGAACGGAAAAGGATGGCACACAACATCAGATTTGCAAGGCAAAGCTTGTCGGAGTACTCAGGCTCAGTTGCCGGTTACAGCTTCATTTACGAGAAACTGTGCAGGGTGAAAGTGAAAGGCACAAAGGAGTTTCTTTTTCACATCTACAGATCTCACTACTCTGTATCTAGACTCGTAAAAGATAATACTGTGATTACTAACAAATAATCCTAACAGATGTGGGTTAAGTATTTTCATTTTTTTCATAGATTTTAAGGCAGAGGGAGAACTGAATAGTTGAACGTACTGTTTGACAGAGACCGCTGATTTATTTGCATTCTAGTACCTCTCGCTCTTTCTCTGCTGGGAACTCAGTGGTGTTTCGGTCCGCTCCAGACCACAAGAGCCTCCAGCACCCACCAGTTGAGCTAAGGAGGCTGAAGAACAGTTAGTATTGTGTTCATGCTGTCATTTGATGTAATCCATTTTACATTAATTTCTGACAAATCAAATACTTGGGTAAAAAACTGTGCAATAGCAAAAATATTCTCCAGGTCTCTTTTGTTCTCCTCCCTCCAGGTTGCTTAACAATGGTTAACCATATTGATGAAGGAATTAATAGCTTAGGGCAGACACCTTTCAAATGCAACTGGGCTGGCCCCAATCACTCCCCAGTTCCACTGCTCCGCCCTGCCTAGTAAACATAAGCATTCAGGTATATAAGTTAGATTCAGCATATATAACGTGGCTAGAGTTCATAAAATACTTTGGCTGGCCCAGTTAAATTACAGAATATGCTACCTATAAAACCAGCACCTCTCGGTATCAATATACCGCTCGGTATCAATATATATATCAATATATACTTCTGACTTCTGTTCTGAAGGGTGCACAGTGCCTTGTGAGACATGTTATGTACTTTAAGCTTTCTTTGGTATCAGCCCGAGCAATGGTTGTAAGCAACTTGCAAAATTAAGGCTGGGAGGAACAGTCCTTATTAAGAAAATCCCTAAAGTTCATAGTCACAGAAGTGTTCATTTAAATAGTGACACATTTTACTAAAAGCTGGCAGAATTCAGTGAACGTCCCTTTTGCTTGTGGCTACTTTCCCTTCTGTTTCTTATAAATGTAATTGTACTACCCTGGAGTATGGCCGGACACACGATTGGCTGGGGAAACAGAAATTCCAGCCAAAGGAAACAGAACTGAAATTAGTTACAGAATCTTTTTCATTAATCCTCTGAGCTGTAGAATAGATACATGCATTTCCTTCTAAAGGCTGCATTTCCCAGCTGTAAACCAGTAGAATTCCCTCCACCAGTACTTCTGCAATCTCTGTCACACAGCTGTGGAGTGTTGCAAAGTGGTAACATTTGTAAAGAGTACTTGTGAGGTCACAAAAGAAGCAGTCCCATGAAGTCCTTACCCCTAAACTGTGGGGAAAGTTTAAGTTTCTGTTCTTTACTTCAAAGCAGTTTGCATGTTTTGCAACTACAGTTTATGGTCTGTAATCTTCCATTAAGCCCTGTTAAATTCCTGGTACATGAGTAGGAAAGGGTGTACTGCTGCTTTGTTGTTTCATCAGTAAAGTTGCAGCCAGATGCTTTAGGAGCAATGCTTTTATCTTTCCTGGTAGCCATTTCTTGTGCAGGCACATACTGAAGAACAAGTTTCCACCATGGCTGTCGTTTCACTGGTTTTCATTTACACTTCTGTATTATCTGTAAATGTCTGAATATACAGGGCCTCAGCTTAACAGCTCTAAAGTTCCATCTTCGTGTTGCAGCCCTGTATAAATGGGCAGACTGTGCATTTCAGAAGGTAAGAAATGAACAGGCTCTGCATGAAAAGGCCTCTGGAACGTGGCAAGTTGTATCCTGGCTCAGCCCTGGTCCTCTGTCCCACTGGGGCAGGAGGGAGCTTCTGCCTCCTGTTCCCAGCTTTTACCAAGTGCTGCAGCTTGGTTGGCCACAGTTTGGCCTCTGTGGAAGCAGGTGAGCTCTGATCATAGAAGCAAAAGATTTCTGTGAAGGTGGGATGAAACATCTAGATTGCAGACCTAGAAAACGCAGAGTTTTAGCTAAGCTTGGCCAAATGCCTCTGGAGGAGCGAGTGCTCCCCTGGTTGCGGAGCTGTCTCTGATTACTCACTGCTTGGGATTGAAATACTTCCTGCTGCCTTCTCATTCAGAAGGAAAGATAAGTCTTTATTGTGCTGCAATTATAAAGCCACAGATGACTTCAACATGGGAGGCAATGCAGCTGCATTTCAGCAGACAGGAGATGTTGCACAGTCACAAAATATTGTGTACACAAAACCTGAGACTACTTGTATTTAAGCCTCTGCCTTGTGAGTGAAGAGGCAGAGCATTAATTCCAAACACGAGCTTGGTTTTCTAACTTCCCTAGAACTCAGAGGTATTTTAGACTTCTTTCTGGTCCAAACTTCTTGTTAATTTTAGCGTTTATTGGCTACCACAGCTAAGACTGAATACTGATTTAACCTCACCAGGATACATGCTGTACTTACAGTATATTCTAGGAAACTTAAATTAGTTCACATTTTCATCTATAATACAATTAAATTAAAAACATTTTTTTTTAATATAAAACACCAATTCATTATGTTTTTCCTTCCCTCAGTTTTGCTACAGTATGATTTTTACAGGACAATTGTCACTCTTTTTTCAAACTGAATGAAATAATAGAGCTTTGAAATGGTTCTTATCCCTTCAGAGACTTCATTAAAGACATTTTCTTTCAAGTGGTACCATCATCTTTTCAATCTCATCAGTTTTATCCACCAGTTTTCCAGTGAGACTATTTATGGGAATGTGGGCGTTTCAGGCTTAAATGTGGGAAATTCAGGCTCAAATCCCTTCCTAACATAAAGGGACTCAAGGATATGTTTGTCAAGCTCCTTTTGAAAGTATGACCTCACCGCAAGCCCATGGAAGGAAACATTTCCCATGAACTTGCTTTAGTTCACAGAAAGGTATTCAAGAGCCAGGAAGAAGGGGACTTTGCTGTTATGCCTGCAGACTGGGGCATTGATTTGAGAGAGGTGAGCCACTGAATTCCAGCTCAGCTTCAAACACCACTTAGGTAGCTTTTCTAGTAACTGCTCAATGTACAATATGTAACAGCACTCAGAGCAGGCACCAGAATCCAGTGAGGTGAGTGCTCTAGCTGTCAAGCTCCAAGTCTCCCTTGGCTAACAAATACTCCTCCTTTACCTTCAATGAGAAAAGACCTCTACTTAGTAGTTAGGACACCTTCCAGAAAAGGGAGGAGATGAAGTTTGACTGCCCTCTTGTCTAGCAGGGACACAAATCTCACTTTTCCACATACTGAAGTACTGATCACCTGCCCCAGCAATGCTCTCTTGGCTTGCTCCATTTTTAAAAGACTGCCATTCTTTAAAGACCAATTTCTGAACAAGTTCAAGAGGGGGAAACCTTCAGACACACCTCTGCGGGCAACAGTTCCTTACTGGTGGCACACTGGCTGCTTTGGATCTCCTTTCAGAGAAACTCAATGTGCACCACAGAGGACCATAAACGGGTCCACACTTTATCTCAGAAACTTAAAAATTTTGTTGGACAATGCTCAATGCTGTGGCATACGTATTTTTTGTCTTTTAGCCTAACTCATTAGTGCAAGGTCAGCAGGCAGTCTTTTTCAGAGCAGGGCTTAAATCCATGTCCTAATTTAGTGCTCAAGCTAATGGATTCTCTTTCCTTGCTGGGCCTATTTCCCGATTTGTAAATATAAAGCTGGTCCCTGCAAAGGACTCTGCCATACACAAATGATAAGCATGGTTTAAACAGCACGTTGTATCATCTTCCACCTAGAGAACTTCCCTTGTCACGTTTTAGAGACAAGCAAAGCAGGTCTTTGCAGTTTGAACTGCCCTGGGAAAGCATGCGTTCTCCTTGGACACAGTATTGGTGATGGTTGGACTGGATGATCTTTTAGGTCTTTTCCAATCATGATAATTCTGTGATTCTGTGATTATTATTTCCTGTATGCAAGTTACGGATACAGGAAACACATATTGTGCAAGTACACGCTAACTGTGTGCAGTGAGGTCACTGACAAAAGATGTAACTAATACATACGAGGTATAGTGGGGGATGAAGAGGGTAGACACTACTGAAAATAACTTGGATGATAAAATAATCAGAGGACAGGATGAATTTTCAACAGACTGACTGAATACTCATTCAAATAGAGAGATTTGAATGCATTTGCAGTGATCATCCTGACTCTTCTCTAAAGCTCAACTCATGACAGATAATGATAGATAATAATAGAAGGACACTAATGATCTTGTGAACTCTGAGCCTGTAATTACTTGACAGTAATAAGATGGAATGCTTTTACTAGATGTCTTCAGCACGCAGGGAGGAAAACATGATTTTTCCATCCAGCAGAGGGGGCTTGGCAATAAATTTTCTCAACACAAAACCAAATGATTTCTTTGGAAATTGAGTAATACTAAAATTAAACTGACCTTTATAGGAACTTCCATAGTATTATAGATAAAAACAGAACTTCCCACAAACAAGAGATTCAAATATAAACAGATACAATTCAAACAGAGTGTTGTTCTGGCTATCTTTGTTTCCCTTACTGCTCAGTGTGGCTTTTCTATTTCAGCAAAAGCCCACTGTAGCTATATCTGACAAGTACAGTATGCAAGTCAAGAAGGTTTTGTTCCTAATTCCTTTGAAAAGATGAGTCCAAGTTCCTAGTAAACCTGTCTCTGTAAACTACTTCAGTACATGTACAAAAAAAAAAAACAACAGGGAGGACATTGAGGTAAATTCCTGGTGGAAAGTTTTCCAAGCCACTGCAAAGCTGTGCATTTGAAGGGAGGACATGTCACCCAAGCGGTCCAGGAGTTTACTGCACATTAACCCAATTATTTGAGGCCACTTTGTAGATATAAACAGTAGGCATAAATCTGGATGGCCACAAGAGCCATTGGGAACCTCACAATATGGGTGAGACCAAAAACATGGATGTAATCCAAGGTGGTGGTGTACAGAAGCACATTTAAAGCTAATGCTTAGTGTTAACACTGTTGCACACAAAATTATCATTAAATTAAAACAGACTGGTTAGTCTTCTGGTAAATTCCTCTTTTTCATGGTTAATTGGATTTGACCCACAAATACTGTTTCCTTGCTCAATTTCCACTCACATAAAAGAGAAGTGCAGGCAGGTGCATTTGAGTGCCTGGGAATTATAATCACTTTCTTACTTCTGATTAACAGAGTTTTACTCCATGTGTGAGTACCTGAATGGCGCTGTTCAGTGCTGTTCAAAATCCAATAGTTTTATTTCTAGTGAGAACTAGCTGCCAATTTTAATGGCACATTCTGGTATCTGTAATTATTTTCACCTCTGTGGCTCCAGCTTCTTTCTGGTGAAGGAAATATTGAAAATAATGATACAATAAAGTAATTTAAAATGAAATTCATGCCAGATGTAGCAGAAGGTGCAAATGACTCACCATGACCAATAAAGGCGCAACACTTTCCCTCGCTGATGTGAGCACGGGCGGGGCTGTCCTGTTACACGCGCAGCAGCAGTCACCTTGCAGGGATGCTGATGGGTGCAGCACTCTGCAGCAGCCTGGGCTCTGCCTACTCACCGGCCTTGCCAGTCATTCCAGTGAGCTCTTCTCAGAAGGCAGGATCTCAGCAGCCGCTCTGTGTTTGTGGGGTACAAGAGTCACCACCCACATAGCCCAGTCATTTTCCTTAAGTACTAATATACCTCAAAAAAAGAGTGCGTGGCGGGGGAGGAAGATGAGAATACTGGTCACCTGGTGAAATAAAATTATCATTAAGTGTGGATATCGAATTGTCTCTTAAGCCTTCTATTTGGAAGTGGATGTACTATGCACTGACATACTATATACCACCATATTTCTAATAAAAGATGGGCTGGGAGGGCTACAGCAGTCCATTGGGAGGAAGGGGGATGTTGCAGGTCACTGTGTGTCCTCAGTCCTCAAACCAGGATCCCAGCTAATGGCATCAGCTCTGCTAGATGGTGATCCCTGGCTCCTCCTGCCTTTGAGTCCCCTCATCCATACCACGTCTGCAACACTTCCACTGATTGCTCTCAGTTCCCCCAGTCTTTGGAACTGGTGTCCCCCACATCCTTTACTCCACTTCTCCAAACCCATTTCAAAACCTCTCCCTTCTCTACAGAGCTGCTTTTCTTCTCATACAATAGAAACATCCAGCCTTCTACACCAGAGCACCCCCTCCCTGACTCAACAACCCTAGGCTGCACATCCTTCCTGGACCTTCCCGTTCTGCACCCCTCGCTGCCCTTTGGCCTCTGCAATAACCTGAGCTCCTTCCTGGCACCAGCTCCTTGGGCGTCCCCTCCTCGGGTGCACTTTGTGAAAACCCTGATGCCTGCTTTTCAGATGGGAGGATTTCAAAACGCACCAAATCCTCCAGCATTCACAGCTCTAAGAGCAGAAGAGGACTTGCCTGAGGGAAAGCAACTGGGTGTCAGCTTTCATAAAGCAATGCAGCACACAGCACTGCTGTGTTTGGTACTCGAGAGGACTGAGGAAGAGAAAAGAGAAGAAAAGTGGACAGCTATGGAAATTTGCAAGAAAAAAAGAATCTACTTTGATGTTAATGACCTGAGTCAAAATACAAGGAGGCTGAATTTCCCAGAAAGGAAGTTCACGAACAAGGAACCACAGATAACCTTCAGATGGTAAACTGAAAACTCTGGAGGAGAAGGTAGACTTAATTCTCAGAAAAAAAAAAACCTGTATGAAGTCTACTTAATATCAGAGAGAGAAAGAAAGCAAAAGACAGAGAGCATCTTGAAACTAAAAGAGGTATTAAACAAAAATTACAGGAAGCAATTAGGAAACATCAGGCTGGAAATAAAAAAAAAAAAAGCAGAGTGGTGTACATTTTAAACCTGGGACACTGGGATTTGTTCACACAGAGAAAGGTCAGATGGGGACAAACTTCCAGCAGTGTTGCGGAAGAAGCCAGTAAGGAGTTAGCTGGGACTACCACAGAGGGAGTACAATAAATTTTAAAAAAAAAAAAAAAGGAAAAGGAAAAAGACTGTGAACTGGAGAAGAGGGAAGACGAGACAGGCTAGAAATAAAAGAGGAATAAAAGAAGCAACAGAATAAATATTGCATGGGAGAAAGAGGGAAAAAGAACAGAACAGCCCATTCTAGTTCAGCTTATGCGAAAGTGCAAATCTCCCAAATCTGCTTTATTAACTGCCAATGCCAAGTTCTGTATCCATGTGGATACAGAACTTTTCACGTGGAGAGGCAACTACCTATGCAGGTTCAAAATGGACCAGGGAAAGTATGATCCTAATGACAAAGGATGTACCAAAACTATGAGCCCAGAGGAGTAAGATGACATCTGACAGCTTCAAACATAAAATATTCTAGGGCACGTGAGACTCTAAATGCTGCTGACCTAAAAGCTACTAGACTTTACTACTGCTGTTATTTTCACAAGGGCATAGCTTCTTCCAGCTCAGTTCATCTTTCTAAGGAAGCTAATTCTTTGAAAGAACAGTAGGTACATTAGAAAATGTATTATAAGCAAACACGTAATTGTCTCTCTGCCATTCAGGATACTTATACACATACACTTTAAAATAAAAAGTCATTTCTGAGTCTTCTTGCACATGAAATGAAAGCAACAAAACAAAAAAAAATTCAGGCCATCAAGAGATGTAGGTAAGAGCTCGGTTACAGTATGTTAATATAAGTCCCAAGAACTTTCACGTCAAGGTCTAACAGAGATCCAAGCAGACAGACCGTTTTGCAGGCATGGGTCCTTGGTCAGCTTAACAAGAAGTCCAAACTGTAAGATCATTACCTTAAGACAACAAAAAATAATGGGTCATATTGTCAATTCAGTTCTTCCAGGGATGAATGGAACCCCTCTTGATACGGCGCAAAAAGAGAAGTAAAAATACCCAACCAGAAAAGGCTGTCTGCGCTGAGTTCCCAGTGACTGCAAGGGCTGAGTCACACTGGGTTCTTGGACATGCAGGGGAGTTTTAGCAGGAAACCGCCTACCACTTTATTTACAGCTCCACTTCAACTATGCCATTCGACTCAGCTCAGTAGATGATTTTTATCACTCTAGATGTTGTGGATGCATTTGCACAGAGACACTTTCCAAAAGGCCACATATGTTTAGGGTTGGTTTTTCATGAGGTTTCTATATATTCGCTTCAGATGGAAGAAATACTGTCCCTTCTACCTCCAGTACAAAAGTAACCTTTCTCCATCCACTCTGATTTGTTTGAGTCATACCAGACGTGCATGCATGCTTTGCCTTGCTGAACTCTATCTGTTTAGAAACCAGCGTGCCGTCACTGCTGTCACCTTAGGAGCACAGGCAGCACTCTTAAGGCAACACTTACAGCACAGGTAACACAAAAGCACTTATCTTCAAAATCTGGACAATTCCGGTGTCTCACCATTAGTCTTAAGTAAAGCAGGAGCTCAAAGATCCAGAGAGGTGAGGGGAACCGCAGTTCTGCCAGCCTGTACTGCCTCAATTCAGCGATCTCTACATCCAGCACCCAGAGACAGTCCTGCTCTCCCACACACAGCACATTATCTTTCTGGCAATTACCATAATTAAAACAACAATAAGTTTGTATCAAAAAGCATTCTGGAATGCTACCAAAGTTTCTTATTACACCATTCTTCTTTGTAAAATAGAAAATTATCTATAGGAAACTATGTTAAAAAATGTAATTGTTTGCACATTCCAGCCCTTAACATTCCGAGAGGGCCTTCCTTGCCTTTGCCTGCGAATTCTGCCCTAGTTTTGTGAAAGAGTTCAGATCACGCATTTCACCAGCACAAGTGTGTGAGTGGGAAGATTCCAGGTTGCATGTGCAAATGTAAATCTGATATTGCCCAATTTTTCAGTTCTTGTCTTTGTAAACCACATAACACCAGGGCAGTGTGCATGCCAGCCTGCAAGACGGGAGGAAGGCTGCGGTATGTGCTGTAGTGAAGCGCAAACTGCCACTTAGGAGAAGAGAAGAGGAAATGGGGTAATGATTCTCTGGAACAGTGATGGGGTCTCTGCACAGTCTTATGACTGCACCAAGATCCCATTTTTGGAGGGGAATGGCTGCTGAGTCCCCTGTGATGAGGAGTTGTTGTGGAGTGCGCCTTGGCACAGAAAACCCAGTGGAGTACACCACCACGACACAGACCCTCCCAAATCTGCTCCTTCCTGTGCAAGCACGCCGCCCTATTTCCCCAGCCCTGAAAAAGGGAGCTGGGATGAGATAAGGGAAGAGACATAAAGACAAGAAAATACTTTAGTTGGACTTCTCTCTGAATATACCAGTATACAGAAAAGTTTCTGCAAATTAGAATCAGCCACAGGACTTCTGGGAAGTTGCCAGTGACACGCTGAGTCTCGAAGTTAAGGTATGAGTGAAGAGAGTTAAGAGAGGGAAGTGAAGCTGTTTCTAAACAGCCAGTAAGAACATCCAGCTCCATCCAGCAGCAATTGCTTCGGCAATCTATGTTGGCAGCTTTGGACACTCAGGATCAGTTTTTTATGCTGTACAAAACGCTGCTTGTGGCTCATTTTTAAAAACCAGATTCAGCTTTAGCCCTGCCTTGCAAGTACACATTTGAGAGATCACCATACGCAGAGCAGAGAAAGGATGCTGAATGAATCACAAGAGATGATCTATTGGCCAAAGATTTGCAGGCTGTACCATTCTTGGTATTTCATGCAGCGGGTCTGTCACATGAAGAGGATTCAGATGTGATCTGAAACAACTCAGTGAGTGCAACACAGTAAAAACCAATGGGTTTACCTTCTCAGTCTCAAGTCTAGTGTTTCCCTCACCCCCTCAAATCACACCCCTCCTACCTTTCTACCACCGCCACAGCCACATGCTGGCACAAAATGAACAGAAAATAACCAGACTCAGATCTGCCTGCCACCCCCCAGTGGAAACTGGGAATTTACTGGAATTCAGGGAACTGGAGGCAGGTCACATGAATTAACCCCACAGTTTATCTGCACAGTTGATATTTTAGTGTTTTGTGTATGTTGTTCAGTTTCCCTGAAATTAACCTTAAAAAAAAATAAAAGAAAAACCCACAGTCTTTCAGAGGGATCAGAAACCAATTTCAGGAAACACTACCAACTTTGATGGTAAACATAGCCACTGAGAATAAATGTATTCTTTTGTGTGTGTGTGTGTGTTTATATAAAACTAATTTTTTTTAGAATCATAGAATGGTTAGGGTTGGAAGGGACCTTCAAAGCCCATCCAGTCCAACCCCCCTGCAAGGAGCAGGGAGATCTCCAACCAGATCAGGTTGCCCAGAGCCCCGTCCAACCTGGCCTTGAATGTTTCCAGGGATGGGGCATCCACATACAGAAACAGAGGAGGAGAAGTGAAGAATGCCACACAACTTAATGCTGGGATACCACATTGCTATATATTGCACTTATCAGTGGTGAGCTATTTTTAGTATGGCCCATGAGCAAGCAAGAAGCGAGGACATTTTTTTTTTTCCAGTGCTTGAACCGGGCAAGCTGCAGGGATACCTTGGCATCGCCCCATTGGCACAGAGCACAGCCTTGCCCTGGGCTTCCCTGGTCTGCAGCCTAACAGTCAAGGACTGTGCTGGGGAAAACAGGACTCTGAGAAAGTAAGAATAAAATATTCAAGGAATAAAAAGCCAGAATGAAGGGAGGAAAACAGAGGGAGTTAGGTGGTATCCTTTCAGCTAATTCAAAATTTGTAATACAAATGTACCTAGAAGTGAGCTTTCAATGTCTTTGTTTTTAATTTCTTCAAAAATAAGCTATTTTTTAGCAGTAAAGCTGCTCCATTCTGGGTGCAAGTCTGCTTTTGTTTTGCTAAAAAATATCTACTTGGAGATCTTTGCCCAGCTGCCACTAGCAGCATTTTGGAAGCAGAAGTCAAGCCTAATACGAAGTCACGTTCGTATCCTTCCACAGCCACGACATATCCGTCACATTCCTACTAAAGAACCAACACATACTACAGAACAAAAGTTCACCTTGCTCAACAAAGAAAAAAATTCCTGAGAATCATCCTAAGATTACAGACATTGTACTACTGTCACTGTGTTTATATACTGCTATAATGGGAAATCTTCTGAAGGGCTCTGATGAAGCTCCTGCCAAGCCTTTAGCAGAGAAATCTAAACTCACAAAAGATTTCCTCCTGACCAAAGTATATACTGTAGGAATGGACGTGGGAAGACAGTGGGGTATTTTTAATATACCCAGAAATCCTGCGTCTCTGGCAGGCCTCTGAGGCTAGGCAAACTTCTCAGGATGTGCAGGGCCTTGGCTATAAGTGCTCCACCTTCGCCAGGGGTAAGTCACAGCACTGTATGAGCATTAGAAAGGAACTAACGGAAAAATCCATACTCCCTGTTAGTATTGTAACCTTTCCTTATAGACACAGGGACAGAGGATGTAAACCTATTTATAAGGGAAATCATCAGAGAGAGCACAGGATTTAAATTCACATTAATCAGTTTATTGGTATTTCTTGGCAGTATTGTAGTAGGTGCTTAATTGCATCTGTTTGCCCATAAAAGTTCTTGAGGGAAAAAGCCCCCACACTTGACATTTGAAGAATTATGTCTGCTTTTTCTTGGCAAGTTATCACCCAGCTAATCTAAACTTCTAAACTGGTGATTAAAGAAATCTTGTTAGGGAACTTCAGCTTAGATATATACTAAACCAGCAATCACCTGAAGGCTGCATTAATTTATCTTTAATGGGGCTGTAATACCAGGAATGTACAGATAATTCTGTTTAGAAGTAAACCCAGAAAGTCACAAACATAGTTTTGGTACCACTGCAGAAACTGAGAGGTTACTCAGGCCATACTCCAAGTCATGCTATGAGACAGACAGAACAGGACAGCTGGAGGAAAGAACTAAAGAGAAGCACAAATTTAAACTGTTTGCGTGTAAGAATAGCTCCAGCCAGCTTACCAAAAGGTTTTTCTGTGAGTAAAGTTGTATTAGAATGACTTGTGGTTTGAGGTAATCACATGTCACTACTCATATGTTCAGTAAGTTTCTGAAGGTTACCTTGGCAAGCTCAATTCGATTTGTGTATGTGACTAAGTCTAATGCTTCTTCTAGACTCATTATCAGACATTTTTACAGTATTTTGACGTTATTATGAACTGAAATAGATCTGCAACTGAAATATAGCATAGCATTTCTTTCCAGTTTAAGATAACTGATAACAGGACCTCTCACTGTCAGAGGACAAAGCGGCCCTTGAAAAGTGCGTCACCACAGACGTCAAACCTCCTCACAAGAGGGAGATGTCTCCAGAACTCCAGGAGGAAATCCTCCAGGCTGGGCACTGTTCCTCCTTCCATATTCTCAATTACCTAATTTATTGATAGGGGACATCAAGGCCTTCCTGCTAAGTTACACTTATTTTAAATAATGTAATATTTCTTCTTAATTAATCCAAAAGTGTGTGTGGTGAGATCTGTATCTAACTAATATAGATCTTTCTAAAATTAGAGAATGCTTCATTAATATCCTTGGATGATCTTTCTAATTCACCACTTTAATGACAGGTGCCAAAAATTCTGTATTTAAAGGACTCTTATCTTGTGTCAGAAATTGCCAGCTTATTCTCCTGATTCCTAGAAATTCTACTGGAGTTGGAATATGGTGAAGCTAATCTATTCTGAACACAGCTTGCTGAGTCCACATGTAAAACTGGCTGAGGTCTGCAATAAATCTGGAGAGGGAGAATGTCTGAAGAAAAAAAAAATTCAATTCACAATTGAAAAACCCACAATTATGGTAGTTTTTTTTCCCTTTCCTTTTCTTGGCAAATGAGGAATTAAAATTTTATTCTGAAGTAGACTATTGAGCCTATCAGGACCTATCCTTTCTCCAGGAACAGAGGAGGAACAGAAACCTGGCTAATTTCTCAATACTTTGAAAACTGAGAAATTAAAATTCATATTAGCTATTTCTTGCCTATATCTTTGCAGACATACATTATATAACTAGCCAAGGCCATAAGACAATAATAAAATCTATATAGGATCTACCTGTACAGTAGAATAAAAGATGCACCTTCACTAGTTTCTATTTGTTGGATATAGGAGTTACCAGATACTGCAGAACCCTAATATATTCCATCATCATAAGAGTTTGGGTGGTTTATGATTTTGAGATTAGACTGCAACTGTAGAAAAGATCTGTCAATTAAAATAGATTACAATGACAGCTGGAATATGGAGGTCAGCATATCATGCAGTAGGAAAACCCACAAAAGATGTTTTCTCAAGGCTGAGATCCAGGCTTGATGACTTCAAGTATTAAAAATCTAACCAAGTAATCTGAAAGTGTCTCGGTGTGTTGTGATAGAAATATGATTGTCTACCTGGATCTGGATGAGAGACTGCAAGATACTGCTATACTATCAGAAGGTGATGACCTTCTGATTTGTCAGCTTCCTATGTGCTACTTCTGTATCCTATCACCATATCAGTCTTTGTTCACTTTAAGAACAAGACCACATTTTTCCTTTTCGTTTGGACTATTGAGTCTCTCCACATTCAAGGAAATAGAACAGAGATTTGGGTCCGTTTGACCATATTAAGAATGAATCTTAATCAGTTTCTGTGGACTGAAAACCAAAGATGAGGGAACATTTGAGTCATTTGCTCCACCTCACCCCAGCCATAAAAATCTCCTCATGTTGATTATGCCCATGAATTAAATGCATCTGAAACTGATTCCATAACTTTTGAATCTCTTCAGCAGAAGCTCAGCCTTTGCATGTAGTTTGAACAGACGGAATCATGGGAACACCAGAAAGAGCATCAACATCGTTCACCTGCAGCAGAAAATGCAAATTTGTAGTCACGTAAACCGTGCAATCGAAACAGGCACTGAAAACAAAGAAAAATGGTAGAAAATGCCTGTAAGAATGGGAAACTGTAAGAGCAAAGGGTAAAGATACCATTGAAATAGTAATAAAGAGACACTGGAGGCCTTTTGGGATTATGAATTGATGTTTTGCTTGGTGTCCGCAAGGTTCCCACTCCAAAATAAAATTTCCCTAAAGCTTATGACCTCTCCTGTGCTCTCTTTACAGTCAGCATCCCCTTGCTATATTATATGGATATATAACTGCCTGAGGACTCTAACTGCATGTACAAACAGTACAAACCCACAAAACCCACAGCACAATTCAGTGCCATGGCTGATTTTCCTGTGCCATGGCTGATTTTCCTGTGCCATGTTACCACTCTCCTTTCATGGGCTTGGGATCTGAAAAGGCATGAGAACAGGGAACTGGAGAAACAGAATGTGGCTTCAGCAGCAAAGGAGCGAGCTGCTGGGGCAGCAAGGGAGAATGGAAAGGGAGCAGAGGGCTGTACTGGATTAGTTTGGAAAGGATCGCTCAGATATTGCAGTAGCCAGACTGAAGTAAAATTAGAAACTGGCTCTGAAATTCAAGGTCTATGTTCCTCCAGCCAGCACTGAAACCTCTGTAGTCCAGTAAGCATATCTGGAAGCCAAACTACCTTCATATGGTTCTGCTTTAAAATACCCAGTCCAGTATTTATAGCAGCAGTTCCCCTATATGAATGGAAGCTTGCTAACTCTGCAATTAACACCAACATTATTTTTAGGGATCCAGAGTTCTCCCATCAGTTGTGGAGTATGCACATACACACACACACAACCAGGCAACACAAACGTCTCAGTTGTATGAATAAAACATCAGAAAGCAGGCTGCCCTTTCACAACACTTTTACCAACAATTTGAGGCTTTCCTTTTTTTTTTTTTTCCACTCAACTAATTACCAAGAAGGATGTCTAAACTACTGAAATGTAGAAAACCCAAACCACATTTTCGTATGGTTAACTGTTCAGCATTTCAATTCATGACACTAATGCTAATCTTGATTTGACTTACTTAATATCAACAAATAACTTCCACTGAACATCAGACAGGGTCCATTTAGTCTGGGCCCAAGAAAGCCAGCATTAACTGCCCCAGAAAAAGGAACTAACAAAATTTAAAATAAACAATTCCAGAATAGCCAGCTTAGAAATAAATTTTCCTCATAGCCTCACACAGTTAATTTATTACTTATTTGAAGTGTAACAGTTTATATCTCTAAGATATAGATTTCAGGCAATTTATTTGGGCTCTTCAAAGGAATTTATGGGAAGGAGAGGCTCAACTCTTACTCAGTTTTAGTACACAGTTAAGTGTCATTTGCTTAATTTCCAAAAAACACAGCTTTAACAGCTTTTTATTGTAGCCAGTAGACATGTGCACTTTCTCACAACTAATGCTCACAAAGATTCTTTTCAGAAGACAATACCACTAATTTCTATCATCCATTCTAGCTGGAGGGGATCTGAGTTGTACAGTATCTGCAGAACAGCACCAATTCCAGTTCAGACAGAAATTGTTAATTCGGTACCGACTGGCTAGCCCTTGTCTAGGTATAGGCATGATGCTTATCAAGGCTTGGCAACAAACTGGTGACATCTCAAAATGTACTTTGTTCCTGGCATAATGACTTGTGCATGCTGTGACAACCATGCCATACAGACATTGTTCTTCAGTGGTATCTAGCATGATAATGAGTATCAGTGTAAAGTGGGTCATTTCCATAGTCATTTTACCTGGCAGTAAATGACTCCAAGGATAAGAGGATGAGCTGTATTCAGCAAGCCCACTTTGTTATCTCTTAACTTAGAAAATGATAGTGTGAATAGTATGGAAATGGAGATTTATAGGGAAATGTCTGTTCACAATAGTTACATCTTTTGGGCACGTCCCATTTAAATACGTCAAACTCTGACCTTAATACCTAGTTAAAGCGGGTGACAGAGCTTCACACTTCTCTCCGTGCTGCTGGTTTCAGTGCATCTGAAAGCAGACTCAGAAACAGTGTGGTGTCTAATTTACTTGCAAAATCAAACAATTCTGATTTCAGGGGTTTCATTTAAATGAAAATTCAGATTCTGGAGAAGAAAACAAAACCCACTAAAACAGGAAGGATGGTATTGTGGTTAAGTTTCTAGTATTGGGTTCTGAAGACCTGAATTATGTTCCACTCCTAGCTCTTCTGCAGACTAGCTCGCTCTGTGACTTTAAGCAAATCACTGAATCTCTTGGTGGTTCAGTTCCCCTTTTCTAAAGATGATGTTGCTGATTTGGTCAGTTTAGATAATGAGCACTTTCATGTAAAAGCTACCATTTACAATATCAGCACAAGGGAGGCTCTAACCTCAAAATGCTAATAATAAAATATGTGACCCTGTTTACTTGAACTGTTCTTGCAAGAAAAGAGCAATTTATTAGACTTGGAAAATATTTTGATTACTCATTGACAAGTGTCTTCATAACAGTAACATTCCCATATTAATTTCTACACTAATCACCCCCTTACTATACCAAATTTTAAACAAGATGCTATTCCACAGACACTTTGGCCTGCCAATTAATCCAGCTTCATAACAGAATCAGTGTCTGCTTCTATCCTCAAAAATTAGAAACAAAGCTGAGGAGGGGAGTGCCTGCTGATTTTCTAAGCCTTTAGAGTTGATTTTTCTTTTCCAGAGGACTGTCCCTGCAGGGGAGATGAATTCAGCAGGGTGTGGAGAGTCCCATAAGGGAATTTATACTGGGGAATACCATACATGGTATCACAACCTCCTCCCTCTTGGTCGTTTTAAAGGTGAGGAAAGGCTTGGAGCATAAATATCGGAAGCACTTCCTGCATTACACTGCTACTTTTAGGGCTAAGAGTGTGGGTTTTGCAAAACAAACTAACAGACAAATGTCTCATGTATCCCCAACAGATACAGTAGTCTCTTGCCTTCAAAACCATCTTCAGAGTCATGTTTTTTCCCTTGCTGCCTCCTGGCAGACCTTTCCTAGCATCCATATTCCCAGTGCTTTCTGAAGAGATTTCCTCTAGCTTTTGCCCTGTTTCTAGCCAGTATCCTGCTGCACAAATGCCTAGCGATTCCTCTGAATTTTCTGTCATTTTCTAGGCCAATGTTTACAAATTAGGGGCAACAAAAGTTGAGTTTGTTCAGAATAGAATAGAATAGAATCAAATCAAATCATTTTTGTTGGAAAAGACCTCTAAGATCATAAAGTCCAACCGTCAACCCAACACCACCATGCCTACTAAACCATGTCCCACAGTGCCACGTCTACATGTTTTTTGAACACCTCCAGGGACGGTGACTCCACTACTTCCCTGGGCAGCCTGTTCCAATGCTAATAATCCTAGCCTTCAGAGATTTACCAATACGACCCTTCAGACCAAAAGTGTTTTACTTTCCTGCCCCAAGAAACAAGGGAGAAGGGGGTATGACATAATGCATCCCAATAATTTTCTTTCTCCCCAGACTTTGCCTTTCTTTTCTGACACCATCAGCAGGGAAGAAAGTGAACACAATTTGTTTCTCCATGTGAAATGGTACTTCGAGAAGAGGAGAAAAAAAAGGCGTTTCACAAGGAAGGCCTTACTTACCAAACAGGCTCTAAGTCTAATTCACCTTGCAATGAGCAGTAAGTGCTCATTAAGCTGAGTGACCGAGCACAGATCAGAATCATCTGAACTGGCAGCAGTGCTTTCAACTTCAGTCATTTCTAGAGACCTTCTTTCCATGTGTACTCTGCCCAGCAGCTTTGCACCAGCTCCAAATTTATGCATTGCCTTCTACTGTGTAGAGTAACCTCATTTTATCCAATCCTGCTGGCATGAAGCTCTTTCCAAGGCCTAGATTATGAGGATTTTAAGTAGAGGGAGAGAAGGTAAGAAAGGAAACAGAAGGATGGGAATGGGTGGTTGCAAAAGGAAATGAAAGTGGGTAAAATTGAAGATATCCCAAGAAAGCTCAGCTTGTGGGACCCTCCAATCAGCTCTTCCTATCACAAAATCTTCACTTACTGTACGAGTCTTCAATATTACAACTGATGCCCAGTTCTCCTGGGCAAGCCTTTTTAAGGCACCTGTGGAGCATGCCAGACCACTCTCATTGTGATTCACGTGGAGATGGTATCAAACTCCGTAAGCAGCAACCTGACGCACTTTGCTTTTGGTGTCTGAGCTGGTGGGCTCACTCCATCGCTCTCCTCAGCGACAGGGACCTCACCTACCCATTCAAGTCCTGCCAAGCTCTGAAGCTTTCCAGCTAGATATTATTACCACATTCCTGCTCAACGAAGAAGACTTTTTGGACAGGCACTTTGTCAGCTGTGCTACTCAGTATATGGCAGACAGACTGCACATGCACCTGGAAGATCTTTCTTTCCCCTGTGATCTTGCACATCTTCCATAAAAGTGGAACAGCTTTCCTGGCACACCTACAGCAACCTGCAGCCAAGCTCCATCTCATCTGAGAAACACTTGCACCACTGTGCTGCATTACAGCCATGCCGTGCTCCACTCCACAGAGCCACTGCCAAGGCAGGAGCCACCGGTGCAGCAGCGGGAAGGTCGCTCGGCTGGGCCGCTTGTGGGCTAGGTGAGGAGTTAGAGGATCTTTTGACTCTGATTTACCTCATTGTGACACAGTTATGCACTTCAGATCTCTTTTCTTCAGAGGGGTGGTGGGGAGGAAGGGGACTTTGACATGCCTAAGTAGATTTTAAGCAGTTAAGGGCAAGGCCTTGTCATAGTACCTGCCTGAACATGAACAGTGCCTTACACAAAACAGCCTTGCTCGCTGCATGGAGCACACTACACCAAAGCAAATAGTGGCAAAACATTTCTTAGTATTGCATAGTCAAATTCTAAAGTAAGTTTCAGTTCCACCATTCTTTCATACTCTTGTTTTACACAGAAAAGCAGCTGAGCTTCCCTCCCCCAGCTGCTTATGCCAAACCTTAGCTTAAGCTCAGTTGCTCAAAAACTGAAAGAGGATTCTGAGCACAAAGTGCATCTCTGTGCCATGTCTTAAAACTGATGATGACCTCTGCTTCTCCAAATTCATGACACCTATACTCTCACATGACAGAATATAAGCAGTAAATTTTAGTTGCTAAAGCATCATCAGAGATCTACAGGTTCACCTATTGTACACTGGCTGCACATCACCGTAAGGAGCTGTATTGCCATCAGGTTAATTCAGTCTGTGTCCACACTGGATTTTGAAAATACCATTCAGTTTCAAAGCAGGAAATACTTTCCCTTAACTTCATCCCAAAGGACAACACACAAGTCCTTGCCAGCCCCTGTTCCCTTAATCATGTGACAGAGATATTTCCTTTTCACTGTCACAGATACTGTGTTGACTGCAAGGGGGAAAACATCCTCTCTGCTCCTTATGTAAAGAAGCATTCTGGCTGCAAAACCCATGTTGTACCGCATGCCCCAACCGCATGTCATGTGTTGGTTCCAGATTCAAGAGTCAGTGGAATTCTTCACAAAGTTTCAGTATTTTCACACACGCCTACGCAGATTAATTACTGTGCAAGGTACATATTAGGGCACTTGGCATCCAAAAAGACAAGGACTAATCAGAAGAAAGACTTCTTGGTCTTTTAAAGAGGTGTTGGTTACTACTTTAAGAAACATCTTTGGAAGAAAGCACACCTCACTGGGGCCTGCTTAAGGGAGCACATAAGACACTGGTTTGGTACTTGAGGTTTCAGATCCCCCTCTGGGCGAGCAGAACAGCATCCCAAGCCTTCTGCACTGGCTGCTGGCAAGGTTAGAAATATGGCTGGTGAATTGAACAGTTACTTTTAAGTCTGATTACCTTGTAGAAAACCCCAGGCAAATTCTGTTCTGAGAACTCAAAGCCCAGTGTAGTGTCTGCACAGTCCTCTCAGTGGAAGGATCACAGATTTCTCCGAATATTTTTCTCGCTTTAAGATTATTATTGTTCTAAATTTTCTCCCCTTCTTCGACATTTAAGTTATACATTAAGTCCTCTCACCTGTTCTGTCCATGCTGACCTGTTGGCTTTGAGGAGAGCAGCTACCTTGCGTTAAAACTTCCCACGTTGGTTGCTCGCTTGCTTTTCTGGCCATTCCCCCCCCTCGTTTTGAGCTAGCTGTCAGCTCAGGGCCTCGCTCCTCACGTACCTCTAGCGTCCCCTCGCCTCCCTCGAGCCTCAGAGCACCCCTGCGCTCGGACAGCACCTCCTGCGGGCCGGCCTGGCCCTGCTCCCGCCGCCTGCGGGGCCCGGGGGACCTCCTGCACCACCGCCCCACCGGGCCTGCCCGGAAAAAAAAAAAAAAAGAGAAAGAAAGAAAAAAAAAAGAGTAAACACACAGGCAAAGGGACAGAAGAAACGGGGTCACCCGAGGCCGGGGACCAGCACCAACGGCGGAGCGCGGGTGCGGAGGCCGCAGCCCCACGGGCGGGGTCCCGCAGCGCCGGGAGCTGCCCGCCCCGCTCCGGCCGCGGGAGCGCGCCGCGGGCTGGGCCCGGCTGAGCCCCGCCGTGACTCATTCGGAAAGTGAAAGTGAAGCGGCGGCCACGTGTTTTCGGAGAAGGCGAGGGAGGAGCCGTCGGGCAGAAAAGCGCCGCCGCGTTAAATAAAAAGCAGAGGGGATGAGCGCGCCCAGAGCGCTGGAGCTGCCGCCCGCCCGCCCGCCCCGCGGGAGCCCCGGCTCGCTGCGGCGCCAGGCAGGGCCCCGGCACGGAGGATGCTCAGCCGGCCGGCGGGGCCAGCAGTAGCCGCCGCGCTGCCAGCCCCGGCGCGACCCCGTCCGCAGCCCACGCGTGTGCTGCGCCCTCCGGGGGGGACGGCCCCCACCCGCCGCGCCCCGGGCGAAGGTAAGGGAGGGTGTGTGTCTGGAGGGGCCCTCGCGAACCGCGGCGCGCATCCGAACGCTGCCCGCCGCGGCTGGAAGAGGTCAGATTGCGGAGGCACGGCAAGGGAGCCCTGCCCGTTGTGCAAGAGCGCGGCGGCTTTGGGGGTTTTTGCCTTTTTTTTGGTGGTTGGTCTACTTTTTTTTTTTGGTTGTTTTTTTTTTTTTGTTTTGTTTTGGTTTTTTTGGCTCAATGCCCATGCTCAAGACGGAGCTCTCGTGCCTGGTTTGAAACAGAGGGAAAAACGCTAAAGCGAACAACACGCAGAGGTTTTCGCAGGGCACTGCTCCTCTCCGAGGAACCCGCAGCCACCGCCGGGCCGGAGCGCGGTGGCCGGGCGGGACCGGCCGGGGTTCTGCTCCGGCGGGGTCCGGGCAGCGGCGCGGCGGCCGCCAGTTCTGGCCTTCTGGCTCCGGGGGCTGGCGTGACCCGTGTCTGCTTTGCGCCCTTGGGAAAGGCGCTGCAAACTCTCTCTGGGCTGTGAACGGCTCCTGCTGGGGACCCCTGCGATTTTTAGATCTGGAGCTTCGTGGTTCTTTCTCACCGGCGTGCCCTGAAGCTTAGTTTTTGTTAACTTTAAATACTGAACGATAATCCTAATTGGAAAAACTGACATCAGTTTTCTTCTGCTGTGTAAAGCAAGCCCAATGCTACTTTCAGCCTGCTAAGTTATTTGCCACCATAGGGATTTCACAGCCCTCTTTGGTGTTTCAGGAGGTACATGACATAAATGAAACCAAACATCAAGTTGTTAAATTAGCACAGACAGGACTACAGCTGCGTACTTTCTTTGAAATCCTCATTAGCATGTTACCCTGAACTGTAAGACGGCTGAGGGATTCATTTCTGAGAATACTCAAGGTTTCTCAACAAGCTGCTGCTGCAGATCTATATCTGACTAAAGGGGATAAATCCTAAAATCTATGCTTACCAGTAAGGTCAAGGCAGCCAGCGGAGATGTATCGAACCACACTGTCAGAGGTAGACATTTCAGGCCAAACTCATTCCTGGTGCAGCACTGCTAATTCCTTTGAAGTAACACGAGGGATGAATTTAGTCTCTCATGCTGAAAGATATATCAATAGAAAGCAATTTAGATTGGGCCACTTAAAGTGCATGTAATACAAAAAAGAGAGAGAGACTGAGGAGTAATGCTTTAAGGGTTCATAGAGGTTGATTTGTGTAAGCTAGTGAGGTTGTAGCATTCCTGTCCCAAGGGAAAGTTGGGGGAATGGGAAATAGCCTTTTATGGCTGAGCCTCAGGTTAACAGAAGAGAGGAAAGTAGTTTTATGATTACTGTGTAAATTGGCAGTGTTACAGGCTGCCCTTCCAAGTAACATTTCAGTCACACAATGGCACCTATTCATCTCGCCCTCTTCCCCCATTATCTGAAGACATCCAGCTGCAGAGTTTACATTTCCTTCACCCATATTCTCTTTTTTTCCACACAATGCATCAAATGATGATGTCTGAGTTCTGACATCTTGGTTGGGATTGGGGAAGGGAAAGAGGGAGGTGTAGAGAAATTGGGAACTCCGTTGTGAAAAGCTTGTTGCTTTGTTCTCGAAAAACTTGATAATCTGTTGGAATGTGCACAAGATAACTTCAGGGTCCTGTCATTTGACTCACTCTAGGTCCTGATACGCTTCTGTGGGCCTATAGCAGGAATACTGCATTATTCTCTGTAGCTGTTAATGATCCTGGCTAAATATTTTTGGAGCTTTGAACTTTGCCGTAGTGACAGACTCCTAATCTTGTCAGACAGCAAGCAGTTGTTCGCCCAGTGTGAATTGGCAAATGAATATTTTATTCTTTTATAATGGGTGGGAGGCATGTGAATGGAAGACTTGGTCATTCAGGGATGGCAGCCGTTTTTCTCTGGGGATCTCACATTGTCTCTCTCTTTGGCATTTCAGAATAGCTGCTGAAAAGCTGCCCTGCCGTAGCCGCTGACGCTATGGAAGACCGCATCCGCTGGTCTAGGCTGTAGGATGGTAGCGCACAGCAAGGTGTCAGCAGATAATGCAGTTGCAGCAGACCCAAGACGTCTCCTTGACCCTCCGGCACGGGATCGCTCACAGGCTCGAGGCTACCACGGCCCAGGCCGGCCCAGCACTGTGCAGGCACAGAGCAACACGCACTTCCGAACCTTTCGCTCGCAAGCGGATTTTAGTAGCATCACTCGAGCCAGCAGCCTGCTGGATGCCTGTGGCTTCTACTGGGGCCCTCTGACTGTCAGTGCTGCACATGAGAAGCTGAAGTCTGAGCCCGAGGGCACCTTCCTCATCAGGGACAGCACACAAAAGAATTGCTTCTTTGCCATCAGTGTTAAGACTGCGACTGGGCCCACCAGCATCCGGATAAACTTTCAGACTGGGCGTTTCAGCCTGGATGGCAGCAAAGAGACTTTTGACTGTCTTTTTAAGCTGCTGGAACATTACCTAAGCTCCCCGAGGAAGGTACTGGTTACCCCCCTGCGCAAAGTCCGTGTGCAGCCCCTGCAGGAGCTCTGCCGGAAGAGCATTGTGAAGACTTTTGGAAGAGAGAACTTAAACCAGATCCCCCTCAATCCTGTTTTAAAGGACTATCTGAAATCCTTTCCATTTCAGATATAAGTACAGCATTAACTGTGTAGGGACACGTGAGAAATGTGTAAAGAAATCCAGCTTCCTGGGTTTTTAAACATGTTTGACAGTGAGCAAACTTATTTTTGTAGCAATTTACTGTATTTTGGGATGGAACTTGAACACTTGACTTCTTATGTTTACAAAAACTGTTTGCACAAACCTGGGGTTTTAAAACCCTGGCATAATTTTTCTGCCAAGCAGAATATTTTATTATTTTATAATATTTTTAATGATATTAACATAATAAATTTTATTGTGGGAGTTTTTACAAAAAAAAAAAATAGTATCTCTGGTTTTAATTTGAAAGACTTGGTTATGTATGCTGCTGACAAGCTTTAACTGCTAATTGAGTGAGTAAGAGCAGACAACAGCTAGGTCTCCACGTGGACCTGCTCTTTGCTCTACTGAACTACCTGGTTCTAGGGGTAGTCCAGCTGACTGCCCCAAAAAACCTTAAATAGAAAGATGCAAGCGAGTAGAAAATATACTTGGGATGAACCTGCCCAGGAATCTAGTTCTCTCCTACATCCATGAGAGCAGGAACAATGTGTTAAGACTACAGCAGTGCATAGTTTTTGAAAGAGTGAATTGAGCCCTTGGCTGAGCTAATTGCACCAACTGCAGCTTGCCTTATTTCTATTAAAAGGTACAAGGCTCTACGCAAGAAGAGGTTCTATCTGACACAATGAAACAATGTGAATGTCAGTGAGGAGAAATAAAACTGTTCAGAAATGCAATTCACATACTTTAAAAGGCCATGAACACTGTATCATTATAATGCATCAGGGGAAGAGATTTCGGTTCTCTCTTTAAATTGGCATACAGAAAGGTGCAGATATCTTTAGGCTGCATAAAGGTATTTCTTGTCTGACATTGCTGGTAATCTACAGAGCACAGACTTGATAATTTAAAAGACTTTATGACTTAGCTCCATGAGAGGATCCACAGACCCCATAAAGCTGTAGGTTTGCAGCTGTAATTTCCAGTGGCTAAACTACATTCAAAGAAAGTTAAAATACATTAGACTGGTTAGTAATACCATTTGTACAAAATCAGTGAAGGCATCTCTGGGTTTCTATCTGCTCATAAAATCAGAGCCCCACAGAGCTAGAACTGTGAATGACTTGAGATAGCTAATTTGGCAAAATGTCACCTGCATTATAATAAAGTGATTCTCCCCTCCCCCAAGCATTTCCTGAAATCCATGAAAAGCTGACTTTGAAGTGATTTGGTTCAGCTGGTTTTCTAAGAAGGCAGCGTCTTTCACGGAAATGTACTCCATCAGCACAGATCTACAGTGCTTGCAGTAACTGTAAGCAATAAATGAAGTAATCTTTAGAGTTTGGAAGATAAAAGGTCTCTCACTCCACTGTAATTCACATTCCTTTTAAAGCTAAAGCCATTTCTAGAAAATATTGAGTATGTGTTTGTTATATAGTGTTCCTTACTGAATAATTTGTTTAATACCATTTACTTTACAAAATCAGCTCTTACATCATTGATGTTTCTTTGGAATAAATAGGTTTCCTCCTCAAACGTGACTAAGGATCACTCACAATGCACTGGACATTGTGAAAAAGGGAAAAAGAAAGAACATACAGGCAGTATCATGTGATCCTTTAGTGTGCTGCTTCCCTAAAAATGTTATTTGGATTGGTCCTGCCTAGTAGTCTCCCATTCCCTTGTCAGCCATCCCTGGCTGAGATTAGCAGACAGCATTTCTGCTTAATTCTAAAGCTGGAATTAGTTGCCGAATAATGCATTTTCCCACAGCATCTGCAAGGATTTAAATTGGGGAAGTAATGAATACTGTGCTATACAGCAGATATGAGAGCAGAGCAAAGCACTGCCTGAATGTGAACAGCTTTAAGAAGTTAAATTGGGGAAAAAAAAAAAAAAAGTCTTTGTAGGGTGAAGGCTGCCAAACTGGTTTGCTGTCAGCAGAGATTGTTATCCCTTTCCCTGTCCTCTTTTCCCAGCCCCACGCTGTAGTATCTTTTAAGGCTTCAGGCCCCAAACTAATGACTCTTCCCTTGTTATATAAATGAGTGCTCACACGACAGTATTAGTGGTAGAACAAGCACAATGTAGCTTAGAAGGTTCTCCATTACCCCTGATTAAAACAAACAAAACTAGACCTAGATAAACGGTAAGGGACTTCCCACTGAGAGGCATGGAATGAAAAGCCTAAGGATTGAGCCCATTTCCTTTTCACCCCGGCAGAAACAACCCTACTTTCTTTCTCCCTCCCTTTTATTGCTTTAGAGTGAGTTTAGCAGAAATTACCTATATCCTCCCACATGAAGTGTCTCAATCCCTTCATTTTGACTTTAATATGAATTGCAAATGTGAGATAGCTCAGAAAAAATATAATCAAAACTATAAATAAGCACAAGAAGGTCAGAATTTTATAAAAGGTCTCTTAAGGAAAGAGGAGAAAAAGCTGGCTTCTATTTTCAAACTACATAAATTTTAACCTGCCTTATTCTTCTTCTCCTTCCTTCCTTTCCTCTTCTCTTTCTCTGTTTCTGCCCAGCATACCATTCAGTGGCTAGGCAGATCCTCTCCTAGCAGGTCTATGTAGGTTGCTCCAAAGCAACTAAGAAATCCTAACCACAGTTTGTGCATTCACAACGTCACTCCGATCATCCTTTTGAAGAGCTAATGAATGGCTCTCTAAAACTTCTGCTTACCTGTGTGCACTGATTTAAAGACTCTGTCACATCTAAGGGGCATAGTAGGAGTCTCCTGAAGATTTCTGTAGTAATTCCAGCTGTCAAAACTCTCATCCTCTGTTTAATAAAGTTCCAGCAAGGTCAAATAGGGCATTTGCTTATTCTGCACCTAAAGCAATGGAAACACATAACAGTGCAGTGATTTTAATCCTCCCTGCTAAATAGTACATGAAGAGTGGTGTTTCCAGTCCCTCCCCCTCTTGCCCAGCTTTCCTCTGACCTTTCCACTTCTGGCTGTGGCTGGAAAGTGAAGTAAACAATCAATCTGGACGGAAGAATTTGAGCCATGCTCAGGAGCAGAGCAAAGCCATGTTTTCTGAAGAGACTGAAATATTTCTAGGTGGTGGGGAAGGGACAGCTTTAAAATAATACCATTTGCAGCATGGCTGTGTCACCTGCGAGGACCCTGGGTGTCTCAGTCCCACAGAGAGCAGCTGGGTGGGAACTGCAGCAGGGTCCTGCTGGGTCACCTCCCCAGCCCTGCTCAGGGCAACACTGTGACTGTACAGGTAGAAAATGAGGCTTCCTCGCTTTTTAAAGAGTGAAACACACATTTGCTTTCAGAGTAGGTTAATTTACATACCATGCTGCAGCTGTAAAACACTTGCTAACGAATAGAGCTAGTTAATAGAACTGTAGGTGTTCAGAGAACCTGGTTAATTTAGCTGTGAAGAGTTATTGAATGCTCAATAGGAGCCTCTTGAATGACAGACATAACCTTACCCACTGTGAAGCTGCGGTCACACTAATTCTGTTACCATTGAAGTCATTTACAAGAAGTGAGGCTTCAGCTGCAGTCAGCACTGATGCTATTTTCAACAGGCAAGAAAAAAGCGTCCCCTAGGGCAACACGCCGACCATATCTAGCCAACAATACTCTTCAGCCAGCGTGTACTTAATCTTGTATTGAACAGTGTATCCACCTCCTGAACCTCCTCCTTCAGATTCAGCATCAGCCCTTTCTTTTGTGCTGGGCTGTCATTCAGTCCTGGCTCTCCTTCCACCCCTCCATTCACGGTGCTGACAGCTATGTGAGCAATGCATTTATTCAATCATTCCAGCTTTGAGACAAAGGCTATGTAACAGCCACTTAATTTGGACTCTACAATGCTTTCTGTGCAAAGCGTAAGCTAACAACAGAAAGTGCAGTAGGTTTCCAGGATGTTTTGCCAAATTGCAAAGAAGTGTCGTTCAAGACTTTTCACTGCCACTGACTTGTCTGTTGTCACACTTCTGTGCAGTACTCGGATCCTGTCACTGTCTGACATTTTCCTCCACAACTGTTTCCCAACATAGCAGCCAAATTTGCTACACCTGGGTCCAATTTGCGCTTTGTGTCACCATGGAATAACAGAAATGAAGGCCAGCAGGATGTGTAAAGAATAGCCCAACTTCTCCCACCCATCTCCATGTGTAACCACTGCTCAAGTATAACAAAGCAGCAAAGGCTAAAAAGTCAGTGTATAAACTCCTGACTGACAGATGGGTGAGTTAGCCACATGCCACATGCCCCTCTCTCTGGACCTCAGTGACATGCTTTGGATGTGGTTGTTGAAGACAAGAATGATGGAGATGATGCAAAGCAATTACTATATAGTCTCCAGTTATGAGAAGAGCAGATATTGTGAGGATGGAATAGCAGCCAAACAGAATAAAGCAAATAACTAACTATTCCACAAGCCCCATTTCCTCAGCTTTCTTCATTCTGCTCTTCTTGATAATATTAGCAAGGCAAAGTAGCATCACCTTTCTGTTGTCATTGTAATCTCAGTTATGGGTGCATTTTTTTTAACTCCTAGCCATGTAGAAGAATTATAAATCCAGTCATCACTCTTGAAGAGTTCTGTCTCCTTCTGTGAATCACTACTGCCTGGACTGCTTCTGCTTGTAAGCACAAAGGTTTATCTTCACTAAGAAACAGTTTGGGGTTTTTGGTTTTTTGTTGTCTGCTGCTAACTGAAATAAAGCAACTGTGAAGATTTGGTCAATTTTTTTCTGAATAAGATCCACTGGCCACTGTGCTGTGCTTCTAGGTGTGCATAATCCCTCCAAACATGGCTGTGGAAGTGAAGTTCTGACTGAGTGGTAAAAAAAGGGGAACTTTCTTTATGTGATTAGTATGTTTTTAATCAGAGGTTTATGGCACATTTATCTATTGCCAAACACTTATAACTTCTTTCACAGAAATACTCATTAAATGCCTCTTTCTTCCCAATGTAATTAATTCCTTTTTAGTCCTGTTCTTATTACAGGAAAGGGTTATTTGGTTTCATCTTAACAGTATCCCTATTTACACATTATTCTGGATTCTACATCCTGTAGTTGTCTATACTGAATACAGTGGCCAAAACATTCTCAGGTTCACAGTGAGATATTCCATGGGCCGGTCCAGAATGGTGCCAGCATGCCTGAGAGGACACTGACCCGGACACCTCTGCACTCACAGCATTACATGGGCTCAGGATGCATACACAGTGTTGTGAGCTTAACACAACTTACGGATCAGATCTAGGGATCATCAGTGGAATATTAGTTCCACAAAGCCCTTTTACTTATATTTTACAGCATCTTCATATGCCATGAAGATTTGAAGGCTAGAAGATACCTATACATTATCTAGTTTGACTTTCTTTAGATAAAAAAGGCCTCAGAAGTTTCACTAGGAGTTTTCTGCAGTGCAGAAGTTATTCCTGCAAAGCGCATAGTTAGGCCTGCTGTGGAAGTGAACACTGTCAAAGTCAGTTACGTGTAATTAAACTCAGTAGAGTTTTTAGGCAGGCATACGATCTCAGCTGAAGGATGTCAAGCACTAAAGAACTTACTGTGCTCTTCCATCATTTAACATGCTGGCTGCATTACAAGGCAACTTATTTTTTTCTGATCATCAACATGTCCAGCATGGCACGACTGTAGGTGGAGGGGGAATAAAGTGCTGAAGTAGATGGTGGGACATTTTTTCTCCTTACCTGACAGAATAGGACTGGGCACAAGGCTGGCAGCTTTCATGTAAGGTGAGCTAGTCGCCGCCCAGGACTTACTGAGCTTGGTAAAGAGATGAAAGAGGAAAGCCCTGATCATCAGTCTTAGTTGAGCACATTGAGAAAGGAGAGGAATCTGAAGCGGTCGTAAATCAAGTTCCTCCTTCTCTCAGTAACTACCATACTAAAGTGAGATGTGCAGGCCACACAGACAAAAGACGTAGAAAGATGCACCCAGCTGGACAGGTGTTAGGCCTTTACTTAGATGCTGTCAAAACTCAGGAGCAACCAAGAAAAAAATAGGAAAAATAATTTTTCAGAGGAGATAACAGTAAAGGGTGGCTTCACTGTGGTGAATGCTGGGACATTTAGTGGTGGTATCAGCAGAAGCAGAGAAGAGGGGATATGGAGATAGCTTTAGAAAGAGGGCACAAGTGGGATCAAATCTCAAAGTCTGTACTTTCCAAAGCCACCCTTTAACTTGGTCACAACGCTCCCAGGTTAATTCAGGATAGAGTGAAAAGTTACCGGTGTACTGGCAGATGAATACATTGTCACTGTAAAGGAATCATCTTAGACTGAAGATCTTAGATAATTTGACCAATCCCTTCCATCTTTCACAAAGTTTAAACTGAAAATAAGGTGCTTTACTGTACTGGTCTAACAGGCACCCTAGAGATAGCATTAGCACAGGACAGCCAGCAGCTGCCTGAAGTCACAGGAGTGCAGAGGAGTTCCCAGCATTGGTCCTGCGGACCCTGAACTGAAGGACACTTTGCAAGACACAGTGTGGATGCAAAGAGATAGGGAGGATACTGTGGAGCCATTATTTCTCCTGGTAAATCTACTCTAGTCACAACATTTACGCATGTTGTTGGAAAAATATTAGCCATATTCAATCACAGGTTTATCATATCTGAACATACAAACATCTGGAGTGAAATCTTAGCACCAGTGAAATAAATTTCCAGGGAAGATCAACTTTTCTACAGAGAATGTTATTAAATAACAGTAACTATCTTCTAAAAATTAAATCTAAGAGCTATGGTTGCATCACAAAGATTTCTTACTTGATAAACCCCAGCTAGCTCTCAGGTTGAGGGTGATGTGAAAACATATCTGTGCTGTTCAGTGTTGATACTGAAAGTGTGTATACAAGATTGTGTGCTATTTCCTGCCTCCATTCCTTCCAGCTCTGCAGAGTATTTGCAAGTCTCCCCTGTGCCCTTTAAACTGAAACTGGTAACTGTGTTACATTTTCACCCTAACCAAACTTTCCCCAAATCAACTTCCCTAGAGCAGAAACTAATTATTACTGGGATCTGAGTCAGATTGAACTTTCAGGCTGAGATTTTAGGTATCCTCTCTGGGATTTGAACAACTTCTGGTTCCAATACAGAGCACTGAAAACAAAAGTGAACCCAAAATATTCTCCCCAAAACGTTACAACACTGACTTGACTAAGGCTTACGGGTTTTTTAACACTCAGTGAAATAGTTTCATTTGGTTAGTTCGTGACCTGCCTGTATGCCATCACTGCTCACGCAATCCAGAGAGATCTGGCGATGGAGTTGGTATGTCCTACAGACTCTTGACACCAAGGAGGATACGTATGATCTCTAACATTATAACTAGGATGAATTTGGGAGATATATACGGTACACAAGGAGTAAGGCTACTAGCTACTTTCTTAGCTACTTTCTTAGCTCTCCCCAGATAAAAACCACTAAATCTTCTTGCTAGACTCTTCTGGCATGTGTTCTACATGCACAACCTGTTTAGTTTTGACAAATGCTTCAGAGATTTTCTCAGGTTTTCTGTCCCCCTTACACTCCCTTACGCTCTCACCAGGTAAGTTGTTCACACCAGCTATTTTAAACAGCTGAATTAGTTGCAAATCAAAAACTTCCAGAAGCAGATGCCTAACTGCCAGGGGGCAACTGAATCTGTAAATTAGGTGCCTAAATGACATTGTCTGAATGCTTCCCCGGGTTTCTCCCTGGTTCCCAACAAGGTCATCTATACAAAGTAAAATGAAGTGAGCCATCAAAGCTTTACATAGCAATTTCTTTCCATTTAAAACAAACTGAAACTACAGTTCAGTACCTCAGGCCTTTTTCAGTCATGAGATAGGATTTTCTCTTTTCAAGTAGAGAGATCTTCTTTATCTGATCTTGCACAGTTACTCAGTAATTGTGTGATTTATGGTAAATCCATCACTGTCCTGTGAATAAATGTACCATATATAAGTTACTGTCTTAGGCAAACAGAGGTCTTTTTGTTGTGGAATACCAAGAAGAGGGGAAAAGCTGGAAGCAATATGGTTTTGTAGGAAGAGGAGAAAATACTTGTTAGAGTGTTTGTGTAAAACTGGCAGCCAACAGAAGCTTTTCCCAGACAAGACAGTATGACAGCAGAGTAGTCCAGAGCACAAGCTACACAAGCTCTGCAATGTGTAGCCATCATCTATATGTATTTGACATATTTGTATAATCGTATGCAAAGTAGACTGTGCCTTTCTTAAAGGTCATAATTTCAGTTCTAGTATTCTCAGCTCAGCACATTTGGTAACATAATTTCCATTTTCATACAAGAGTTTCTGGCTGTTGTAAATTTTCTCATTACTGATGCTGCACAGAAAAATAAAAAAGCCAGTGACTGGCTGAGCTGTATTAACAGAGCATAAGATCAACCTGCTGTTCAGTTTAAGTTTGCTATAGGTTTCCTCTCTATGGACATTCATTACAAAAGTCCAAGTGTACAATGGCACTTACAGCCAATATTGTTGTTGTAATTTGTCAGTTATGCCAGATGATTCGCCTTTCTTAGTTTCCACACAGTAAAAAAGAAAAAAAAAAAAAGAAAGAAAGAAAAAAAGAAAAATAAGAAAGCTGCAATGAGATAAATCTTAGACCTTACAGGGGATTCATTACTGGCCCAGAGGGCAGAGCTGTCTAAGCCATCTCAAGCCTCACGCACGAACTGCTTTATAGTGTTCAGTATGCTGTTGTACACAGCTTTGTGTACATTTCCAACAACCGACAGGCGTACATCTGCTGCTATAATTCATCAGCTCACTGTAAAAAGCAGTCAATTCCTTTCTGGAATGGATAGCTGAAGCAGCAGGAGCCTAGAAGAAGGTTCAGAGATTATACGAGTGTTTGCACTTGTTTGTTTGTTTTTTCAGACACAGTAAGCATCTCATGGGGTGGTGCGGATGACCTTCTCAGCTAGCCTGTTTGTCTTTAGGGCCAGACTGACTGTCATGATGGGGGTCCAGGTCAGACTGGCAATTAAGGGATGTTGTTAAGGGATGGCTTTTTCAACAGGCTGCACTGTCATTTGTCCTTGGGAATTAAATAAGAATATCTCACCTAACGTGTGTGTTGCAGTAGTAAAGGTCTTAAGCACTGGTGAGACTTTAAAAACCTTCAACTTTCTGCCAGGGACACACTGTTTTGATGACTTTAAGCTTAGTACAGAACACACAAGGAACACTTGATATCTTCTAATATGCAAAGTTGAATCAGTAGCCAACATTCCACTCTTACCTTGACTTCTATGAATACAACCCATGTACATTCTGCTCAGAGGGATTTTCTCTGGAATCTAAGTGCAAATAAAGGAGGATAGCTTTTGTTTTAGGAGCAGAGAGTGAGAGCGAGTGGGAAACAGCAGAAGCTACTGAAGCTGTAAGGCACAAAGGATGCTCCAGTTAGACACAGAAGTACTCGAGATAGCAAAAGAAAATAGGAAAGAACAGAAATTCAGCCTTTGGGTGAAATGCTGCTGAAATGAGGCTTGGGACTCTGAACTCCAAACAAGGAAACTATCTCTTGCCCTGTGATTCTGAAATCTTGTATTATATAGTGGTATATACAAAATATCTATTTGTAAATAGTTAGAGTGAAGCATTATAGATTAGACACATGGACAGAGCCCTTTCCAAGGCATCAGGAACCCTTAGTTTCATTCTGGACTCTGCCAACAAATTATCCAATATATCATACTACTTTACCTTGTAATCTGCCCCCACCTTTTAATTGTATGGATAATTTAGACTGAATTTTTCACAGCACCATAACAATGTGTATCATCTCTTTTTGGACCATTAGGCAACACTGCAAGGGTTTCAATAACAGAGTACTCAGTAAAGAGAGGTTTGGTTTTTTTTAGTTCGTTATGGCCTATTCTCTTTCTAGTCCTTTTATAGCTGCCCTGCTGAAACCACAATGAATTCCAAATTTTTCTGACAGGAGGATAAAAGCTTCTTCATTCAAACTCCGAGTCTATAAACCTCCCTGTGCCTTCATTCCCTTACCTGTGCAATGGGTATCACGCTCTAGCCTTGGAAGGTTTACTGTAATAAATATGTGTATTTAGGAAGAGCCTTTAACTCTGGGGAATAAAAGTACAAAGGCCTAGGTATCAAGAAGTATTTGCTGATTATTTTCTCAAACCTCTAAGTATTATTTTATATCTACTTTTAAAACAAATATACCTAATGAGGAAGAAGTTGTCCATGTGAATTGTGCAACCTGTACTGTATATCTTTTTATTATGCTTTGGAACTAATAAAACCTAGGTAATCTTTCTTCCTGGTAAGAAAAATTTATGCACTGCATGCAAAAGCATACACAAGCTCATTGCCAAGATGAACAGAATGATAATTTCAATCACAGATACTGAAATAGCTTAAGGCTTCCAAATCTGCATTAAAAGACACAAGTGAAGAGTAGAAGTAAAGCTATGTCTGTATATTAAGTATAAAATGAAGACTATGCAGTCCAAGACTGCTTTTCTCAGCCATCCATATTATTTTCTCCTTGCTTTCCTACATATCTTATTTCCTTTGTAGTTTCAATATTGTTTTAAGGTGATGGTGATTTTAAAACGCAGCACATTTCACATCCATCCAAAATATATTTTGGGACTGGAAGCCCAGATAGATAGATTTTTACCAGTGACATTTCTACCGGGGAAGAACAATCTCTTCTGACTCCTTAAAGTTTAAAATACCACAGTTCATCTGCCAGACCTGAACTTCTAATCCAAGTGAAAGGAAAAGCTGACTGCTGCATACAGTCTGCTATAGTTAACACTACATGAAGCATTATCTGTTAATATTGTATACAAGCCCAGCTGAAGCCCAAAGGCAGTTGCATATAAATGCTAAAAGCAGCCCATAGCCATACTCCAAGCAGGTGTAAGTAGGCTTCGAGTGAATTTACGAGTGCATGTGTAATTCCACTAGCTTGAATGCTGGCCATTGGTGGAACAAAAAAATCAGTGCAAGTCCAGCTTCAAACAAATGCCAGGATTAACTAATGGCTGGCGGTCTTCAGGGTTTCTTACAGGGCCTATTTAAATCTCCACTGAAGTCAACAGAAACCAAACTGAGCTCAAAACTAACCTTGAGAGAAAATGTTTTCTCTCTAAAGGAAAATTCTGTGTGAAGTCTGGGAAGGCTGCAGCATGACAGAGGAGACTGGAAAGCAAGCTGTAAGGCTGTGAAATTTTGGAAGGAGGTAATACATTCGAGAAAGCCAGAGAAAATATTAGCTTAGTTTTGAAAGAAATGCACAGAGGGAATAACAGCTGCAAGTGCATACAGGTGGTTCTCACACGTTCTCTTGCCAGCTGTAATCTCTGTTATAAAAAAAGGAGTCCCAAATGCAGAACAATTATACAGCTAGTTTAGAGCTTTTTACTCCAACATTCAGACATGTTATGTAATCCAGCATAGTCTTAAAGCTGCTCAGTTTCCACTGACAACAGTGAAGGCCTGAGCCCTTACTAAACACTTGGAGAAGCCACTTAATCGCCATACAAATTGTGTTACTCTTGGTCCAAATTTTTAAAGCTTGAACTTGCAGCAGGTCAGTTTTAACAGCCTGTAGTGCTTGAGCTGGAATGAATGCATTCTCTTTTATTCAAGCTTAATCCACATTAAGTGCATAATTTTGCAATTGAGATAATGTGCTGATTGTAGAGGAAAAATAAGGAGGGGGAAGAGGCACCTATTAAACACCTTCAAATGGCAGTGTCTTTTTAAATAACCATGAAAAAAGTATTTATGAAAGTCCCCCAGTCTGAGTCATAAAGTCTTTATGTAGTAGGCAGATTATGAAAGTAGCTTGGCCTCACCAGTTATAAAACATACAGAAGCGGCTGAATTTTAAATGCTGTCTATTGAGGTAGTGGTCATTTATACATTTAGATTAGGACAGCTTTGGCCAAAGTGCAACTCAGGAAGTTCTGTAAAATAACACCTTGCAAAATTGTTCCAGAATCTAGAAGTTTGACCTGTGAAGACCACATGTCACCATGTCAAAACAGATTAGGAAAAAGAAACTCAACTCAAAATAAGTATAACTACAGTCTACTCACTTTAATGTTTTGCAGGTCTTCCTTTTGCTTCGCTGCATAATGAGAAGCGCAGATTGTATAGTATGTCACTCTAGCTCAACAGGCGCTGGCATCCAAACACAAGAAAAACAAATCCCTTCCTTTTAATTCAAGTCCATCCTGCTTCCCATGATTTCCTGTCCTCCAGTGCAGTTCAGTTCCTAGGAAGAGATGCACAATACAAATATACTGTTGCCTGTGCTAACAAAATAATTGACCTGCCATGAAAAAGCTGGTATAAATATTATCTCTTCTTGGTAACTACTTTACAGTTAAATTGCATGTGGTAATGCTGTTTGCTATTAATGTCATTTTAAAGAGACATAATGCTTACAAATCTAAGCAGAACAGCCAGTGGTCTGCTCCATGCAAAGTGCACCACAAAAGGTACATTTTACTGTAAAACTACTGCACCAGAACCACCGCAGTTAAAGAACATATCTCACAGTCCTCTGGTCAGATAACGATCCTCCAGGAAATCAACTTGTTACACAAGTTGTGGAATCTGCCCTATCCTTTCAGAGGGGAAGTGCGCAAGCACTCTGGCTGGAGCTGGATGACAGCAAAGGACAGAGGCAGGTAGACTTCTTCCCCTGTGCCTATACTGGGACCTGTAAGAAGTTATGTAGCACAGAAGGAGGTGGCTTTGAGCCAGCCTACTCTGGCTCTCAGCAGGCATTAGTCATTTGGCTTGATAATGGTCTAAATACAGCTGCCCAGGTACTGGTTGGCAAGGCTTGAATCTACCTGCCACAGACATAACTTCTGATAGCAGGAGTCCCAGGCACTTGCATCAGCTGAAACACATGCTGCCAGTGACTGGGAGAAAGCAAAAGAGGAGGTGGGTTTGGTGTAGGTAGGCACACACAGACACGTGATGGGCTGATGACTCTCCCCGTATCTGGTGAGGCAACAGGAATATACTCAGCTGAGTGAGAGCCAAAGCAGATATTTAGCATTGGGAAAGTGGTGCACATTCACTCATTATGATGTTGCTATGTGAAACTTCCATGATTTTCCTTAAAAGGGTAATTTGATACACTTTTAAGTCCTTATGTGAAAGGGCAAATGCATTTACTCATGAGAAGTGAAAAGGGGTTTTATTTCATCCAAGGATCTATAAGGTAATTCCTTTAACCATTCATACATGGCAGATCCTGCTCCTCTTCTACCTATGCTAAACAATTATTTCCACTTCCCTCCTAGAGTTACATAACTACAGTGCCTCCAGTAAATTCCTTTAACACATATATTGTGCTGAGTGATTGATCCTCCAAACTGAAACTGATAAGCAGGTAAAAGACACTCTCTGAAAAAGCAGGCTCATCCATTCTGTTTATGTAGCCCCTCCACTGAAGTGTTAAATGTAACCTGAAGGACTTAGTCCAACCAGCTTGACTCTCAGCGTGGCCAGTATAACCTTTCTTTGAGTTTCTCTAAATCAAAATGTGTCCTCTCTTAGCATGTTGGTCAAGCCTGGTAAGTAAAACAAGTCTCAATCTATATTTTGCATTCCTGGAAGTGATTTTTTTCCTCAATAATTTTAGCTCTTTTCTGTGAGCCAGTAACTAGAAGGCTGGCAGTTGTGTATTTCATGTGATAGAAACAATGTAGGCAGGGTGTTTTTTAAACAACTCTAGTGTGGTGTCACAGACATCTGAAACAATACAGCAACTTCCCCCCACAACTTGGCCTTTCTCTTTCTCCATCTCTGCTCCTGGGCTGTGGAATCCCACCCATCCTTTATCGTGGCTCTCAAGCCTTTCTAGAGCCAAGAGAACTTTCTATCTTAGGAAAAAAAAAATACAGTCATGTCACATTAAGGAGCTAAAATGGCTAAAAAAAGCATCCAAGAAATGTCAGAAGTGGTACAAAACAGCAGCAGGAGTATGTGGCTGTGATAGATTAAAATTTTTCAGATTTTAGGATTACCCATTGTTCTGTTATTCGTGTTAACCTCCACACTATTGTAATTAAGAAACACTGTTGTGTATTACAGAACTAGGAGAGCTTTTAGGATGTACCAGCTCCTGTTTGCTTACCAAATCTGGCAAATCAGTCATGCAGAATGTCAATAAAACACAAACTTCTCAATCTAGACCAGAGTCACAGAACAGCTATTGCAGGAGCCTGCTGTTGAGTTTGGCAGGATCATACTGGAAATAAAATGCTGAACTGAAAACACATACCAAATAGCTGAGAGAAATAATTCAGAGTCTATTAATAATGTGGCAGATAGGATCCAAACAAACATGTAAAGTGATTGACTTGCTACTTCTGTCACATAAAGGGAATGTCCTTTCCGATATGAAAAGCCTGCTGAAGAAAGAGTTGAGTGCAAAACTTCCTCTCTGTTAATTGTCTGGGAAGGATAAGTTAAAAACTTAAAGGCTAAACTTAGATTTCATTGGAAAAAAAAACCCCAACCCAAACCCAACCAAAATAGCTGTAATTAAAGCTGAATGTTTATGGAGTAAAATAAAAGACTGACCAACAGAAAAAAAAACATGCCACTGACTAATCCAAGAACATTCATATTTACAGTGAATTGCATTACCAAGCAGTTCTGAATTAAGGCCTCAGACTTTATTAGGCAAAATTCCCATTGAAGTCGTGCAGAAAGTTGACAGTGATTGCAAACGGAATTAAAAAGAGATCTCAAAAGGATTAGTTTTTGCTAAAACATAAGAAATCCCTTTTGCACAAAAAAATAATTGAGAGGTTGGAGAAGAACAGACCATTTTATTTGCCTAGTTACATCTTCTGCATCAGGTCACATTTAGTTTGTGATTTCATGAGTAGGGCCATCAGATGTTAGCTTTCCAGAAACTAAGTTCTCCTCAGGGGAAGGGCTGCAGAATAAGAGCCTGAGCATCTGATCCAAACTCCAGTGTCAATGGAGAGAAAGTTTCCAATTATTTGCACAGATTTAGACCTCAGAACAGGAAGAAACAGCAGAGTCTTTTCTGATTACATGAAGAATCAAAGCCTTTTTGTCAACAGCAGTCACATACAGGGACTACCACAAGGCTTTGTTTGGATGACTTGTACATACAGACCACCACTGAGTCAAAGTAGGCGTACAAGATAACACTGAGTTCTTGGAAAAATGGAAAGAAGAAGGAAAAAAGGAGGGGGAAAAAGCAACAGTAAATTTTATTACTTACTGGAATCCAAGATCATCTTCACAGAAAATGCAGTTGGTTACAATAATTTGGAAAACGATTGTTGTAATTGGCCTGTTAGTAATTCCTTTAAAAGAAAGAGCAGGCTTTGGGCCAGTACGCTTTCATTTTCTCACACAGGAGCTGTTAAGTCTTTTCATCTTGCTTCAGGATATTTTTTTAAAACTTGAGCTTTCTCAGTGTTTGGAACATACCTGAGGTAAGACAGTAGCATCTGTGAGAGGAATCCCTCAGAGCAGTAGTGAGTATCTCACTGTGAAGGACGTTCTTCCCCAGGTAGAGAAGCAGCAGGGAGGTGTGGGCTGAGGCTGAGTGCCTGAGTCTGCTGTGCTTCAGTTACTTCTTCTAGCTGAAGAAGATAGCATAGATTTAGTGAGGGCCAGAGGGGGAACAATAGGGGCTATAACCTGTTCCCCCTGTTAGCTCTAACTTAGCAAAGCAACTGCTCTGTCACGGTATGGTCTTACCTCATCTCAACGCAATGGAATCAGCCCCTGTAGGGCTAGGGCAGGGCAATTTAACTTTTTCACTGTTCTGCTGAGTAGCAATGCACTTCTGCAACACAAAGATCCCTGCTAGTCATAGATGCATGTCTATGTTCCTGCTTGTAGCAAAACTTCCTATACCTGTGCTTCCTAAAGGTGCTCCAGATGTAGCACACACAGCACCAAACAACTCAGCCCTCCTAGGAAACACCAAAGGGATACAAGACAGGGATTTATTTGTGCCCATACATTTGGGAAAAAAAAAAAAAAAAAAAAAAAAGACAGCTCAATCTGCCCTGCAAGAGGTGACCTACAAATCTGAAATTAAATGGGTTACTATGGTACATCAGCAAAAGCACAGACACACCAGGCACAGTTCTGGCAAAATTACTACTCAGCTAGCGAAAAATATTTTAACCAGATTTGCACAGCTATTGTCAAACATGCTAAAAAAATGTTTGAAGATAAACATGCAACACGGCACATGCATATTGCTGTCAGTTCCAGTGACACACTCTCCGCACTCTTGATTTGTCCTGTACAGTATTGCTGTTACAATACTGTAACAGCAAAGACTGCTAAAATATTATTTTTAAAAGAAGTACAGGAGGTCAACTCAACATGAGAGATGACTGTAACTGTCAGTAAAGCACCCGTTTAGAGAACTGAGCCTGGGATGTGTTGTGCTTTTGCAGTTCAAAGAGAGCACCTCTCTGCGCATGTTTGGCTTTTAACACCATCCCTCCATGTGATTAAAGAAAGCCACAAGAAAGGGGTTTCTACGTTATTATATCTTCCTGGAAAACAAACCTGACTGTTTCCCCGAAGTTTGCTGGTACAGAATTATGCCACTTTAAAGGCAGCCAGACGTTTTGGCTGCACATCCACTTGCCTTCCTTGCAGTTGTCATTATCTTTGTTCTACTTTACCTGGAACTTCACAATTCCTCACTCCCTTTCCTCCTAGGCTTCAGTAACTCTTCAAAATGAAAATCAATAGTGTTCCTTTTACTCCACGGTACAGCCTTTCAGATAATCACATCATATTGTGCAGCAACTGCTTGGAGCCTATGCAGCAGAAACAGCCCTTGAATTAAGAGTTTTCAGTAAAGTATCTGCCTTTTTCTAGCATTTCACTGTTTATTTATAACATTGGTTTAGATCAACATTGGATTTTTATCAAGTGATTTAATGACATGTTAGTGGCATGGCTAAGAAAACTCAAAGTTTTTTTTTTTAAATTTTTTTTAAATTACTTTGCCTAGAGACGCTAAATAAACAAAGATATTAAGAGTCAGTGGATTTCATTCCTGTCAAATGGCCACTGAATTAAAAGAAAATAGCCTCAAACCTCTCACTAACAGAAGTGTACATATAATTTCAGTTTCTGTTCTGCTATTAACAGGCTTGTAAATGGGTTATAGTAATCCTACCTCTTTTTAAGAAACTTGTCATCATGACAGACACATAAGAGGCCTCCGGAAACCCCCCTCCCTCTTCCCCCAGAAGTGTCAGGCTTGTGAGGAAGAGCTGGCATTGCAAAAGTCTGGACATAGTTTACCAAATTTTCTCAGTAGATAAGGCCAGAGCCTCACCCGCTCGCCCTCCTGACGCAACTGAAGCTGTGCAGATGAGTGGCCTGGTGCTTCCCTGGAAACACACACATGAACTCAAAGAACTGAGCTCTGAAAGTGAATGTACTACAGCTGATATTTCTCATAATCCAAATTATCTGAAATATCAAATGACCTCAGAGACAAGTCAGGTTCTGTTAGTACTGCAGAGAAGTTGATCTATGTATGAAACTTCTAAGAAGTTCATATTATCAGTGAGACATGGAAAAGCTGAAATTGGCATATTCTTAGAAATACAGTGACAGGGCGAGGGGGAGGGGGTTGTGGGCAAAGGACTGCAGCAAGCCAAACTGTTGTATCTGGTTTATCTTGCGTCTTTTCTTAAAAGAAAATTAAACTCATCTGCTTTTTGAAACATTACATATATATTTATGCTACAAATAGGGTGATGCCTTTGTGGTGTATTGTGGTACTGTAATACAAATGCAACTAGTTGCACCTCTGCTCTCTCCACACAAGACATACATGGGCAAAACTGCCCCCCTGCTCTGTCCATAAGACAAAAGTCACCTGCTAAATATTTCTTTTTTTCTGCACCATCAACAAATGTGGACTGTTTCCTTAAGTTTTACTTGCCTCATCTGTTGTAATCGCAGAGTGAACTATCAAGAGCACAAACAGCAGCTGACAATGGGAATTTTAATCTGTAAAACATCTGAAGCTTTCTTTTAAGAGACTCTCTTACTAAGAATAATTGAATTTTATAACACTACTACAATACAGTTTGTGATTAAGGTATTTTGGTTAATCCTAAAAGATTTCTAACAGGAAATTGTTGTAACTTTCCTTTCCTTTTCCCTCAGAGGCTTCCTGCTGCTGTGTAGAGGAAACCTGGGTTTATAAGTAGAGAGCTAAAGAAATAAAGAGCAAAACCAGTCAAAATTTACAAGTGTGCAGTTTATTTAAGATGCTGCCTTCCATAATGACAGACACCCCAAAATCTTCACCATCATCCCCAGGCTAAAGAATGCTCTTGTTCAAGAACCTGTCCTAAAGGCAACTTTGTGTACAAGGAGGGTCCCAAACGCCAGTGAAACTTGTCCTTATTGGGACGTTTCAGGACTGCACAGACAGATTCACACGATGTTAACAGAACTAAGGCCTGGTGAGAGCTTGGTCACAGATTTTAGACACAGCTCTCTGTCAGGTCCTTAGGGTTGATAAGTAAGGGAAAAATACATACTGATCTTGATCAGAGAAGTGGTGCATGGGCTTTCTTTTCCCTTTAGAGCAGTTGTGTTCTGTAGGAATGGTCCAACTGAGGATGTGTGAAAGCTTTGCTGCAGCTGCATACTGACCTCTTTATAACCCTCTTTATCATCTACATAAAGAATCAGTCAGCAGCTGTGTCAACTTGGATTTTAAGATTTCTCCCTCCACGTACACCCAGCGTGGTCGCCCCCTATTCTAGAGAACTACAATTGGCTTTGTCCCAACTCCTTCCTGCTCGCAGCTCCTTCCTGTGCAAGCAGATACCCTTATCAAATTGGCACTGCTGCGGGGAGATACCAGCTCCCAAACAGCAGCAGCTATGACTACACTACCTGGACTACACTTCCTTGCCTCCCTCCCTTCCTCCATCCTTCCCTTTGGCAGCCGCCAGCAGCCTGGATCTCTGTTTATCTCCAAGTATGGTGCTGCTTGGCTACTTGGGTAATACCTGCTATTTTATCGGGCTTCAATGTCCTCTAGGGAAGAAATGACAAACTAGAAACACGTGTTCTGCTGGCTTAATCTGACTCACAAGTGCCTTTACTATTGTAGTAATATTTCTGTAAGTCTAGAGAAACAAGCCTGTATTCCAGATACGGTGGCCAGGGAGAGTACAGCCACGTTAAACATCTTTGCCAAGCAAATGGGAGAGGGTTCAGGCAACAGGCTTGAGAACAACAGAAAGAAGTAGCAAACTTCTCTTTAGCCTACAGGTAGGCTGATTGTATGACCTGATAAAAAGCTAGCTCGTAAAGCCAGAGATATATGTAGCAATAAGTCACTTAGTTGGGTGTCTGTTCATTCAAACCAGAGTTATTCCTCAAATGCCCACAATCCATTAGAGAGAGAATAGCTTAATTGAAAACAATCTGGTGAGAGAATGATTTAGCCCAGAAGTATGTGGCTGATGAGCAGGAGTTCCAGGCCCCAAAATAGCTCCATTAAAGCTCAGTAAACTAAGTGAGCTGTGTCAATTTCTGCAAAACACAGGACTCTAATGCCACCTCAGCTGGCAGCTTTCTAGAATTGTGATGATCATTGAGAGCACTGATTGATACAAATACTGCTTTTCCTTAAAATCCAGGGGGATTTTCAAGCACATCCAGCCCTGTGAAATTTTCCTTTAAGCAATGATCTCATGGAAAAGTACTGACATGCTGAGAATTCTCCTCCATTCAGGAGGTAAGTGCAACATAGAAAGTAACAAAATGTATCCCAGTATTCTGCAGCCTAGTCTGACTGGGGCAGAGCTGAAATGCTTTTTGATGGAAGCTTTCAAGATACAGATTCTAAGCTGAAGTCTTTAAGCAGGACTTGAGTCCAACTTTCTTCAGATTCAGCTATTTTTGGCCTGCATCCCAAATTCATACCTCATTGAATGATTCTATTCAGTGCGCTTCAAAGTTCAAGCGTTTTGAATAAGTGCCACCTTCACTAATGTTCAAAAGTAGTTTACATTTGACTTACATTTTACTTTCTTCCGATATTCAGATTCTCTGTTGTAATCACCATTTCCAGTTAACTCTTACCCATTTCTAGAGATCTATATGTTCACTCGTCAGAGAGAGGAAGCTCTACACTTCAGCACCAGAACTAGTCAGTAATGGAATGAGGGTTTGGTTTGTGACCAAAAGAAGCTAGACTGGAAAAAACATATCCTCTGTGGTTCTGACTCAGTGTGATGAAAAGTGGCAGAAGATAGTACTGTTCTTCTCAGGTCATTCCCTGACAGGCTACTTCAAATCACAGGAATTGGCAACAGCTAGAGACACAATTAGCATCTTAGCAACAGCTAACAAGGTTCAAAGGTGGAATACAAGCTTATATATTGATTGAGTATAGGAAGAAGGCAATAATTTATTCATAGTTAGAGGATACAGCATTTCATTTAAGTCCTGTTACGAGGAATATTCAGAAATGTATTGCTGCGATGCCTGAGTGCCGAGCCCATCCGAACTCATGCCATTCACCTGTTTTGGAACAGGAAGTTATTTACCTCAGATTATACCCCATGCACACACGTCCTGTCTCTCATGCAAGTTCTTCAGCCAGGTGGATACTTAAACCACCCAACAGCCATTCAGCCAAACCAGCTTGTTGGTGAGATGCAGAGGGCATGTCAAGTGGTGCTAATTCTGGTTGGCTGCTCATTCAGATGCACATCTACTAGTTGTGGGTTGAAACTCCTCTTGACCACTAAGGCCCTTCCTCTCCTGAACAAATCCTCCTGATGTAGTAAATACTAACCAATAACCAGGATGAGTGGTGTGGAGGAGAGATTAAAGAGCAATAGAAGAGTAAGCACAGAAGAATTGAACATCACTAAAGGAAAAAAAATAATTCAATAGCACTGAGCTTTACTAGCTTGGGAAATGTCCCATAGGAATAACCCTTACCTGGTAGTTAAAATTATTGGGAAAAGCAGCAGGACGCAGGCTGGAGAGAAGGGGAAATCCTGCTGCTATGCCATAGACAAGTTGAACATAATTTATATTTTCATTCTAGGTTGCATTCTGTTTGTGGCACTCACTCCTACTGACAAAAACCCCCACACCTTCAGTTAGTGTCAAAATCACATTCAGCAGAAAACTTGCACAAAGTCTAGCTCTAGTAAATCACAAACTGAAATGACTCACATGGTAAATACTCCTATTCACAGCTTCCTGAGCATATCTAATATAGGTGGATATTTATACTTATATCTGACAGACCTGAATTTCTTAGCTTGCTTGTACTTCCTTTGGAAAAAAGCTATATTTATAACAGCTTTTTATAGAACATAGTCAATGAAACTAATATACAGTACTTTTTGCTACCTTATATCTAAAAAGACTCTGCTTTAATATTTTAAGAGCATGGGAAATGCACATAGGTCTAGAGAAGCAAAAAAAAAAGAAATGTTTTGAAGAGACTGACAGTACGAAAAAGAGAAGATCTGAGTTTGGACTGTCTGCAGCGAACCTGAGAGCAAAAAGCTAGAGGGCACTGAAAGAGAATATCATCCAGATAAAGGAGGAGTGAGAAGGAAACAAGGAAGAAGGTGCAGAAAAAATTGAAGTACGCAGGTAGGGACGAAGTGGCTTCCAGGAACATAGCCATTGTAAAGCTATCATCCCTAGTTTACTTTGGCATATTTCCTAGACGCAGTTTGGTCTGCGATGAGAAGAAATCTGGTATTAATTTGAAAATATTCAGCAAGATGTCCTATCTTGAAGTCTACAAGGGCTCTCATTCTTCTGCATTTATTTTAGTATAAACATTTTCTTATTTTATTATTCTAAAAATGTTCTTTATTTGTTTTAGTGTAAAAGAAAAATGTATGCTGCAGAGTCCTAGAAGAAGGTTCACATAACAGAACTTATCTGTCACTGAGGCCCAAACTTAAAAGGGCACAGGCACTCAAACAGCCCTAAACTTGAGCTGTGTATTAGGTAAGTGACATTTGAAAGATTCCGGTGGAGAAAATATTGAATACCAGAGTGCAATCAAATGGATTTCTGGAATGCTATGTTGGGTTGCTCTGAACTATATCAGAAGACAATGTGTACATATCTAGCAGGAATTTAAAGCACAATTTCATACAGTAGCCTGCTGAGGTTAACTCAGGGACATCTGCTGAACATGCCCTGCAATTAAACAAGCAAGAGGTTGCCAAGAGTTATATAGGTACCAAAACATTTTGTTCTCCTTTTAGACATTTATTTTTCCGAGAACCAACCTTCAAAACTAGGTGTGGAGAGGGGGCTCTGAGCTCCAGCTCTAAGCATAAAAAAGATTTTGGCACCATTCTGATCATATGCTAGAAACAACCTATGGCTCCAAATATCATTCCTAGATTGCTGCTAGGGAGAGCAGAACACTGCAGAGCTTGTGTGCAAGCGCAAACCGTGAATGGTCTCCACAGCAGCTGCAGACCAGCATGGCTCTTGGTTTCACCATGGTATCCACTACTCAGGGTGGTCATCTGCTTGGTCAGCATTTGACTAGAACAGATTGACTACAGACCTGTTAGCTGACATCAGAAACAGCATCAGTTAGCACACACGCAGCAGCCATTTGTTTCAGGGACACGTGGCTTTGTGTGTTCATGAAGAGAATCCTATGCATGACAGCAGCAACGTATCTTCAGAAGTAAAATGCTAAGGGCTATTCTTTTAGGCTAAAACTAATGACACTAGCAAACAATCCACTGTTTATAAAGCTTACACTCTTCTGTTGATATTAGGTGTGGAGAGCAGGCACTAGCCCTCCCACAGTGAGGTCAAACTCATTATGAAAGGCTTCATCTATTCTAGGATCTTAAGTCTTATCCTCAAGCCAAACTGCTCCTTTAATCACAAGACTGCCAGCTGGCAAAGGGCAAGTCAGAGATTTGGTTGTGGGTGAAAAGAGAAAGACTTCAGCACTAACTTGTCATTCAGCTGGGACACTCCTTTTTCTTCAGCTTGCTGCTCTCAGTTGTGTCTCTTAACAGCTTCATATCTCATTCCTTTCCCGTGGCTTTAACCTGGGCTTAACACAGAAACAAACCAAAAATCCACCCTGTGCCTTGAGGGGAAAAAGAGCAAGCAAATATCTAAATTACTTTAGTTGTCTCAAAGATAAGAGTGTATCAAAAGTCTGTCTTCATTAAAAATACATTAATTTCTTCCTGTCTTCTACGTCTTTGACTTTCAGCGTTACAAACCTTATGAGGTCACAATACAGAAGGACAACTGTGCATCAACCAGGAGTTGAAGTACAAACTGTTCTACAAGGCTACTAATGAATTTGCAGACTAACTTTTGGCCTAGTCAAGCCTGGTCTTATACTGTTACAATTACTTGGTCGAAGTAGCTACACCAGTATACGCCCCAATATGGAGTCCGCTCTCCACTCCAGTTGGAATTAACAGTTCTAGCCTCAGGCATCTCCAGCCCAGTGCACTTCTAATCATCTGATGCTGCTGGACTCCCTTCATTGTAACCCTACAATCATGCACAAGGACTTCTGCTTTTAGATGGACACTGGTCTCTATTCTAGAACAAGATGTAGAAACTAAAAGGGTAACAGTTCCATACTTCTTATAAACATCTCCTCTTGTGCAAGTATGCTTCTGTTTGAGAACAGCTTTTTCCTTTTAACTGTTGGTACCAATTTGTTTAAACTATAAATCAAGGACTTTACGTGTGCAGAATTAAAAATGAGATACAATCTCACACCTTGGGCAGCTGCAAGATCCTTTACATGCTATTAATGACCTTTCTATGACCTTTCAGAGTCAACCATTCTGGGAGAATACCTTGTTTTAATTGGCTAGCATCAACCTGAACCCCAAAATTTTCTCTCAGTCCTGTGCCCCACTCCTAACTGTGGCAGAGACTCTCATTCAGAGAACATTTTCTTCACTGTCTGCAGGGCTGCATATCTGCATCCATGTGGAACTGATCTTTCCCTTAAAGAGAAGGCTTATTGTACCAATTCAAAGCTGTTTGCATATCTGTTTACAACAGTGTTCTGTATGTCCTCTTTCAAGGTGATCCAGAAAATCCCAGAAACTAAAAAGCAGTGGGGAGCCACTAGCTGTCCTTGTGGGATCTAGATCTTCCAGTGCATAAGTGCCTTTGTGGCACACGCAGCAGAGTATGACCTACAGGGAACACAGATTGTTCCCAGGTTACGTGAAGCTCGGCTGACACTAGCAAGAACTTCAGCCAGAAGAGTACACTCTGTGCAGGCAACAGCGGCTTACTAGATGTTACAGCGCTCCTAAGAGATAAGGTTAAAGATACCACATGCGCTGCATGCTAAATCATTTAGTCAAATGTCTTGCAGGAAACTGTTGATGTATTCTCTTCCAGGAATGTTTCCTGGGAAAAACAGCTGGCAATTCAGAACAGAATACTTCAAGGCTGCCTCCACATGCCAGCTGCAGCTTTGCTAGCAGCATAGAGAGCAGGAGTTAACTTATGTTCCTATTTAGAGTGTGTTTCCACATAATTAAAGAACTCCATAGAGGAAAGGCATTTGTGAGTAAAAACAGAGTAAATTCTGCAAGTAGGACTAACTATTAGGAGCTAAAACAACCCGCAAGCTCAAGTGTAACTGGAGAAAGCACTCTAACAGACACAGCCTGTCCTGGTGCCCACTCCCAAATGATACAAGGAAAACTCAGTCACTTTGCAACCTCAAATTTAGGCAGTCCTTGCTGGTTTTAGACTATATCCTTTTCTCTCATACGTATTTTTAGTGTGTGCAACTGTCAAAAATCTGAGGATAAGAAAAATATGTCTTCTGCATCATCTTCTCCTTTAGCTTGAATGCACCAGTAGGAAGAAGTGAACCAGTCAGCTGAGCTAGCACTAGAGGGGGCCTACAGGAAAGACAAGGAAAAACTCTTCAGTAGGGCCTGTTGTAATAAAACAAGGGGCAATGGTTTTAAAATAGAGGGAGGAAGATTCAGATTAGATATTAGGAAACAATTTTTTACAGTGAGGGTGGTAGAACACTGGCCCAGGTTGCCCAGAGAGGTGGTGGATGCCCCATCCCTGGAAACATTCAAGGCCAGGTTGGATGGGGCTCTGAGCAACCTGATCTGGTTGGAGATGTCCCTGCTCCTTGCAGGGGGGTTGGACTGGATGGCCTTGAAAGGTCCCTTCCAACCCTAACAATTCTGTGATTCTAGAGTAGCTTCTCTGCACTACAATTGCTTTTGTGGTACTTGCTGTTTTGTGCTTGCTTTTTGCTCAGGTGATGGGAAAGAAGTGAAAGGAGAGAAGACGTAACCAAAGGGGTTTGCATTGAGCAGCTGTTCTTTCTCATGAACGTTGGTTTTTTTTTTTTTTCCACATTATCAGGGCATGAGATTTTTCCAGCAGTGCACTTAAAGTTATAAATCGTTGGGTAACAAGGATCAAAGTTCCTGCAGACATAACAGACAAGCTTAGAAAAGCTATCCCACAGTACACTGCACAACGTCAGAACCATCATGTCTTATTTAAATGCTGATGCTCTGACAGATGCAGGGTTTTCCATGCCTGTGGTCTAACATACATGACCTAGATCGCACATTGCTAAAATAGCACAGCGGCTGCTAACTCTGGGCACTTTGAACTGTGCAGCTCTTCTGCCTTTCAGGAAGAGGTGAAAGAGCAGGGAGGCCCTGCAAATGCCTCCACAGTGAGCAGATGTATGAAGCTGTCACCATAACGATGACTGAGCAGGATCTTTCCCTTGGGCACATCCCGTTACAAAAGCCAAAAGTGTATAAGAAAACTAATAACTAGATATCCTGTTATTTCATCTGTTGTGCATGGAACTGAACACGTGGGGTTTTTTCCAAGGACATTACCAGCACTTCAACTTACAGAGGCTGTGAACCAAATCGACAACTGAAGCAGAGGATGAATAGTCCTTCCCTTTGTAAGTCAGGATGTTCCTGTGGGGAAATGATGCATCGTAGAATCCAAACTAGCAGAGAACTTCATGGCAAAAGAAGAATTTGGTAAAACTGTGGGATGAAAAAACAGAGAATATAAATGTTGTTGAGTAAAAGTCAGCATGGATGAAAATATAGAATGTTTTCAATTGTGCTAATCTGCAGTTCATTAGCTGTGCAAAAGCAAGCACAGCTGCATTTGGTGACCTCAGAATTGAGATACAATTAAAAAAAGGGATAAAGCAAGAAGAGAGAGAGAAAATATTATGGGGTGACCTTGATGTGCCTTAACACTCAACAAAAGAAAGGCGGCTCAGGAATGCTCGAAGTCTCTGAATTGGACCCTAGAATTTGACAGGACTGAGGAAAATTGTGAAACTTTACAGTTAACTTTGTATCCTGTTTTTTTTTAATCCTCTGGACCAAAAAACCCAGGGTTTTTGCTCTGGAGTCTCAGCCATTATGGTTTGTATTTGCCAGATTTTTCTCCTTGACAAAAATTGTTTTTTGTTTGGGGAATTTTTTTGTTTGCTTTTGAGAACAGACTGAGAATTTTATATCACTAAGTATTATGAATCCATAATGAAACTAAGAGACTTGTTAACATTGCCAAAGCCATTGCATCAGGCAGGTTTTCTGCTGAGCAGTCTGCTCAGCCCTTCACCCATGCCTTGTGCTTTGTCTCAGTTCAGGTAGCCTTGCCCAGCTGCAGTGCTCCGGGCACTACGTAACCTGTTGATGCTTCCAGCTGATCTACCCTCACCTTCCCTCAGGGAGACAAGAACCAAATGGCAAACCCTGGCTACCTCTCCTACCCGCCATGCCTCATGGGCTGATTTGATGCAGTGAACCCTACTAGTGTCTTCTGCTAGTAAGGACAGAAAACAGCAAAGAGGAAAGCACTCAACATCCTCTGTCGCTCTCTTTCCCTGAACAGCAACAGACCTCTGGGAAGAGAGGGGTTAGCTACTCTCGAGATGAAGGAAGCTGTGGCCTGTAAAGAGAGGGGTCAAACTCTAGCTCTGATCCCTGTGGCTGCAGATGTTAGACCAGGCCTTGCCAATTGAAGAAATGACACAACTTCCTATTGCAAAAGAGTCCAAAGGTTAAAAAAGAAGGCAAAAGTAACATAGGATAACAGCACTGCACAAAGCCAAATCCTGCTGTAGACAAAGTAAAACTTAACCAAGTGATAATCTTTAGTAAAATCGCAACATTCTTCCGGCTGGTAAGCGACTCGCCAGAGTCATCTGCTAGGTCAGTAGTAGACTCAAGGAGTGAGGTGTTGATTAAATATAGTTATGCCCCTGATTGATTTGGGCACTAAAGAGTCTAGGTGAGTTTCATCTCAACCTAAAGCCTATAATATAGGATAATCAGCTGCACTTTTTGAGAAGGAAGGGAAAAAGAGTGAAAAAAAATATGGGAGTAGGATAAGGAAGGCAGTTTCCAAGAAAACAAAGAATCAATTCAATTGAAGGAAAAAAACAAAGAAAAAGTAGCCTGAGAAAAACTTGGCTTCTGAAAAACGATGGACCAAGACGAAAAAGGAACACATAGGTAGGAGAGGCATATAGTTTACTTCAGTTTTTGGGTTAGAACATGTGATTAACAGAAATTTGAATTTCCTTTCAAGTGAAACTGCTATTCCTCACACTGCTCTCTCTTCTGAGAAGTTTTCCAAGCTCATGGCAAAGATGTGGCCTTAGGTGGCCCCTCCCAATATCGATGATCCCTTGTTTTCCTTGGAAAGCTATTAACAGGTATACAGAGAGCTGCCTGGTACACACAAACATCCCTTCAGGTGATCTGATCAGCTCCTGGCTTGGTGGATCTTCAGCAGCCAGTCTTTGTATTTCGGGGAGGAGGGATGAATATTTTGTTTCTACAGGGATTAAAACTGAAGTCTGGCATGAGAAATTCAGTTCCCTTTTTCTTAAACCTTGAGGTCTTAGTTGTGCATCAGTTATGATGACACAGGGCCCCAAGAGGAGGCCTAGAAATAGGGCACAAAGGAGTGGGGAGCAGCACAACTGACACACCAAAACAGCTGTTAGTGCTCTGCAAGGAAATCCACCCCAAATGCTACTGGAGCAGAGCAAAACATGGCACAAGTGACGTGGGGGCCTCCCACTACTGGCACTCTGTCAGCAGACACCATTTTGATAATTCACTGAAAGCAATTTTATTATTGCCCTGTAGCATATTGCTGTGTGTGTCTGCTTAGAGTCACAAGTTACCTCCACTGATCTCCTGTACAGACAAGCTTAAGCAAGACGGGGATGATGTCTATCTGTTCCCTGCCTCCTTTTCAAGCTTGTTTGTTCTGTCATATCCTGCTCTCTACTCCACATCCCTGGCACTCCTGCTTTCACCATTATTGCTAACTTAGGGTTTGCAATGGCAGTTCTCTCTTAATTTCTACTTTTAAAATATGAATTTGGAAAAGGAAATAAGTTTACAAAAAAAAAAAAGAAAAAAAAAAAAGAAAAAGAGTGCTGCACAGATAGCCTTTTAAACTGCTATGCACTTGAAACTTAGCTTACAGAGCTTTGTAACTGTTCCAGCTCAGGTGACAGGGATGCCAAAAACGTACTGCAGATCAACACCCTTATGTGTCACACGTCCCTGTTGTGACCCCACACACACACTCAAACCCTGTCTCAGTCTCTTCCTCTTAACAGAAGGGTAATGCCTTAGCAACCGCCAGCACAGCCATATGACACATGCAAATGATTTTGTGAATGTTATTTAAAAAAGGCTCAGAGTCTCTGTGTCCTTAAATTATTATTTAAGGGTGGGGAAATCACATGTTATAACTTGATGGCAATTTTTAAAAAGAAACCGCCCTACAGCAGTTGGACCAGCTGATTAGATGTTTTCCTCCTGAGCTTAAAGGCTGGCCCCAGAAATGAAACTGCCGAGCAGAACTGAGCGCTTGCCAAGTCATTGTTATGCCAGGACAAACACTAAATTCTTCTCCCTGCTCTTGACATAATACATCTCTGCACAAACACAACTGCTTTGCAAGTCCATTCCCATCCAAGAGAAAATCCTGAAACAGCTGGGATCTCTATCACTAGGGCATCAAGCCTATTTCATTCACATGACAGGAGATCTGTGCCTGTGTCAGGGGGTGGAGAGTATTGAAGCTCTCCATTTTCCCTGCAAGAAATGTTTATTTAGCTGACTGGTAAAGCATACTTAGAAATATAAGCAAATTTTATTTCTACAGACAAAATCATTCATGCTCACACCACCTGAATTTAAGCTGAGGCTGTTTTCATTCCTGTGGATGAGGTCTGGAGCATAGAAATATGCTTGTTAAAAATAAGGAAGAAGCCAGTGTCTTTTGGGACTGAGTATCACAGAGGACCACTAGCGTATTGCTCCTACTGTTATTTGTGGTCAATGGGTAAAATCAGCATCTTGGCCAGAATTCTTCATTTGTTGGGCTTGGATTCGGAAAAAAAAAATGGAGTGGGATTTTTAATTTGAAACAGGAGGAGGGAGTTTTTGGTCTTTTCTGCATTTGCCACAAGTGAACTGTTCCCTGCAGACTGCAGCCAACACAGCGAGGCCAGGACTGTCCTCTGCCCGGCTCCAGACACTGCACTTCAGCAGGACGCACGACTGCCACACGCCTGGCAGTTAAGGCCAGTGCTTTCCTTGCTCAGAAGTGGTGCCAACAGGGGCCAAAGCTTTGAACCAGTGAGGAGATTACAGAGTACACTGTTGGTATGGTAGATGAGTAAGTGCCTAATCGTTATTAAGATGAGGAAAAATGACTCATAGTGTTTATGTGTACACCCCTCAGATTGAAAGCTTTAACTTGTGAAGTGTAGAGGAAAAGAAGTCTCATTAATCCTAGCAGTCCTTGATACACTGTGTCTGGGGAACCCATCACTATCTGCCTGATAACATGGAGAAAGAGGCTCCTTCCCAACCCTCCCACCTCCTTCCCAACCCTCCCACCTCCTTCCCACACCTCCCTATTCCCTCATCCTCAAATCTGATGTTCAGCTTTGTCTGCTATATTGCTGTCGCGCTTGTCCTTGAATAACTCCAGTAAATTCAAGCAGATCAGAGCAGGCATAAATCTAACTCACCGGCCGCGCAGACCAACATAGCTCCAGCATTCGGGCTCAGATGGGCTTCACAGATGGGAGAAGACAGATTAGATGCCAGCTTGACACACTTCTCACAAACAATCCCAGATCCCAGGAGAGGGGCTAAGTCAGTGCTGGCCCCCTGCCACGTGATGGGAGGGGGGCCCTCATGCAGCTAGCTTTTTCAACAGCAAGTTGTCTTTTGCTCTGACCTCCATTTGCTGCTAGATTTTGAGAGAAGATGCGTCAAAATCAAAGGACTTGCTGTGTATTCTTTAACGTGTTACTTGTGCTCTGCAGCTTCTCTTGAAAAGACTGTCATTGGCTTTTTTCTGCTGAAGAGAGGGCAGTAGGGATGGGATTAATGCACTGTTTCTCACTACATCCTAAGTTACTGTTAGATTGCAAGCCAAAGACACTCCAAGTCAGTAATTTGATTATCATCAGACTTTTGTTCTCAGGACCTTTCACTCTACCAGTCACAGAGGGAACATGCAATTAAAGTCCCAGATTTGTCCTTGCTTCAACATTTTTATCCAGAGACTCTGCTCACCATTCCCAGGATTTCATCTCTACCAGCATGTTCAACTTCTCAATTAAGATGTCACATGTCCCTTGTTTCTGGGGGTGGAAGCCTCAGTCATAAGCTGTCAGTAACTTTTGACACAAGCACACAGACATGGCTCATCCTACACATATCACAATAAACTGCTCATCACTGCAGATATATTTAAATGTCTTGGAAAAGTGCTGTGTAAGTACCAATAAAATCCAAATAAGTATTTTATGTTTTGAACTAATATATCTCTTCTCAGCATTGGAGCTAAGCTCCTTAGCACCTCTAATAATCCCATGAAGTACCACATCTGATCATAGGCAGGGATCTAGCAGCACTTCAGAAAAACTCGCAGACACTCAGCCTTCCCTGGAAACGGAGGGAACTGCCACAGAACCAGTTTCCTGTCCCTGGAAAGGTCCCGCTGCCTGCATGCCCAGCCTCACCCGCATCTGCCCTTCCCCTTCCCAGTACCAACCATGTGCTTAGTGTGGCATCATCAGGTAGCTTGAGAGAAAGTGGGGCAAACGTCCTTCCCCTGACTCTTGCCATCCTCCTCACTGCTGCGTCTGCCCACTGCCAGCACTGCTTCTACCTCCAGAAGCCAGGGAAGGCCCCTCTCTCTCTTGCACACACAGACACACTCTTGCTCATGCAAAGCATAATTTTGCTGTCCCACCAGTCCATTGCTTCAGATAAACGTTGGTTTCTTTGTTTGAAGAGGCCCCTGTGAAGGTCAACACTTCTGGCCAGGTATGTAAGACACTAAGAAACAAAGTGATCATTCCAAAAGCCAGTGTCGGTGGTTAGGGCTGTTAGAGAAACCTAAGGACCCTTATATTCAGTTGTCTTTAACACTATCTTTCTTCTGTTATCATTAGCATTTGCCTGGTCCCCAGACTTCTTTCAAGCTGACATCCCTCCGGTCATCTTCCTCCATTCCTTTGGAACCATGCTGCTTTAATTTTTCAGCTGCCAGGCAAGTTCTTTTCAGGTGAAGCCTTTGCATGGAAGCATGGCATTGTAGAACAGTTTTCACTGCATAATCCACTGCTGTGCTGAAAAACTTGCTTCTGAAGTTGCTTTCAAGCAAAATTATTTAGCTTGCGAGAGCATCGTGTTACCTGCCTCATGTTTCTCTGTACATGCAGAGAACTTATTAGCTTTTGGAAGTAGGATGTTAAAAAAGTTCTCCAGGGAATTCTTGTTCTTTCCTTCAGAAAGTTTAATTCGTAAAATAAATGTTTCAGGTTACACATTTGAGTTGCTGTAAAGTAAACCATAGCAAGAAGCCTTGTAAAATGCAACTGCTTGTTTTGCGTGGTGCAACTCGATACAGCGTGGTGTTCTCACAGCTATGTAATACTCTGTCCTTACATCCCCTGCACAGCCACGGTGGCTGGACTGATGCTGTGGCACACCAGTCAACTCTTCCACCAAAGGCATTTCTGCAATTCAGTCTCATTTCCGAGAAGTGGACAGAATTTTCTATGGTTCCTTCAAGCACTTCTTAAAACCAACAATGGTTTTAAGAGAAATGTGGTTGTCTTATTAATATTTGAACAAGACAGAAGCTCTCTGATGTGATGAGCAAGCAGTGGAGAAAGGGGAAGTGGAAGATGAAGACACCAGGGCGAAGGAGTGTGCTGTGGCCATGCAGGTGGCATCGCGGCAGGCATTGAAGGGCAGCAGCGATTGCTAATGCAGAAAAGCTAAGGACACAAAATATCTCTCCTGTTGCTGCACTGGGAGGAGAAAAATGCTGTCTCCTGTGGGAAAGACAGTCAAGGGCTCTCTGATTCCCAAAGGTTTCTAAACAATTTGAGTCTTTGTTTCCTCAGTTCGAGGATACAGCCATAAAATCCCTTTTTACTTTAGAGACCACAACCCTTTTTGGCACCAGTAATGCCAGTATGGGAAGTCACAGAAGTCATGGTTTCAGAGACCAGCTTGTATTTAGGACAGAAAATGGTGACAAAGGCATGGCATAAACCGAAAGTTTAATCTATTTTACTAATCTATATAGTTCATATGTCACACAGAAACCTTAACTATCCCCTTTCAAAAAATCCAGCCTAGCAAAAATGTCTGGTTCCTGCATGGTAACATCAGCCAGGATCAGGCTCCAGATTCTCAGGCTGAAAGTGATCTCTGTTCCTGCTCTTCTTCTCCCAAGAGCAACATCACAATAAATCTTACCAAGTCTTAACACTTGTTCAAAGAACTGCAGTATGTAGGAATCCCCTTAGATCCACCGAGGGGAAGTCATGCTTGACCAACTTGATAACCTTCTATGATGAAATGACTGCCTTAGTAGATGACAGGAGAGCAGTGGATATTGTCTACCTACACTTCAGCAAGGCTTTCAACACTGTCTCCCACAAGATCCTCACAGAGAAGCTGTGGGCTGGGTGTCCAGACCTAGAGGAGGACTGAAAACTGGCATGAAGCCTAGCTGGAGGCCAGCAACTAATAGTATAGCCCAGGTATCAGTGCTGGGTCCGGTCCTGTTTAACAGTTTCATGAATGATCTGGATGACGGGGCACAGTGTGCCCTCAGCAAGCGTGCAGATGACACAAACGGGCAAGAATGGCTGATATGCCAGAGGGTCCTGCTGCCAATCCGAGGGACCTTGGCAAGCTAGAGAATTAGGCTGACAGGAACCTCATGCAGTTCAACAAGGGGAGGAGACGTGCAAAGTCCTGCATGTGGGGAGGAACAACCCCATTCACCAATATATGCTGGGGCCACCCAGGTGGAAAGCAGCTTTGCAGAAAAGGACCTGGTGGACACCAGGTTGAACATGAGCCAGCAATGTGCCCTTGTAGCAGAGGCAGTGAATGGTATCGTGGGTTGCATTAGGGAAAGCATTGCCAGCGAGTCAAGGGACGTGATCCTTCTCCTCTGCTCAGCACTGGTGAACAGTACCTGGAGTACTGTGTCCATTTCTGACCTCCTCAGTACAAGAAAGATATGGACATACTGGAGAGAGCCCAAGGAAGGGCCACAAAAATGATTAAGGAACTGGAGCATCTCTCCTGTGAGGAAAGGCTGAGAGAGCTAGGACTGTTCAGCCTAAAGAAGAGAAGGCTCAGGGGGATCTTATTAATGCATATAAATAGCTGAATGGAGGGAGGGTGCGAAAATGACAGAGCCAGGCCCTTTTCAGTGGTGCCCAGTGACAGGACCAGGGGCAATAGGAACAAACTGAAACACAGGAGGTTCCTTCTGAACATCAGAAAACACTGTTTTTTAACCAGAAGGCTGATGGAGCACTGGCACAGGGTGCCCAGACACATTGTGGAGTCTCCATCCTTGGAAGTATTCAAAAGCTGTCTGGACACATTCTTGAGCAACTGGCTCTAGGTGGCCCTGCCTCAGCAGGTGGCTTGGACCAGATGACCTCTAAAGGTCCCTTCCAACCTCAGGCAGTCCGATTCTGCAGTAACAGTATCACCCAGTAAGTAACACTAGCACAAACATTCCTATGCCTACTCTGCTTATCAGCAGTTGTAAGCCTAACAGCCACATTTGAGCATATTTCTAAAAAATAATTCTTTAATTTAAATTACATCAAGTCTGAACAAATTTCTGTCTTAGCTTCTTAGCTGGAACCAAGCAGTGGATCTATGAATTTAAAAAGCTAATTTTTATGTACAAGTAGAAGTCCATGAAAAAAAAAAAAAAAAGAATAGCAATTCAAGCTCTGTTTTCAATTCAGTATTTAAACACTTCATTCTGGCAAGGGCAGAATCCAAAAGCACAAAGTAATAGAAACTGAAACTCATTTCCTATTCACATGTGAACATCTTATTAATAGATGTATTTCCTTTGTCAACCATAACAATCACCTTTTGTATAGCACAGCATCAAACCATCCTGAAGACAAAGAGGAACAGAAAATCTCTGGGTGAATGCCGTGGCTCGGACTAGTGGATTTTTAAATTCTCATTGCAACAGACTATTTTACAACCAGAAACTCCTGTGTTGTGTGACTTCCATTAGAAGTGGATGAAGGCTGAATTCAGAACCGCAACTGATTTAACAAGATGGCAGTACCCAGCAGGCACTCAGGTGACATAAAAACCCCCGATCGAGTCATGTTTCACACCACTTACAGTGCAATATGTAACAAGGAACACACTTACTGGTCACAGTCTCTTGGGTTGGCAGGACATGGCTTGTCTGAATCTGCTGTGCACTGCAGATGTCTGAATTGCAGTGAAATTTCTTCTTCCCTAGGATGAGAACTCATTTCAGTGATGTGATGAACTGTAAAGAAATAATAAATATGTTAAGAATGAAAAATGTCTGCCTGAGACAAAGTTACTTTGAGAAAGTCCGTAAAGCTGGATCTAATGGGAAGTACTGACAGTGCCATGCACCTTCAGACTCGCTACAGGTAGAGTGCTCTCTCTTTAGCAACAGGCAGAGATACTGTGAGGAACCAGTTCATCGTGGATTGCTTTAATTTCCCAGATAACTGCTATCTAACAACATTGCTTCCAGCAATGATAGAGGCCAAGTATTTTTGCATGGTACAATTAATATTTCTTTCAACTATTAAGCCATGAAGTTTTGGACTTGTTTTGGTAACTATGAATCTTCTGCCACTTACTTGCAGTCTGATATTGCTGGGCATCCTGCATCCTGGGGGTGGTTGCACACAGTCATTTTTTCAGCAACAGCTTATTGTCTGACTTATGACAATCCGCCCCCAACTCCCCAGTTTTCACATGCCTTTTCTTCTCCCTGATATTGCTTGGTGCAGAGTTTTAGCCCTCATCCTAAGAGCCATGTCACACCCAATTTGCTTCTCTGTTCTGTTCCATAGCATTCCTGGCAGGCTGCCTAGTAGCATACCTTGCTGTGTTACAGAGGTATGACAGAACACTGCTAATTCCAAGAAAAAGCACCCGTAAAAAGCCTGATCTGGGCCCATATTTAAACAGGATGGTAACACCTACACAACACAATCCCAGAGCAGATGCATGGAAGTGTTGACACACATCATAGTTAGATCACATACAAAGTATTTTATGGCCTGATTGTATGTATGGTGGTGCCAAACTTTTTATTGAGCTTCTCAGAAAACTGTTCTACCCCCAACAAAAGCTTAGAGCACAAAAAAACATAGTAACTTTTAGGATGAACTTAATTTAAAATACGTACATGTGCTGCCCAGGCTGAGAAGCCAAAAATATGTAAATAGAGATATCTAAAAGATATCTAGAAATGTTTGGATAGCAAGCCTGTACTACTTTCCAGGGGAGTTTCATCCAGCCTCTACTATCTTTAACATGGAAACATCTCCACAACAAAAAAGTCCTTGGGAACGGAGAGATCCCTTACAGCATGCTGCATGGCAGCAGGAAAACATGAGGCAGCAGCTGGCTAAGGATGCAACTTCTACTTGTCTCCTTGGGACACTTTCTGATCAAAGTGCTGCATGATCAGCACTTTATTAAGAATGGCCTTTTGCAATTTTCTGAGCAGTCTCCTAGTTTTTTAATCAATGACTTAATAAAGGACTAAATGCAGAAAGATGGCCACAGACTGACTGGGTTTGGCGCAAATTAATAGACTATATTATTATTCTCTTATACTATGGCTAAGTATAAGAGAGAGCAGTCAGAGGATCATCAAACTACGGTGCGGTAGAGAAACAGCCTAACGAGTCTTAGCCTGCACTAATTTACTGTGCGGTGTGCTGAACCCAAACTCAGCACAGGCTCTGCAGCATGCAGCTGTGTGGTGATGCACTATGGTCAGCACAGATCGTTTCAAACCACATAAACCTTAGCTTAGTGCGAACTATAGAGTTTGCACTGATTTCTTTAACAAGACACTGTAGCTCCCACTAAGTCAGGAGGAAGTAACTCCTGTTACTCCTGTCACAGGACTTCCCTCAGATACCGTAAGGGTTCAGCATAATCAAAATTAAAGCTAGATGGGAAATTTTCTGTGAATAACAGAAGCAGCTAGACCTCTGCTGCCACGCTGAAAGGCTCCTAGGCTCGTTCCTGGTAAATGATGCCACGGAATATAGAATATCAAGTTTAGAACGAGTCTGCAACAAGGTGCCCAATGACTTTGCTTAGTACTTCTACTCAGGATATTAGTAGAAGTAGTTTTTTTTTAAATTTTTTCAGTGCATCTACTGAGGAAAGAAGGTTCACTAGAGTAACTGTCCTAGATGAGAGTCAAATAATTTTTAACAGTTTTGACTGATAACTTCCTACTCTGTGCTTGCTTGAACCAAAGCTACTTAGCTCTTAGGACTCTACGTAAACCTTACACATTACATGATGGAGAAATATAAGCTTACATAACAGACTGCACACACATACAAAGAATTTTATAAGTTCTCTAAGGGATGTTGTCACACCTCTCACGGATTCTAGTCTTATTCATTATTTATCCCCAAAATACCAGTCTGGGGATGTACTTCAAAGTTAAATTAATTGAAAGAGCATTTGGTTACTGTTTCCTCATTGGTATTTCACTGCACAGCACAGAGCTCAGCTAGACTGTGGTATGTGGGATGAGGCAGGTAAGCCTTCTTTAAGAAGTTACAGGAAATCCTCTCAAAGCCTTTCTCAGTAGCTTTCTGAGTTTCTTGGTCTCCTGACCATTCTGCCCATACTACTGCCCTCTGACTTCTTGCTGCCTTCTATCTTCTTGCAGAAGTTACCATCTAATCAGCTTTTGCTAAAATGCTTTGTTGAAAAGAGAGAGATGTGCACATACATGTATCTCATATTAATATAGGATGACCTAGCTTTGTGTGTTCTACTCTCCATCAGTCTTTCTGGCACAGTTTCTCTCTCCTAAAAAGTGATTTGAGAAACATCCTTCGCATTACTCTGTGACTTCTGTTGAGTTACTTCCAATATCCAAAATAAACAGAAAAAAAAGAGAAGAAAATTTGCCCCTGCCTCAAAATTCGCCCCTTCCTTTTCTCTTCACCTCCCAGTTACATCTGGAAGTGCAATTACAGCTCATGAGCATCTGTGTGGCCTCCAAAGAGCAGTCAGAGCCCAGGGAATGCTCACACACTGGGAGGAAGGTTCACCCTCCAGCAGACACAGAAGCTTATCAGAGCCAGGAGGATCCTGAGGGAGACTGTAACATACACAGAACGCTATTTTGGGAAGAACCTTTCTCCTCCCCCAGTCATAATGCTTACACTACACTGAGCTCAGCCTCAAAAGTGAGCAGGTAAAGCCTCTCTTTCTGTGCAGGGATTGCGGTAGCATTGAAGGGAACACTCCTATCTTGGCACTGCTTTACACAAAAGAAAATACCTCCATTAATGAGCTTCACTCTACAGAATTGCTGGGAAGTTACAGAAAATGTGGCTTATTTTTGTTCCTTTCCTCATTATAATCAAGCATTGGTCCTACCTTACAATTCCCATTTAACAACCAGGGCTTTGTATTCCTAAAATGTAACTGCATGTCTCAGTATTGTACTTGCAGTGTCACACACCATGACAAAACCCTGAGCTGTACCACCTTTAACAAAGAAATCTACACCCTTATCATTCCAGGAAAGAACTCCAACTATTCCCTGGCCTTGCCATATCTGCATGTCATGGACTGGGGATTTGGTTACAAAGCCTGTACAGTCACATTTTATTACCTAACAGCAATTAAGAAAAGCAAATTGCACCTTCTGATGAATCAGATACTACTTGAGTGTTTCCAAATGCTTCAGTTGAGCAAGTAATTATCTGCTCATTTCATAGAATGAAAACAATTAGCAGGAACAGGAAGTGGATAGTCCCTCTTCGGGAAATACTCCTAGGGAATTTTGGTGATATTAACCAGAAAGGAGGAAGCAGAAGCAATGATTTAATTTCAAAATCATTAAAAACTCTGTATTTTTATGTTAATGAAGTCTCTGCTAAATATATTCCTTAGTGTTAAGGCCAATCCACAGATATTCATCCACACCAGATATCCATCAACACTGGAAGTTTCCTTCAATTGCAGTAACACTGTAAATCTCTAGCTCAACTGCCAAGTGGCTGCCCAAGCCATCCCTTCAAAACTGTTCCCCTTCTGGATATGAGGATGAGCCTACTTTTCTCCACATACTTTTCATTCCAGTCTATTGTCTCCTTCTCCCAGCTCACCTAAGTTCTGATCCTCATTCCATCATCCTGGTACAAACCAGAAATGCCTTGGGAAAATAAGGTATAAGAGAATCTGGGGTACATCTTACTGCTGTGTTCAAGAAGTGGGCATCAGAGTATGAACGGCTTTGGTACAGTCAAAAGATGATACAGATGGGAGAAAAGAGGCGGCAGCTCAAACAGCTCTGGCTAGCCAGGACCACCCTCTGGTCAACTCTAAATACAACCAGTCGTACAGGCCCTTTCCTTGTCTGTGTTCTATGGCCTCCTTGTTCCCCAGTAGCAGCTTTTGTGTGTTGATTCTAGTTAGATGTAATCAGAAGTCTTTTGTAATCAGAAAACCTCCACAGCAGTTGGGTCCTTGACTGCATGGAAACATCTGCAGTTGGTGTAAGGCTGCCGACATATCAAGGGCAAGATGTATGGAAGGGGGAACTGGAGATGGGCTTTACAGAACTCATTAAGGGTTTGAAGGTACTAGGCCACAAACCATCACATGGATATACTGATTTGATTTTAACGCAAATACTTTATGTTACCTTATTTGTGCTTCAGAGTTCTGAATTTTAATATGGGGCAGTGAACAAGGAGTTCAAGTTCAAATGTATTTGACTATGCCCAAATTTGATTACAGCCTAATGATCAACTTAATATTTAGTGTTTGACTCCAAGTTTGTTTCTTTTTTTTCAATTTTATTTTCTTTCCCCTAGCACAAAACTATTTTCTAAGTTTACAATGAGCTCTTGGCTATGTCCAAACTACAAAACCAAAGTTATTTTCAGGCTGGTATTCTGTTTAAAATGGAGATGTTTGTGCTGTTTGCTCCCTCTGTATTTTTCAAAATAATAATTAAAAAAATTCTTAGTATATCTATGGTAGTATCTAATTGAAAATCCAAGGTAAGCTTCTATGGAATAGAGAGAGGCCAAAGAAGATGTCAAACTCATTAACTCATATATAAATTATGGCTGTTTGAGTCTTGATACCATTGCATTATATTTAGGCAGAGAAGAAGAAACAACAATAAAATCCATCTGACTAAGCAGTAATTAACTTTGATACTTCATCTTTAAACATTTTAAGGTGGAAGAAGGCCATTTTCACAAAGTCATTGTGACTGACTCTAATTAGGAGTTTCTGACTTCAAGAATCTTTAAAGACGCTATTGTTGTGATCCTAATATCACATCCTAATATGTGATGAAATAATGCTAATCAGATCAGGCTGGTTTAGGAAAAAAAAAAAAAAGGCATGAATGCAACTAAGAAAACAATGGGAGAAGACATGGGAAAAGCAGTTAGTGTCTTTCAGATGCCTAACTGGCCAAAACAGATTATTGTGCAACTTCGGTTGGTAGGCATGGGCAAATAAAAATACCTAGTGGCAGTAAGCTGACCGGCTGTGTTTTCAACCATTAAATCAATACTCATATTTTGTGGTCTGCACACAGGCACACAAGCTTTCTGCTGTATCTTTTTTGAGCACTGAGGCAGTTACAACAGCATGAAAGACACATCCTATAGCTATAGGTAGACATCACAAAACTCTGTCCTATTGCATTTCTCACTTTTGCGGCAGTGTTGCAGGTGAAGCAGAGTCAAGGGAAATGCAGGCTTACACTCAAGCAGATGCACAGAGTCCTGAGAAGTTTCTACTCCCAGCACTTGGAGCTCACTGCACAAGCAAAAAGCTAGAACCACTCTTTGTGCTTCAGCCGCTGGTTTGCTTGGCTCTCGTCTATCTGCCATTAAGTACCATAGAATCATAGAACGGCTAGAGTTGGAAGGGACCTTCAAAGGTCATCTAGTCCAACCCCCCTGCAAGGAGCAGGGACATACCATCCACAGCTCCACATCATCTCCAGTCATAGAAGGGACTGAGAAGTGCTTTCAGCTGCAGCATTGAAGTCTGTCCATGCCTGCATATACAGGAAGATAAAACATTCTCTGTTACTTTCCCTTTAAACAGCCAACTCAAGCCAGTGAGGTTTGGGTTTTTTTGTTTTTGATGTTTGGATTTTTTCTTTTTAGACTAACATTAGGCTTTCTTTTTCTCAGGAAAGCTCAGCACTGACAGCCAGTAGGGCCTTACTGGGTAGCTGCCAGATGACGATATCACCTCTCAAAAAAGGTTTCCCTTTCTAGCTATCTCTGTGTTATTTATAGGCAAAAACCAATGGATACAAAACACTCAGGGGGAAGGGGAGTCACAGCATGAAGAAACTTGGGACTTTATTCAATTACTGCTTGACAGAAATATTTGCCAAGGTCTCATTCAAGAACTTTAAAAATATTTCTAGTACAGGGAAAAAAAAGTCTATTATTCACACATCTGGCAGCCTGGAGAAAAGGAAGAGGCTTTAATTTTTAAACAAAAAGACACTTGGTATTAAAACTACCTGCAACATACTCAGTTCTAGAAGATGATGAGGGAGAGTTTGTATCTTTTTTGACGTGTTAGCTTACTTTAGAAAGAGGATAGAAAAGCAGCTGGAGGAGAAATACAGTGTAGGCAGAATTGTGATTCCACGGGACAGCCAGGGAATTTCAGTGGAACTGCTCCTCCTTTGCTTTAAATTAGGCAGCTGCTCATGCACATAGCAGAATTTTGCCAGCAGAAGTGCTTTTTTTTTTGGTCTCTATTTTCTCAGAAAATGAAGTTCATGTTATTGTGCTGCCTCTTCTGCCTCTTATTCCTGCCATGAAGGCTTCAAGGTTGGTCAATTCCAATCCAGTTTGCCACAAAACTTGAAATACCACAGTTATCTGCTGCCTCCAGGCCTCTGAAGACCTGCAGCTGTGAAGAGACAGGAAGCTATGCTTCTCTACCCACCTAATCTCAGAGGAAAAAGTACAAACACTTAAAATTAGATTTGTTTGGGATAGCCCACCTCATATTTGGGAGGCAACAGCCAGCATCTACTTAGCCCTTAACTAGCCACAGGACATGCTGCTCCCTGCCCTGGGAGCAAGGTAAATAATGGTAGGCAAAGATAGTGGGGAGGATGTGTGTTTGGGTGGCTTTTTTTGCATATATATGTGTGTGTGTGCACACATGTGCATGACAACAGTAGGAGGTTATGCCACAGAGGCAGGGAGGAAGGTAAAAGTATATCTATGTAGGAGTTTACACAAGACATGAAGTGGAGTTCAGAAATTCAGGGCAAATTCATAGGGAGATGCGGTTCTGTAAGGTCTGCTGTTAATGGTCTGCTGCTCTCCCATGGCACTCACCCAAGAGGACAAGGGCCCAGTCTCTTTCTTAATTAGCCCTGGAAAATTAATGATCTATCATTTCAACTTATAAACTATTGTTTACAACTTATGTTGATAAACAACAGATCAGCCACTCAATGAGCAGCACCAACAGCAACAGACTTACTTCAACAATCAAAAAAAACCCTGCCAAAACCCAAGAAGCTAGCACTCAAAGGAGGTTCAGTGAGAAACACCTGAGCATGCACACTCATTTAAGGAGCCTGTGTGCTCCTAGTTTGCCATCTCAGGCAATTAGTCTCAGAATCAGCAGAAACATTACACTAACTACACTTCCTGGAAAGCCTAGGATTGACTGACTTTCCCTACACTGCTAGATTTAAATTCCTATGCTTTTACAACATTGTAAGACAGAAATTAAAAGCAAACATCAGAAAGAAGACTATGGAGCAATCAATGAAATTTCAAATAAAGGCACTGAAGTCTAAGAGAAACAAAACATTTTGCCATTTGAAGGTACTCATCTCGATTTAGCCAGTTATCAAAAAAACAATTAAATATATTGTAACTGTATATGGCCTTTTCATAACAACCTGAAAGGTTGCTCAGTTATGCTCTGCAAATACAGAGGAAAAGCAGTAAGGCAGACCTAAAAGGGGGCAATTGACACTGGATTTGCAGATTAAAAATGCCAGTGAACAAGGCCTACTCTTGTTTTAATTTGAACACTGATGCTCTTGGCCCATTCAACTTCTTTTAGTGTTAATTAAACCACTGCAACATCAACTCTTGAATTAAACTAGGCAATTTCTGTGTTTATACAAGTCTGCAATTCTTTCAGTTGAAGGCAGAAAACCCACCACCAGACTCCATCCACCTGGCCATTTTGCTTAATCTCCCAGACTAAGTAGGGAGGAGCAACACTCAGCCCTCCCCAAATCTCCTCCTGCAGTGACTTACTGATTGGTCAGCTATCCAGAGATATAAACTGTCCTCTCTCCAGAGGCAGTGATGGACAGTAAGAGTGATCAGGTTCACCCAGATTTCACCAGCAGCTGAACTGAATAAAGCCTTTCCCTAGCCAGACCTAGAACCCTGGTGACATCTTAAGTCTACTTAATTTAGATCTTGCTGAGAATTTTGTATATTATTTACAAGAATGGATTGATTTTTCTTTTCTGTGAGGGAATAATACAGCATGTATCCCTCCCTCCCCCACCTCTACTTCTGGCAAAATAATTCCTACACATCACTGCCAGAAGCACTGTACAGTTTTAAAAGACTGCCTCATTTTGCAGTTCCTCTCTTGACCAGGGATTCACAAGGAATTTAGAGAGAGGGGAAAAAAAAACTCCAATACACAGGAAATTCACACTTAGCTTTCCTGCTTGCTGTTGATGGTGCATTACAGTATAAGGTTAAGTTCTCTAGCTACTGGCTTGCTGTCCTTCAAGTCACAACTACACATTATACAGATATTTATTTAATCTTCTTCCAAAGCACAGTAAAATTGCGAAGAACTGAAGCATGGAGATAGGCAGTAATAGTATCTTCTTCTCACAAATATTATGCATATTTGCTCTTTCCTAGCTCACATTTGATAAGTCAAAAAGACTTACACAACTTCCGTTCATGTTTTTCTTTCACAGGATGAGGTTACCATTCTCACAAGACATTAAAAAAAAGTATGTAGGGCAAGAAATATAGGTTTATGAAGTGAGATTACGGCAGAATTTGGGTTCCTAAATTCAAAACTGTCATCACGAATGTGTGAGGCTGCTGAACAACTGTTGGGCCCTGAAGATGCTCTTAACTCCAGAGATCACTTTTGGCTTTACTTCTACAGATTTTAATTACTGAATATTGAGTTGAACAGCTCTCCAGACAGCATGCTGGGTTTGAATCTGATTCTAATGGCAGGATTTTAACAGAGTTCTGAATTATGGCTAATGCTATTGGTGTAGCAGAGGTAGAATGTTTCTAGTTAGGTATCAGTGGATTTATCTCTCTGGAGCATCTGGTCTCCTGTGATTAATTCTTCATCATCCAGAACAAGGCTGTCCCTCTTCAAATAAACCTTTCCCTCCTATCCCACCTGATCATTTTTGCTTCGTTATTTATCCCAAAGCTTATCTACTGCTTTCTCTTAATTAAGTTGTCTCTGTTTCTGCCCCTGTTTTCTCCCCCTGCTTCCTCCCACAACTTAGTATTTTCACCCACTCTCTCAAGGAGGATAAATCAGGCGATACCTATAAGCAGCAATGAGGAAAACAAGGAGGTGGGCCTGGGACAAAGCAAGGTTTGCTCAGAAATTTCCTGTTGGGAAATAAAAGGCTATAAAAGTTAACTTAAATTGTGAGCCAATTACAAAAGGTCACAGCAGTAGATATTTCTACCACACTACGATTCACTGCATCAGGGAAATGCAGTAAATCCAAGAACCTGAAAGTGAAACTTAGAGTCTCGTAAAAAGTTAACTGACTCCACTGAGCTGCAGCATCTCAAGAACTGATGAACAGAAACCGAAGCATTTACTAGAAAACTCTCATACTGCTTTTCAACAGCCAAACATGTACAAAACAGCTGCAAAGGAACTCATGTGGCTTCCGACCCCTAAAGTCGTTATAAGAGAGTTCAGTGGCGATACAAAGGAACACCTTCTATCAATCAGCAGGTAAGCAAGAAAACACTCAGTGGAAAAATAACTCTGCTTTCAGTTTTGGGAAAAGCTTCTGTATAGAAGCAGCCTTGCTTGGTGCTGAGGGAGAAGGGGACAAAAGTTTGGAGGAACAAGTCTCCAATGCTGAGATCAGTTCAAAGTCACAGTCCTGCAAGTACACATTGACAAGGTTAATACCCAGGAGGTTCACCCCTAGAGCTGCAGTGCCACCCCTCTGATGTGGCTGTTGGTTATATCAAGGTTAAAGCGGTATAGCTACAAGCTCGGCAAGAAAAATTAATAAGCCTTTCTGCTGGCTTAATCAGATTCGGGCTAAAGCACCATCCAGTATTGAAATTACCATGCTAAAAAGCCCTGCAATTCTTTCTTGTCCCATCAAGCGTGCTAATGTCAATCTCCCACAAGTCCTGAAAATAAAATAGCATTACAAATGACAACTGGGCTTGCTCTGTAGGCAGTTACTCTAACACGTAGGACTGAGACAAATACTCGGGAGGGAGAAAAGCTTCATCTCATTTGTTACAAAAAAAAAAAAGCACTAAGTGCAGCTAACAGGTACAATGGTAAAAGCCTGGCCTGCAATCATAGCACCTGCATTACTGTGGTAGAGCTGTACTCAGCCCATGCTGCCACTCCTGCATCTAAAGTTATACAAAATATTCATATGACCTACCAGACATCTCCTCCAGCACTCACTCCAACTTACCTGCTGCTGCTGTGGCAGCATAGCCTGGGGGTGCTCTGTACCTCAGCACACTTCACATGCGCTGGGCCTTGATGCTGTGAGCAACACACAGATGGACACACTGTCCAGACTTCAGAGGGAAAAGCCTAAACGTAACTGCACAGCCCAGTCATGCCTGTTGTTAGGGCAGAAATGAGCATCTGAGAACTGAATTTTCACACTTGGAACTGAGCCCCTGGATCGCATACTCTGCATCTGCAGAGCCAATATCCCTCTCTAGACTGTCCCTCATACTCCAAAGAGCACACTGAACCAAAAGAAAAAGCAGAACAGTACAGACTCTCTTGGCTCTGATGCTGGATACAGCGACTCAAAGATAAGGCGTTCCGCTTTTCTCTTTCCCCGCTCTCCTCCCTTGCCCTCCTTCTAGGCATTTAAAAGAAATATGTTTCATATGATCTGAGCCCGTTTGAAATGGGAAGGATACTGTCATCGTGCCATTAAGGACTGCTTGCAAGCACAATTTTCATCCCTAGCCAGTGCAAATCCCACAGATCTGCTCAGCACCTTTCCCTCAGCACTTCAGATTAAGAACAGAAGTAATCTTGTCCCTTTGTATGCAGATATTTGTATGATAGATTAGAACAAAAGGAGGCTACAGCCCACAGTTCGGGTGCATGTACCAAGGACTAAATGATAGCTCTGAAGGGCTTCCTTTAAACTGGATACTGATGCAGCAGTAACAAAATGAATGACAGATTTAATTATAGAGATAAGAAGGCATCCAAAAGCAGCAGCAATAGTAGGTAAGACTGTAGCTCAGAAAAAAGCATGTCTGGCACCCAGGGCCTGGGACATGCTGAGATTTTTGAGTAAGATTTCATGGAAGTTAAGTGAATTTCAGCCAAGAGGCTGTGGTCCTGTGCCTGTCCCTCCCTCCCCATCTCTCTCTTGTGCCAGCCGTAAAGCTCATGTGGCTTTATAATGAAAAGGTCTGGCTTTATTTTGGATTTTTTTTTTCCCCCCCGGAGTTCAGGCAGATTAGCTTCGCAGGACAGTCACAGGAGCAATATTATAAACGCAAAGGAGAGGAGAGGCAGGGCTTTACAGCAGAAGTCAAGGAAAAAGGGCTGCCAAGACCCACAGCAGACCAGTTGAAGCTGATGTGGAATCATGCTGCTGTCACTGGATTTTTTTTTTTATTCACAGAATGGAAATATTGATCCTCTCTGCTAGTAAACAAGTTTACAGACATAAAGTCCTTTCCTCAGTTCTTTGCATTGTTGTAAAAAAAAAAAAAGTATAAAATAAACCAAATCCTGACAACCCACTTGGCTGAACAGGGGTACCATTGCCTTAATTGACTGAACCACTGGAGCACTCTATCTTCAGTCTCTCCGAGTTGAGTGCAGAAAAGCTTTTAATCTGAGCTAGCTCTCAATACCAAACGGACAGCGATGTGAGGGGAGAAAAATTTCTGCTATGGGAAGATGACATCTAGCCAAAATGCCAAAATGCCAAAACTTGGAAGTCAGTTCTCCAGAAGCAGGCTGTGAGACACAGAAGATACCAAAGCAAGCTTGTCAGTTGCATGTCAAGAGAGTGAAAAACAAAAACATGGTTGACAGAAAGTGGCCATCTCTTGCTATCCCATGCCTGAGAGCAGAAAGTATCTGATGACTGGCCATAAAGGTCCTAGATCATCAGCCGAAACAAATGAAGAAGATTCCCACTTTATAAATGGTGAGACTTGAGTGGAAATCTGCACAGCCACACCTAGAGAAAGCATACTTCAAGCCTCTGTCTGTCTCCCTTCCATAATGTCCTCAATATCAAACTATTTCAAGATTATGAAAATGTGTTCCCTAAGTACAGCTCTTGTTAAAACACAAAAAGGTTTCTGAACAGGACAGGAACAAATGGCACAGGCAAAATGGCATGGTAATACCTGTAAAACACAGGCAAGGTAGGGGAATACCCTTCTCTGCAAGGTCTTCAGGCACTGAGTATCAAACTCTGGAAAGAGTATGGATTGCTGCAAGATACTCTGCAGCAAATCCAAACACTGCATACTGCCTCCTTCAACTGGGTATTCTTCACTTTCCATTTTGTTGTCTCCATGGGATTATCAGCTGGAAACGGACACACTTGATGATTTCTGGGACCTCCGATTCCATTATTCTGCCTCACACTTAGTAATTACTAAGTGCTTTGCCAAGTATCTGATGTTTTCACTGGCTGAAAGCCCACGCTTAATGGGCTGATAAAAAACACGTGCTATCAGAGAATGGCATGTGATTGGTTACATGGGTCAGCTGAAACTGTGCTCTCAGGAGGTGCCTGCCTGAGCAAACAGCATAAATGAGAAGCTGAATAAATTCTACTCCTAGAAGAGAATATAATGTTTAAATATTCCCAGTGTTAACAAGGCTTTGACTTCTATGCTGAAAGTTGAACATCCAACGCACGTTACTCTCCCAAGAATGTGTGACCTATCCTCAGTGACTAGAAGACAAAAAAAATCAAACATTCTCTGAGTTGGTCTCAAAGATGAGTCTGTGTTTGGCATAAATACCTGTTTCTCCCTTTTGTAGGCACGCTGAACATATAGGAGGATGCTTCCAACATTAATCTGCATATTCTGTGCTGCTGTATCTATATAAGACGTTGTCCTTTTTCTCCTACTGTTCCGCTTCCTTTGTTTGCCCTGAAGTCCACAGTTCCCTTGCTCTGTTCTCTGCCTTTCCTGCATTACTGCTTCACACCATCATCAGTTTACACCTGTAAGAAAACAAAGAGAAATGAAAGTTTCAATTTTTGCCTCTGCTCAATCCTACCCTCTCCCACTTTATCATTTAGTAATCTGATGGCAAGCATTTGTAGGAAAATTTCCAGAAAAAAAAAATTTTCCTTGAAATCAAATAGTCTAGTTCCTAATGAAAAAAATAACTCAGTTCTTAAATATTTTTCCATGAAATCTTTGCTTCTATTGCACCAAATCCAGGAAATTAACACTGTGGAAATAGGGTGGAGGGGAAAAAAAAAAACAAAACAAAAAACAAAAAACCCACACCCCATCCTGTCACTTAAATTTGTCAGAAGCTTTGAGGAGCTGTGCAAGGAAGTAGCAGGGAACTATAGGAGAAGCAACAGCACAACTGTGCAGAACACTCTGGAAATGAACAAAACCCATAGATGACACAGTTCCTGACTTTTGCTGTTATTGATTATGCCCCTTACACCTTTCCAGTTATTTATAATTCATTTTACTTGCCATCTCACTCATTCTTTTGGTAGTGCTGTCTTCTTAGAAACATATTCAGTGGTTTATTCAGTTCTGCCAGAGGAGACAAGGGCAACAGAAGCCACTACCACCCACAGGCTGAGTGATTAATCTCCCTAAGGCATTTGTAAGATTACAGAACTGGGTTTTACAGACACCTTTGCAGGGCTGTCTTTCTATTAGAACATTATAAACTCAATTCTGTTTATAATGCTTAGGCTTAATTCCATAATCTCTATCAAGTCAACATTTTGATATCACCACATCAGCATGTAGTGTCATATAAAGGTGAAAGTAAAGCCTGTGAAGGCTGCAAGGCAGGGGAAATCAGGCCATTTAGTAGTATCAGTCAAAGTTAGCATCAGCATAACCCATCCAAGCTCAAAGCTAGCCAATGCAAAAGGTGTCTAGTTTGTTGGGAATTAAAACACCATATTAAAAAGGAGTAAATATATGTTTTAATACATTTTCACAGGTGGTTTAGTAAAAAAGCAACTTTAAACTACCATAACTTTGAAGTGACATACCTATTTCAGTGGTGGGCATGCTACAGCACAGTCTGCAGACGGGCTTTTCACCACCTGTTGACTCTTGTGTTTTCGGTCATTAGCTGCTGTAGCTGCAACAGCAGAAAGCTAGAGGCTAGATGAACAGAATAACAATTTGTAGGAGTTAAGCCAGCTCTGAGTTCAAACTCATTTAAAACTTCAAACTGCTGTTTATCACCGACTTTGTTGAAATCCTTGAAGTGACAATGATAGTTTCACTTTTCATTCTCCTGGTGCAGCTGTTGCGCCAGTCTCCGAGGGAGGAGCTCCGATTTTATTTCTCAGCAATAGCCTCTTAGGTTTCCTGCGCTCTGATGAGGAATGTTTCCAAGTCGCAGGACACTTCAACATTTCCACAAACATTCCCAGGTTCCTCAAGAAAAGCAAGGACATCGACCACCTGCATCTACTCTTGTGTGCAATGGTTCAGCCATTCCTTCACAGCAATTACTCAGTGCAGTGTGTCAGTTTTAAACATCTTTAGACGCATTCTGCACTTTGCTGAAACAGCACAAAACATATTTTGTGATGGAAACCAGCCAAGTTCCATGACATAAGCACTGTGTCCAAAGGTCACTGGCAGGGAATGCATAAACCAGACTTCTCCTTCCCCGGCTACTTCAAAATACAGAAGTTATGGTATTTTAGTTCTGGACACAGTTCCATTCATTTAAGCTAAATTTGTGTCTGGTGTTTCATTTGTTCTCGTTGATGGACCAAGCATGACAAAAAAATACTCCTACCAACAATTCCACACAAGCTACTTCCACTTTTTTCCCTCCTCATCTTGTATATTTTATGGTTTCATACTTTCAAATCCATCTCATTTAATCAAAACCAGTTGCAACACACGCAACCCAAAAAGAGTTGCATCAATATATACAAGGACATGGAGACTTGCAAGGTAAAGGCAGGAGCAAATGACTACTTAAACCATTTTCTGCAAGGAAAAATATATTGAAACGACACACTCCCGAGTGTTACTTAAATTTAAGCTTCTGCAGGACCAACCTGACATTAAAAGCCCATCTCCAGAACACCAAGAGTGCAACAGTCATCCATAGGGTGAACTTGCAGGCATGGTTTGTTTCACCGAGGGACAAAAAAAGGATTAGATACTTTTTCCATTCAAAAAATGGTTTGGGGTTTCTTAACTAATTTATTTTGGCAGGACAAGGAGTCTGTAGCGGGTATTACTGTCTTGATGCATTGACAAACTTTTTTTTTTTTTCATATTCCCACAGAAAATAATTTGACAGACAAAAAAAACCCTGCCTTTTTGTGTAACAAATGGCTATGGTCTAAACCAATAAGAGAGCTTAAAATTAGTGCTTCTAATGTGACCACTGAGACATTTCAGACTTAATTACATCTGAAGCAGACTTAACCACCCATTTCTCTCCAGTTTGACACAAACAATAATTGCCCCTGTAGCCGCACTGCAACATTGTAGAATTAACCACATCCTAGAGGCCTGGAAAAGAGAAAAAGGGAAACAAAACAGAGTCAGAGTATCTGTCCAGGCAGAACAGACTCATTGATTGTTCTGGCAGGTCTCCCTTCTGCAGTAAGAATGAGAACCATTCCACTGAACTCAGCATTGTTCTGTACCAAACGTCTAAAGCAGGTAACGCTCTACCTGCTCACTTGGCTTTCTAGTTCAGCTCTTGTTGACTTATGTGAAGTCAGGGATACAAAGAGAGTATGAGTCTGTATTTACTTATGTACGCACGCATGTATTTATGATCATCCTTATTCATCTACTTCTTAAGAAAACTGCCGTGTTTTTACTTTAAGAAGCTGTGCAGATTTTACTGCAAGCTGGAATCTCATGCACCAAATGACACAGTACTCCAAGGCAAGATAAAAAAATGTTATTAGAGTCAGTGCACTAATATAAACACAAATAAATAGCCTCTATCAATTAAAAAAAAAAAAATTGAAATTACTGTCCCCACATAAATCTTACACCTGGATCTTACATCAGAGGCCAGCAACTATACCATGGAAGCTGGAATATGGTTTTACAGTTTCAGTATGGTTGGACCACTCCAAACACGCTCCTCTGTGACAGCCAACAAATCCTCAGTGAGTGAAACAGACAGCAAAATACTTTTAACACACTTAGGTCCCGTAATCAGCATGGCTATACACAAGCTTATCTGTGAACCACAGAGCTAGGATACTCTGCAGATTGAAAGCCAAAGAGGTAGCAGAAGAGTCCAGGAGTTTCCTGGCGTGGCAGATAGTACTCGGGATGCCTCTGCCTTGTTGCAGTGCTGCTCAGCACTGTGATGCTGCTGCACAGGGAAATAATCCCCTCTCCTTTTACAAAGCACCTCCACTACACATTGTTCAGAGCGTACAGCTCCCAACCACCTTCCCACTACTACATGTTCCAGATGGACTGTGGAAGCAGCACTGATCAACAAGCTGCTTCGTTTGCTCCAAGACTGCAAACTTCATTGAGGGTCATGTACTTATTTTATGTCTTGTACATACAGGTTTTGTTTTTCTATCTTGGCTCAAGCAGGTTGAATTACAGATTCCCACTTTGTTTCTTCACTGATTGCCTTAATATAAAGAACAGGATTTCACATTGCACATCCATCCTCTCAAGTCTCCAGGAATGGAGGAGGAAAGCTAACAAAACAAGGTGCAGCTGCTCCTTCTTGCCTGGCAGGTTTGAGTTGCTAGAGATCCTCTTAGTTCACTATACAGAAGTGATTACTGGATCTACCACCTACAAATAAAACAAAGCATCTTATAGGAACACGTTACTGTGCAGATAGATTTGGAATTGCTCCAAAATGAACCCTCCGCACTGAACCAAACACACCTGAAAGGCTGGCTCTTTCTCACAGAGAGAGTGTGAGTGACGAGGTACAAGTTTATTTCTCTGAGTGGACTGAAGCCATATACAGCTGCAGATCTAAATCCCAGTGCACGTGTGCAAGTGTATCTTTACAACAGCCCAGCTCAGGGCTTGTGGAAGTATGTCCCAGCTTTCTGGTTTCAGGTAGGGTGGATTATGTTTTTCATTTTTCTTTCTTACATTGAAACAAAAAAAAAAAAAAAAAAAACAACAAAAAACCAACAAAAAAAAAATTTTTAAAAATCACAACAGTAGAAAACTGACCTAGAACTCAAGTGTGTGCAGTATCTAAAACACTGACAACGGCAGTGTATTTTGTTGTTTGTACTGCAATGTCTGGTAAGTGCCCATTTGCGGAACTAGCTATACTTTAATTGTCAGAGTTGAGAAATAATGTGGTTTTCTTTCCTATTGTTTCCCTGATCTAGAAGAAATTCAGAGATATGACAGCTCCATCTGTAAGACAGAACAACAGCTAACACTGACATGTCCCTAGCCAGAACGAAATCTGTCTGTATGTCTGCCTGCCTTTCACCCCGACATGGCTCTCTACAGAGGAAAAGTGTATCCTACTGAACTATGAAAGATGCCTTGTGCCTCTGGTCTGGTTGGACAGAAGAGCTAACTTCTTGCAAGATTTTTAGTAGAGTAATTTTGGCTAAGGAAGGCTTGCATAAAAGTTGCTTAATACACTTTGAATTAAATACAGTCTCATTTAAAAAATTGAGATATCCATTTCTCCATTTCCATTTTCTTAATCAAAAATCTTGAAATCATACATTGTTCCTTTAGTGTCTCCTAAAATTTGTTGGTTTAGATTTTTATTTAACTAAACCACGAGTTATGCTTGAAACTTGCTTATAGCCTCCTTCAGGCACAGCACTTTTCCCTGCGTGTAACACACTGCATGACAAAATACACAGTCTCTTACAGGAAAGAAGAGATATAAACAATCATAAAGGAATTAAGACTTCTCAGCTACTATTCCCATGAGGCTCTGCAGAAGTGTAGTTGGACTGATTAGGGATCATCACTTTGTGTCAATATTAATATTTTTCTGAACTTTTCAGATTACAGAGTTGGGAAACTACTCTTCAATCAACTCTTGTAGCAGCTGAGGCAATATTCCAGAAGATCCTCATCCAGACTGGCTGAGCAATCATTCTGGGTTTGTCCCATTACTTTTCTCATAACATGTATTTACTCACCATAACACGCTATTCTAAGGAACAGCATTACATGGAAAAGTTCTCATACATACTAGAAAAAAAAAAATCTTCTCTAGATGTATTTTAAAACGTAGTCTCTTTTACCCGTGGAAATACAAAGCAGTCATCAGTAAAGGCAGTTGCTTTGGGTTTGGTTCTTGAGTCACCCACAGACTTTACGTACAATTTTGAGCAATCACCATGTGAGACTTTCGTCTTTAATGCAGAAACGATGTCACTACCTTACACTCAAGTCACACACCCTACCCTACACACAAGTCATCACTGCAGACTGTAAACTTCTTGTAACAGGGCTGACTTTTAATTCATGTCTGGACAGCACCCACTACAACACAAATTTCAGTTTCAGTGTGATCGGGGACATCTGTGCACCACAGAGGTGGAGAATGAGAAGTACTTGAGTCAGCAAGGAATGAAGAAACAACATAGCATTAAGTTGAGTTACACATTAATAAGGTTCATCGTGGGACTATCACAAATTTCAACTGCCAGAATGAATTGTACCTTATCAACCAGGGAGCTGAGGAAATCCTGCCAACAGACAAGGATTCTAACACCAGACTATGGCAACTTCTGCATTTGTTTTCTTGAAAATACTTAAAATCAACAGACTATTTTCCCTCAGATACATTAATTTCATTTACTAAGGATAATGGTTAAACTAGTGCTCTAAGAAATACATACTGAGTGAATCTTGGTTAAGCCTCATTTCTAACAGTGCCTTACAGGACCTGGACTGCTCGCCACTTTTGGTTCTTCATTTTGGAATATCTAAAAAAGCTTTACAAGGAATTATCTGTTTGTTTCTGTATACAGATTTTCCATTCCCATTCCAGTTCTCAGCTGCTTCCTGAGAAATCTTTTTCTGAAAGACAAGGCTCCACATGAAAAACTGTACAGAAGTCAAACTTTCCACACAGTCTGACAGATATTCTGTGCAACAGACTGATCAAGTGGGATTGTTCAGAGTTATTCTGATGAATACTTATATATTGTATTTGAACTTTGTTGGGGTTCTTATGCTCATGGATGCCATAATTTCAGAACTGTTACTGATCAAGCTCAAGCAGCTGAAGATTTCTTCACACTTACCAACACTTAACAATTTCCTCTTTTGTCCTATGAGAGGGAAGTTTGTCACAGTTCCAACTCAGAGACAGCAAAAGGGAACGTCTGAGAGCTACTCACCTACACCAACTCTTCCACGTTATTTCAAAATACAGTTCCCATCAGTTTCAGCTAAGACATCTGACTGCCATTGAAGCAGAGGAAAAGCGTTCACATGTTCCTTTCTAATGACTCTGTTTGTGTATGTAATGTCTTAAACTGTGCCATTTTTGCAATTTTTTTTCAAAATAATTGTGCAACTTGAGGCTTTTGCAGAGATGGCCTGTACATCATACTGCTATAGCTGAATTTAAGGCAAACTTTTCACAGTATCTTGCTGTTCTTTTGAATATATTTTTCTTTCTTAAGTAAGTTTCACACTTCTTTTAGCCTATATACAGACTCTCAAAACAGTTTCAACGTTCTAAGACTGACTCATACATTCAGTTTGACTTCTTAAGAGGATAAATAATTTCCTTACTCTCAGTAGTATGAAGCAGGAAGGACAGAAAGGATTTTAGCAATACAATTATTTTTTTTTTCTTTTTTACAATTAAAAAGAAATCACCTGTCTTTTCAAACATCAAAACTCTTACTGCGAACTAATCAGACTGGGCAATAGTGAGTGATTGCAAATTATGAGCAAGACTTAAATCAAACAATCTTAGAAGCTATGATGAAGAGTTTTTTTTCCTTAACATTTGGAAGTTGTTCAGATGACTCAGAGTTATGGTGCCAACAAAAAACCAAAATTTTTTTGCAGTGACTTTCAAAGTTACGGGTATTCAGCAGGAACTACATTACCTGGTGCAAGCAATAAGACTGGAATGATAATTTTAACAACAAGTTAGAAAGATCAATGCTTAGCATCAATGTCAAAGTGCTTTAACAAGCATGAACTAAGCTTCACAAGTGCACCATTGAGTGACACAGATATACTTGCAAAGGGTGAACTAAGGAACAGACTGATGACCTGTCCGAAGTCCTATTAACCTAAAGCAAAGGTGAAGCTCACTGATGCCAGGATAACACATACACAGACTGCACTCAATGTGAACTAATCAAAATGCATAGAAAAGTCAGGTCTGATTTCCCATAACAGGTCTGATTTTCTTTTCAGATTCAAAGTAAAAACAGAGGAAGCTTAGTTCCAAGACTGTGGTTCAAAGACATCTGTGGTTTCAAAGAATCTGACAAGTTTCCCTCCTGAAGAAAACATCTAATATAAAGACATGTTCAGAAACTCAGAGAAGCTTGCAAGACCTATTTTAACAAAAATTTAGCCGAGCCAAGCAAGACTACTTCCCTCCAAAGCATTTTTGTAGCTATGTAAGAATTAGAAGTTACCTAGTAGACAAACACCACTTTCGCAGGAAAGCCTTGAAGCTGATAAGCTGTGATAAGTAAATTCAAGTGAACTGCACAATGGAGAAACAGCAAAGCAAAGCCGCTCACATCTCGTTCCCGAGAACTTTGGAATTAAGTTCCACCCTTCTCACATCAGCAGCACGGTTTACGTAGGATAATATGCACGTGGTGTAGAAAGTGTATGACTTAAATGCAAGTGTCACTGAACAGTTAAATCTGAAATTCTTACAGATGACTTGAGTTTTTTATAGTATCAGTTAAGTAATTGATATTGTGAATAGAGGTCAAGATTTACATATACAATGCCATATACTGATGTTTCTTTTCTCTTGGACTGTCCTTTTAAATTAGCTATTACTTTGGTTCTTTATATGACTTAGGTCTCCTGTCTAAAAGCTTCAAAAGTTCAATACCTGAAACAAGACCTAGTTACATAAAAGTTAACAAAGGGTTTCAACTTTCTTATCATAGAGAAGCCAAAATGCAACAGCAGAGTCTGATCAGTCAGAACAAAGCAAAGGGACTTTATTTTGAGCTCAAGGTATGACCTACTATGAAAAATGCATGCCTACCCGTACTGGAGAAAACGGTTCTTGTTTAAGAGAAGCAGGCAGTCCTGAACACTCAAAAGGTTGTAACAACATTACAAAGGTTGTAGCAACATTATATGCTGTCTCCTTACAGATCCTGGAAACTATGGTATTATTAAGCCACTTGAGCTTTTCTTTTCAAATATAAGAAACTTTTTGAACTCTCATCCACTAGAAATATATGTAAGTTAGTTTCACAGAAAATAAGACCCCAAAATGCTAACTTTAAATTCTGCAGCAGACTATTCTGTTTTACCAGAATTATACATCAAGGAGCCAAGATTTTTGGTATAAATTCTAGAAGCCACTCTGAAACATTTAAATAGCTCTTAACATGTATCATTATCAACAATGAATCAGCGGTCACAGAGCACTGCAAGAGCCATTTAGGCCTTCAGTAAATTATCTCCGCTTTGCTATCTTTAGGGAGAGTGCAGAAAGGAGATGGCCAGACCTACCAGGGGGCAGGAACAGAATAACCACACAGGGTAAACTTCAGAAACTTGCTTCTTTCCATCCTTGTCTTGCTTACACTGAGCAAGACGTGCTCCATTCTCAGGTTACTTTCTCTGCCTAATGATTCCCATTCTGCTTGTTGAGACCTTTTTGAGAAACGGGAATAATGGACAGAAGAAAGCAGAGTTCGTTCTACTATTCACAATTTCTTATTTTCCATACAACCTTTAAAAAAAAAAAAAAAAAAAAGGGTGGAAGGAATGCAGTTGTTCTGCCTTTAGCTAACCCTCTCTAACCTAGGTGTAATCCTTCCCATCATGTCCTATCTGCGGTGCCATTGGTTTAACTAACTGGGGAGGGATGTGTTAGCTAACAAGCAACAGGTAAATCTCACAGTCAAAGAAAACCCTGCCGTAACACACTGATTTCATTTAACTTTAGAATATCAGACAGAAATCACAAGATGTGCCTAGGAAGTATTCCCAAATTGTAACATATCCCAAACTGCATTTATTTAGATTAACAGATATATCAAATAAAGTAACAAATACAGGAAATACAACATGAGATGATTACTGGTCAGCTAGATTTTTTTTTGCGGTGCTTTGCTTTCAGTTACTTTTATTTAATTTTTTCATCTGCACAGGGATGTAAATAGATAAAAATAAATTAAATTTAAAATCTAATTATTGTTTTCCTTGAAAATCCTCCTCTGAATATGGCATTATTAAACTATACATGATGGCTTTGACGCTCTGTAAACTCTTACAAGGACAAGACAGATGAAGCTGCAGACAGCTTCAGCAGTGACCAGATGCAACAGGTCCTATTAGACTACAAAATCACAGCAGATCTGTACAGTAACATAAAACTTTTAAAATTTAATTCAGCTTGAGCAGAGAATGCTGCTGACAGAAACGTCTAGTTTCTTTTTAAAAGAATAACTTCATTACTTTTCTGAAAGAACTTATATCATAAAATATGTCAAGGCTCTCCAGCATTGTTCTCTGTGAACATCTGGGCAGGTTACAGAAGGAATTGCTTCTTTATCTGATCCTAAGCCTCCCGTTAGGGATAGAAAGCCAGCAGTCTCACCAAATCTGAAACATTCAGGTGGCAGACCAGCACAATTTTGAATTTACTTTGTAGTCTTTTTATTGATGTTTTTGTTCTTACTCATTGGCAACCTCCTCTCAACAGATGTGCTACAACCACCACTTGTGCAATTTCTCCTGTGCCGAAGGATGCAGATCTAACAGACTGTTAACCCACTCCCTGAACAGCATGCCAGTCAAAGTGCACCTGAACAACAGAGTTGCCCACATTTGTGATGCTGCGCTCTCAATCCCCAGAAAAAAAAGGATAAAGATCTTAAATAGAAACCAGTAACAAAAGAAAAAAGCCAAACCATTTCACACACTGAATCAAGAGTGAGTCACAGCACTCCTAGACTCTTAAAGCATAAAAGCAGAGAAGGGCAATTAGAAATTTAAGTAAACTCCTTTAAGAAATTAGAAGAGAGGCTGACAGAGATTTTTCTATTATTTTCACTTTGACCATTCTGCAGAGACTTTCCTTCCACCTTCTGCTGTAAGAAATTTTAGGAAGGACAGTTTTTGAAACAGAAACACTGAATGTTAGCCACCAAAAAAAACCCCTGGTGAATATACTGACTGTCGCATACCCCAAAAGCAAGCCTCATTCCATAATTCACCGGTCCTATCCACTACTCAAACAGCTTGTCCTAAGCATGCCATCTCCAATGTTTGGTCCATGTTATTGAGTAGACCTCCCCGTGCGTGATTACTCATCTTACCCTGATGTGTGACAAAAATTGCAAGAGGAACCCTGCTTCACCAAGTGCATAAGATCTATTGCAATGAAAAAGTAATACACAGTTGCAACCTTCCTACAGCTAACCTAAGACAAGGTGCAAAACAGAGTCAAAGGACCAATAACAGGATATGTGGTATCGCCAAGTCGTGAGATTTATTATGAGTATTTTAATTACAGAAATGTTCTTAAAATCCTAATACTGGAACAGTATGACCCGAGAACCTCGTTTCTTACTGAACAAAAATGTTTAGCCTCTGTCACAGGTCAGAAAAACACAGATCCTGAAATCTACTCCAAAACAAAAATTGAAATCTTCACATAAATGAGCACCAATACAAAGCACCTCTGCAAATCCGAGTGAATTCATGCTGCTGTGAGGACTGATCTGTCACTGCTCAGACACTGAAGAATCATCCTTGATCTCTTGCCTCTTCAGCTCCCTCAGCCTCAACTGGGACATGAAGAAGACTGGAGTGGGGGAAGGGGCAGCAAAATGCTGCATTTGGTGATAAGGCTCTAAACTATCGAAATTTGACAGAAGTACCTGTCATCATCCACTTCGATTACTCTGGCTTCTGCCCCTTCTTAGCAATATGTAATTGCAAAGACTTTATCTACTAGACTTAATAGTATATTGACAATATTATAGAATTAACTAGCAGTCTATCAGGACATGTCAGAGGAGCAAAGCACACAAGAAAAGTGTGACTACAGTTATTTCAGTTCACAAGTGACAGCCAGGAGTAAGTCTGATAGTTATTGCATAGTCTACTAACTTCTTCACTGCTTTTGTTTAAGAGGGGACAGATGCAAGCAATTTCCCCCCACTGTTAGAGACAGGACAGAGTGTTTCCACTGTTATTTAGGGCAGGTAATGTGTGTGCACATGCATATTATCACTACAAACAGGTTCTCTTTGGAAAGAGAAACTACTTTTGTCCTTTGTAGGCCATGCCTCCCTCTGCTGACTTTGAATTTCTTTCTCTAAGACATTATGGTGGTTCTACCTCTCTCCAGAAACTCCTTTTTCTATTTCTGGTAGCTTTAGCTGTTGAGGGAGAGCAAGCTCTGACTATCCCTGTAGTGGTGATGCCATTATCTGCCTCGATGACTCATTTGTCCATCAACATGCAATTTCAAACAGCAATTGGAAATAAAGAGCAAGTCAGCACAACTGTGTAATAAACTTTTGCATAACCTCCGGTTTGGTAACTACCATCAGATCAACATGACACTTCCCAGCCCCTTAGTAACAGGGTGAAGTTGATATATTGGAAATATTACTGCAACCAGGCCAGTTTTCCAAAAAAGAGCTTGTGTGGATGCTGATGCTGATTACATACACAGAGGTAGCTCACATTTCAGTTAATGTCTTAGTTTTGTGCAGACTTTTGTTCTATTGTTTTGATTTCATATAGAGGTGTCACAAAGTCAGTCATATTTACAGCCTATTTAAATAACTGACATGAACAATGGTGGTGAAGTAAAGAGCCAAATGTTTCCCGGGAATAAGTGACCCATTTTGAAAGAGCAGCGGAGGTAAGAAGCCTCAGGAAACACTCTACTAAAACAACTGTACTAAAATAAAACTCCTCTCCATATTTTGTAACAATTGTTTTAGTGAGTTTTCTGGCAAGAAGCTAGAATAAGTTATCATTCTTTGCTCCTGTGCCAATCACATTAACTCCTGCAACTAGCTTGGCTCAGACAATTGGGTCACTACAACTGTTCACACGGCTCATTCAATCCATGTGAGTTTTAAATGTGCCTTGTAGTTTCAGACATTTTTCTAAGCTTCTCAGCAGCCTTAACATACTTCAAATAAATGATCAAAAAATGAGGACAAATTTACAGAAAGATGTCTTCATCCAATTAACTTAAAGTAAAAATTTATTTCTGCAGTAAAACAGCAGCTTGTTTTCTCATCCTGTGTCACAATGTTTATTACATAGTAAAGCCAAGAAAAATGATGTGTAACTAGGAAACAGAGCGTAAGCATTCATCTGTCCTTATCGGTCATCCAAACAGGCCAAAAAATGTGAAGCATAAACCTTTTTGGGGGCAAAACAGTGAGGATGGAATGATGAGATCAGTATTTTCCATTTAACAAGCACAACATTTCCCAACTTCATAGAATGAGTCTCTGAGGACAGGCAAAAGCTTTCAATGTGTTTCAAAGGGTCTCAAAGCATGAATAAGGCACTCGATAATCTAAAAACTTCACTTCTTAAAATCTATTTCAGAAAACTGGCATCCGAAAGCAATAATAATTTTAAGACCTAGACTTGTTTGCAGATGAGATCTTGATAGAATCCTTGAGCTAAAAATAGACACACAACTGAACACCATCCAACCAGACTGGCTGAGTTAGTGCCCATAAGCTCACATGCCTTAACTGTGTGTGAAACACTTGCCTGAAATCTTTATTCTAGTTTTGACAGTGGAGAGTTGCAACTCCAGATGTTGCAACTCTCACCACCTCTCCTTATTTGAGACATAAAAGGTATCACCTTAAAATTCAACAGAATTTTCAGGGAATTCACTTATATAAACAGTGAGCTAGCATTCTCAGTTGTATGCATCACATATTCAAAAAGATCACCAGAAAATGCCAATACAGCTTTCCTTTTCACACAAACTCTAACATGACAGCATAAAAAAAAGCAATTAGGGATGCAATTTTTTCCCCCATACCAAACAGCTACATCCATGCAATCCCAGTGAACTCTTGCCTTGATATAGAAACAAACCAAGCAGTTGAGGTGTCAATAAGATACCAGTCCCCAAATGCTGCATCTTGACTTAGGTAAGAGTTACTTTGATAAACACATATATATCAACACAGTTTTACCTACTTATTTATATAACTACGCTAGAATGAACTATCTTAACGATAAAGATGTGGATTTACCTAATAAAGGACTGTTCAAGTGGCTGCACTTAGATATTCACAGGAACTAAGAAAAGAGTACACTGCTATAGCATTGCATTTCTGTCAAATTCATTTTCATCCCAGTCAGAATGAGAAGAGGGCTTGAGGTTGCGCTTTCATTCCATTTCTGGCCATTAGTAGCACGGGGCAAGACGCTGAACCTGACTCAGTGTTCAAGTCTAAAAAGATCTTGTACAGAAACAGAAGAAAAGTGACAAGACAAAAAACTGCAAAGTTCTGAGGCATCAAAAGGATACAGGAACCACAAAGCAGTTTGAAACAGAAGGGAACTTCCTGGTCATGAGCTATAAAATTGGCATCCTTAAAGCAGTATTATTGGCATGATGTAGAATGTGCGACTGCCAGGAGCAGATTTAAGCTCATTTTCCTCAATACACCATATCTTAATATTTGCATCTTGTAATAAATCACAATGTTGTCTCCTACCTAGTTTGCTTATTTTATGGTACAATGTGACTTAATTTCTTCCTAAGAAAGCTTCTGGAGCAATGCCTAGTTTGAGAAATAACATTGGATAAGCAATGTATATTGCCTGTAATTAATTTCTATAGAGGGAGAGGCTAATTAACAAGAATCCAACTAATAACTCAGTTGGATTTAATCCATATACTGAACTGGCAACACGCACCAGAGAAAAAGGCAGAGGGTGCAAGGATGTATTTAGGGAAGAAATCATACAACAAGCACTTTCAAAATTGTTTACAGACATTTTAAATGTTGCCCAGCCACTCTTAACCCTTGGTCTTATCTACTTTCCATCACCTCTACAGGCTTCTTTTCTGCACTCTCTCTCATGCTAAGTATTTCCTGCATACACAACCCCAAAATACCTTGGCTATTTCAGTTTTCAGCTTAAAGATTAAAATACCATTCACATATGCACATCATTCCTAATAAAAGCAAATTCTGCATTTCAATGTTATTGAATATTCTTGTGCATCAAATCTCACAACAGAAGATGAAAGGGAAGGAAGTTTTCTTAGTAACACCTCTTTTATTGCCAGGTTCCGTTTACAAAGAAAGGTCTATTGTTCACTCTTGTCCAGGTTTTCAATAGCCATGACACATGATTAATGCCAGCAAATACAGACTTAGCTATAGAAATCTGGATTTCAGAAACATACACCAATATTTTCTAATTTCACTCCCTTCCCAGACACTTATTTACATTTTTCTTTACATGAACATAAGATATTATCACATTTACTCTAAATATCTGATATAACTTATATTAAATAATTCATATTTATTGCCTGTGGAAAGACATTTCAGAATTCAATTCACCCTGTGTTTGGGCTTTTTTCCATTTAAATGTAAGTGCATGTTCAGGACTTTAAAAAAAATAAGAAAGAAAATGAAGTACATTTCAGACACAACTTTATTGAAATGTATTTCATAGGAGGACAGTCCTTCATGTTCATTAAATCTTTACGTAGGGTTTAAATCCCAGGTACATTCATTCTCCTAGAAAAATACCTTTCCCCCACTTACACAACAGCTCTAAAGGATGTAAATAGTTCGCAACAAAAAAGATCAACGCACCTATTCACAAGTGGAGATGCCTAAAGCTATCTCTCAGAGTTCAGAATGCTTCCAGCAGGTCCCCTAGAGTTGTAAAAGAGTATTATTCAGTGCTATTGCCGGGTGAAACAAAGATCCTAGAATTTCTAATAGTCTATAAATGCACACGCTTGAATCTATTCTCAATCCTTTTCAAAATTAACTTCATGTTCATTGCAAATATTTCTGCCAGTTAGTACTTAAATACACCCAAACAACACCTCAAAGCTTCTCGTCTCCTCATACATAGTTGAGTTATCAGACTGCAATTACTATCTCTTAAACTCACTGTAGTATGAGTACCCATAACCAAAAGTAATGCAGAAGATGATGAAAAAAAACAAAAACAAAAAAAAAAGATTACGATCTTATAAGAAACCTGGGAACACTACATACTAGTCTGAACCTTATTTAGCTCTAACTTTTGTCATCAGCAAGTATTCTTAAGTCATTACTTGCTTCTTAAGCCCTTTTTAGTTAAATAAATGCACTCCACACATCTATTTATGCTAACAAGACAGAGACAATATTGACTCAAGATTTTCCTTTTCATGTGAAGAACCAATTAATTCAAGTTAGCAAAACAATAAAACAGATACTGCCACAGTGCACATTTATTGGACAAGCAAAATTTAGCTTTACACTTACAATACATTAACAAACATAGAATACATATTTTATAATATCTTGCAGAAGAAAAAAATCTGAACAATGTGCAAATCTAAAAATTTTGGGAGATCAAAATAGGGGTAATTCTGTACAAATGTACTATAAAAATATGTTTCCATATGAAAGAACTTTCAGTGTGAGACTCAGTCCAGAATTGCATCTCCCATGTCTTTATTGCTGCTCAAAAAATCCTGAGCAGCAGAAAAAACCGCAAACACTTCCCCCCTCCCACCCCCTAAAAACAGTCCATCCTAGCAAGCCTTGCCTGGATCACCATCTGCTTTTTAGAACCCAACTCAAGACAGTAAGAGTTGTTATATTTGTTTCTAATTCATGCTGCAAATGTTGGGAAAGGTCAGAGCAACAGAGCAGGCAAGCACAGGAAAACCACTCCAAAGACTTCCAGGTAACAGAAGTGCAGTGTCAAGGTTAGTGATAGTCTAGAGTACGCCAGTGATGGTTAAACAGTGACATCCCAAAAAACTCTTTCAAGAAAAATGACAGTAACAGTTAGGAAGAGAATTTTCAACTTATATTTAGATTTCTAATATTAGGCTGCCTGAAAATAAGTAGGAGTCTCATCAAGGAGACTCATCATCTTTGAGGTAAAATGCCTAGATCTCACTCGTGCCCCCATGACGTTTCTTTGCAAACCTCTGATTCAACTATAGGACTACAACACTTATTTTCCTAGAAGACAGCTGCCTGTGCAATGTTATTTTAAAAGCAACTCCCCATTTAAATTTAGCTAATTAGTGAAGGCAACACCAGAATGTTTAGCCTGGTGGGTTTTTTTAAGCAGTACTACATGCAGGTTAGTGAAACTATCCATTAGGCTATTCTGTAGTTATTTACCTACAACTTGTGCAGCAAAGAGTGACTGATACACTAGAGCATTGAGAGCACCATGTGATTAAAGTGTTTACTTTTATGAAGTGGCTTCATACTTATACACAGAGTTTGACCTGCTTACCTGATAGCTTACTTATGTCTTCAAGCATACATTTTTAAGTTTACTACCAGTAACATGATACTCAGCTGCAGGGCAATTACTGAATTCTTAGATTGCTTAAAGTAATCCTTCCAGGCCACTAGCAGTGAGGAAAATTACAGTAACTCATGTTGTCTTCATTTATTTTACCTTGGCAATCATCTAAAATACTCAACTGAGGCAGAGTTCTGCTAAATTAAACTGATGCCAGCAAAAAAGCTTGCACTAAAGTGAATAAAGTTTCTAAATATTCCAGAGTTTTGAAGCGTACTTAACTTTATATCACACTCTGCGCAGAACTGGTCTGTCTTGTTGCTTTGAATGATCGTTTAAAGATGCTTAATTAGGAAAAAAACCACCACAGTAATTTAATCCTAAAGATTGCTGATGTTGCTGTTAAACTATTTTAATCATCAGTTTTTAAATTCTACACACAAGAATACTTCAAAGCCACAAAGGAACATTATTTCCCCCTGTATTCTGTCTCTATTGGGCAAAGGGTTCATATGGATGACTGGACATTGACTTAAACTCTGAGTACTGATCTACATTTCAGTCTTAAATTCTGGATATGGACAATATGGATGTGTCACATACCTGTCCTTTAGCAACAATATTGCAAAAGAATAAATGAATTCTGGAAGATATTCCAAATTTTTCCTCACCAAGTGACTTCAAGGAAAACTCCAACTGTGTTGTAAAGTGAAGAACGTTGAGGAGCTTCTTTAACAGGTGTAATTTTATATATATATTTTTTTTTTTAAGATGAGCTTAATTTAAGGAAGAGAAGTCAGAATTTTAGTTTATCATGAATTAACAGTGGAGAATACACATGAGCTCAGTTCTTATATAGTATATAATTCATACCTTCACACACAAATACAGCTTTTGGTATTAATATATGTGACCACATTTCTAATGAATCTGGTTTAATCCACACAGCTTGTAAAGTGAAGCACAGGAAGCTTAACTGTTGGTTCCTTTCTACATCAAAGAATTTCTGCAAGACAATTTTTGCACAAAAATTTTACACTGCAAGCATTACTTCCATAGTGAAGCAGACATTAGAATTGGGCACTAATGTTTCCTCCTTCCCCTTTACCAAATTACCAGGTATATACTGCCATGACCCTCTTGACAAATGAAAAGCTCGAGTCTTGCTCATTGTTGTACTCTAGATGACAGAAAAGCAATAGGGACCAGCAAGAGGCAGAGACTGAAAAGTGATGGCAACATATAGTTCTGGTAAACAATATATTTTAAAAAATTAATAAAATGAGACATAGACCATAAAATAGCAAAGTAACATTCAGTATGCCTTGGCTTCTTTGGCTTGTCTTCTCAAAAGGAAGAGAATAATAGAACAGTTTTATGTTAACAGAATATAGATGAAGATATGCATAGCCTCTACAAATAAACACTGAGAATTAGTATGTATCCAAAATTTTGGCACTCTGGAACATTGCTATATTCGCTTCAGAGTGATTCTATCTCCTGTCTGCAGTATTGCACTGAAATAGAGAGTGTTTTGAATGGTCAGTTGTTTAGCTGCTGCTCTCACTTACAACTTGGTACCTGGATTTGGTTAAAAAGGGTGAGGTTACAATGACTCAAATCAACTTCTGTTTAGAAAAATATTACATTTGTGGCTGATGCGCTAATGCTTTCTTGGTTGAGTTTCCTTTTTACAGTGAAAGGGGGATAAGGAAACAGTCCTTGACTTTTTCTGGTAAGGGAGAGATAGATAAGATACATTTCAAGGAATTGTAGATGAGTAACACCGTATGTGCAGAGATAAAAGATTGCCAATGACAGATTATTTCAGTATCTCCAGAGCTTTTACGTTCTCAAGTCTCCTAATGCAGCATGAAGCACCAGTCAAATTGTGTACACGTATGCCTTAATATTAGAAGCAAACAAGACAAAAATCAATTGCTTCTGTGGCATAACCACTGAGAGATTTAGGCTGGTCTGTACCAACAACACAACATTGGTAGCGCAGGTGCAGTTAGAGCTTTCCTACTGTAATTCCATCTTTGCAGAGAGCTTTTGATAGAACTGGTAAAAGTGATCCCACCGTACCACCCCATGACCAGCAAGGCTCTGCCAGCAGCAGACTAGACAGTAGACCTAGTCTTCCGTTTTCCTAAAAACAGTGTCTGTCTCAGTCATTTCCTGTGAAGCTCTCAGACAACTGGTGGAGATTTAAAAACCACTCAAAGGCAATGAAAAGCACAAAGGCAGTTTTCTTCCCCTTTGTCCCATTTCTTGTGCAGTATGGCTCAAGGGTGAGATTATTCTTACCCATTAAAAAGACTGCTTGTGCATTGTCCTAATCTTTCCAGAAGTGAATTTGAAATTAGATAAATAAAGATCAAGGTTTTCCTTTCTAAAATGAATTCTATTTAAGAGAACTCAGCCTGCACAGTGGCATTTTGTGTAAACTAGGTCAAGAGTTAAGGTTAACAGCTAACATAAAAAGCTTTCAAATTAAATAAGGAAACATTTTTTTATAATGATCTTCAGAATATTACTGGGGCTGCAGTGTAATGCTGCAACATACTAGAGCAAGTCTAGACTGCAATCAGTTCAGCCAATAAAAACTGTGTGGTCCTTGTGCCCAAATTGCTACTGATTTCTAGGTTTGTTCATAAGCTACACCTACATTAGCTGCAACAGTGTCTGCAGTGTAAACTCCTCCTAAGTATATAACCAAAAAAACCCGTAGGCTCTTACTCCAGCAATGCCAAATTCTCATCCCATATCCATAGCAGTGCTGAAAACACCTAATCCTCAAAATTCATCTAGAATTCATCACTCTGAAATGGTCAGAATATTGGTTAATTCAATTTGAGACAAAGCAGAAGCCACAGAAAATTAGAAATCAACAAAACTGCATGAAAAAGATAATAAAGGAAGAAAAAAATTGCTGGCATTCAATAGCAGACACCTTGTATACATGTTTTACAAATATTAAGTTATTATGTGAAGGAAAAAATGGAAAAAGGAAGCAAAGTTATACTTCTGGATTAGTCAATCTCATATATAAATATAACATTTAAAAATCACTTCAAGTATTCCATCTGACAGCCAGGAAGAGATACAATAAGAGACTGAGAAGCAGGTAAAAACTTTTCAAATCCACCTACTTCATATGAAATTAATGTTAGTAAAGACAGAAAGAGGAAACAGATTGCACTGATGACTGAAATCAGAACACCAAGTAAATGGGAGTTTTGAATCTTTGAGAGCCAGAAAGCACTCAATGTTATGTGCAGACCAATAATGACAATCTGCTCATTTTACTATTAATTTAAATTAACACACATGGAAATTGACGAGAAATTTTAAATTCCATTCATTTTAAATTATGTATCAAATCAGCAAAGAACGTTCCAGACTTTAATCAACACTTTACTACTACTTTTTGTCAACTTGGTATCAGGATCTAAGTAGTAAAGTAAGGCAAGCATAAACTCAAAATCACTTTTATGCAGCAATAGTCTTTAACTGTGATGCTACTCCAGATAGGAAAAACCCCACACTATACCTTTCCCTTTGAATTTCAGGCTTGTAAAGAACAGGTGCTGACCTTCTTGCTATATGAAGACAAAAAATTTTAAAAATCTCTTTAGATAAAACTGCTTCTGTCTGTTTCTAGAAGTTGTCCTTCAGTAGAAAGGATATCATCATTCCTCCGAGGTGTTGCAATTTGACTGCTGGAAGCAAAAAAACAAGCTATAGTAATCGCTTAAAACATTTCACATTCCACTGTAGCTGGTTAAGCTAAGACTAAAATAGTCTCAAAAATCCCTTATGTTAATTTGAATAAGCATTTGTCATTAAATTTCAGGCTTCCACTTTTTTTTTTTTAAAAAAACCTGTTTGATATATACCTTACTTTGACTCAAACCTTGAAATAAATATTACACACGGAAAACACAATATTGAAGTCTGGAGTCCTACGAAGACAACACTGAAAGAGGCCAAGCCTGCTGGTATCATGCAGACCTTCAAAAGATGAATGAGATCAAGATTAAAAAATAAACAAACAAACAAAACAAAACCTGACAAACACACCATTTCTCAAATGGAAATATTATCTCTGTACTACAATATGTAACCTTTTCTGGTCAATGGTATGTCTCCAGTTTCAGAGAAGTAATGATACAATATCCTGAAGCCAGGTATCCATAAATTTCTTCACTTGGCCATAATACTGTAGACCTTTTACAATAAACTTCATTCCTGCAGCTGGAACTCTATAATATAAACAAAGTAGGTGCTCTGAAATACTTCAGTGTTCTTATATAACAGAAATTGCTAGGAAACAACCAGTCCAGATTCAAAAGTTTTTTTTTTCTTCTCCAGTTTAAGTATGCTGAGCATTTGACGTTTACTCTAAAAGCCGCTCACATTCTCCTTCATCGGTGGGTCTCCTCTTGCAGACCAGATGGCCTCTCAGGCTTCAAGAAGTATCTGCACTCCCAAAGAAAAAGCAATGAAGAATTTGGTTGCATTTGCTTTGCTGTTTATCACAGTCCGCGGGCTGTCTTTAGTCAGAACATTCTTCCTCTACCTCTTTTACTTTGCAAACTTCAGCTTCAGATTGCAAAGAGGACTGAGGAATGCAGCTGAACGTCCGAATGCTGTGTGGATCAACTGGTGGCACCAGTGTAAGTGACTCTACACTTAGTGCATCTGTATTGTCATCTGTTATTAATGATATTGTGGGCTGCTGCGCAGGAATCAGGCTAGGAGACAGGTTTGCTGTTTCTGTGTCACTGTTTTTTACAGTATTCTTGCTAGACTTTGAGACAGCTGAAAGAGTTTCATCAGTCAACATCGTCTGACCAGAAATGATCATCTGACCAGAAATGATCATCTGAGGCTGTTCTGGAGCTGAAGTGTCATCTAACAAAAGAAAACACCAAAAATCAATCAATATTTAACTTAGTATGTACATTAAGTCTAACAGTATACTATTATTTATGAATATTTAACCATAATTGAGTGGAAAATGCAGTTCTGTGAAGCACTATGCTTACACATTCACTTTTTAATAATTAGTAATAAATTAAAATATTATGAAGGCATAACAAAATGCCAGCAGCAATCTCTTCAAATTAGGGACCAGAAAATTTTACACATTTAGTATTAGAATATGCAGCAATATCTGGAATATTCCTAGAGAAATTGAGGGGAAAAAAAAAGAAAGCCTTTCCAGTATTTAGTATAAACTAAAAATGAATAGCCACCCCATACCAGGAAGCTCTTTAGAAATAAATTAAAAAACACCTGTATAACTAGTTTTCCCGAGAGGTGACTTGTTTCTTAGAAAAAATTGAAGTCATTCTCTCATTTCATCTCTGGATTCACAATTAAGTGACACCTCAACCACAGAAAGCAGTATTGACGAACAAGGAGAATAATGTGCTTACTCTAACTGCAAGGTGCTGCAAAATAGGCCTGCTACTACGCAGGCTTGTGTTACATGATTGCTTTGTACTCCTAACCACGGACCATGTAACATAAAATTGGGAATACGCATTACATCTCACAGAAAACTGATAGGCTACTACACCCTCCCACACAATGAGAAAAACACTCCACCATTGACAGCTATTTGTACAGTACTTTTCTCCCTTAAAATCCTAGCTAATTATCAAGTAAACTGCTAATTTGGCTCAGATGGATAGCGGAGAGGATGAGGCAATACAGCCTTGGATGAGCAAGTATGCCCAGAAAAGTCAGTGGTTTTTTTTCCTTTTCAGACTACAGCAATAGATGCCATCAAAGCAACAGGTATCCAGCTTCAAGACAGACCATTTTTAGAGCTCTTGCAAGAAACAGCATGTGTTCAAGTGTACAGGCATCTGCAGAAATGTCTATAAGGCAATGTAGTGAATACAGAAGCTAAGAATTAGGGTTCTGTTTTTAATACACAGTACCCTTAATATTTCAGTTTCAATATGATTCCAATTAATCCTTAAAAGAACAGAAAGTATGAACATAAGGAGAAGAAAAAAAAAAAAAGAGAGAGAGAAACGAAGCTGAAAATGGAACAGATGTCAGTAAGGTATCAGTGGGATAACAGTAAGATTACTGGGGATATTTACCTTTCCAGTAAGATAAACCCGAAGGTGTATTCTCACTTCAGAAAAATTACTCAATTTTACTTTTTGCTGAATCCGTGGATAAAGCTTCTCACATTAATAAAAACAAAATTTATAGCTTGTAAAAAAGTCTCCTTTTAAATAAAAGGGACATCACTGGTTAATTTTGAAAAATAAGGGCAGATTCAAAGTAATTCTGCAGATTCTTCTTTTTAGCTGTAAAGAAGCTTTAGTGAGAATGTAGAGATTGATAACAGAGGAAGTGATGCAATACTTACATAGAAAATGAACTGCTAACACCATTGAAATAAAGCCTCATTTCTCTGAATTCCAAGATAAATACTAACATTTAAGAATGCACAAAACTGAGTCTCTTAAAAGTGGTGACTTTCCAAATTTATAAAATCTTGAAGTAATATTAAAAGCTTAAAATAATTTAAAATGTTCCTTGCCAATATTATTTTAAAATCTTATAGTATGAATATTGACCAAAATTCAGGATTCAGAAACCCGAGACATTCTCGTAAATAAAGTATTATCAATCCATGGCATTCTGCTCCAAAGTGTTACATACAGCACATTTCTACTGCAGTTCTGCTACTTCACTTCTGATTCTGCAGTTCATTTCTGAAATCATTCCTCCCCCAACAAAATATTAATACATTTTCTCAATATTTTCATTTACTGAAAATGACAGACATACATATTCTTCTGTAATGCTGTACTGTCCCCAAATCCTTCCACATAGGATCTAAGTTAGTGCTAAAGTGACTCCCTTCTCAATGCTCTCTCTGGTTGCAGTGGCTTCAGCAACCTTAGATGTTTTTCAGCACTTCTGTAATGCTACCAAGATTATTATTACAGCAAAAAAGTTCAAACCAAATAATTCAACTTCTGTTATATTAACTTATGTTAAGGATGATTATTAGTGAAAGAAGACAGAAAAGAACAGGAAGGGGAAAGAATGAATATCATCTACAGAGAAGGGTCCTAAGCTGTACAGCAACATACTACAAAATGAGAACAAAAATATAAGTAACAGGACAAAGTGAAAAGATGCAAAGTAAATCCATAAAGATGAAAAAGGGTGTCTATATAATATCAACAGAGTAAAATATCTTCATGCCATGACAGTAAAAACAAGAAATTAATTAGATACAAGTTAAAACAAATCCTATAAATAAAAAGGTAGCCTGCAGCATATTTCCATCCTTTTTTTTCATTTGCTTCCACGCCCCACCTCCTCAGGCAATTAAACAGTCCATAAAGCCATCTGCCTGAGTTTGACGATTATAGAAACATTAGGCTTGTGTCATCACAGTCCAAGGACAGTCTTACGCTGAATTCTTGTCCATTGTAGTCGAGTTATAAACAGCTTTCTTGCTGCTAGCCAAGGACCTGCATTACTGTCCATTCAGGAGCCTGTGCTTACTAAATTCCACTACAGCCATGGTTGCCCCTGTGCAAATGAAGACATAGCTGCTTTGAAGCTGGAGGCTTAATAGCAGAATTTTGATCTTCGGCAAGAGAGTCAAGAAACATGGGAGAAATTGCAGATAAGGCTTTCAGAAACAGCTAATTATTGCTTCACAATTCTCCCCCCCAAAAACAGTAACGAGAACTATTTATGATGTTTTCTTCACTTTTCTACCTCTGTCATTGCTGTCAGCATGGAAATCAAATATGTTCTATTAACTGTTACGGGCTTTTGAAAGCTTATGGAGGAACCTGCCTGAATTGATATTGCGTGAGTTTCTGTTGCAGTTGCTGCTTGAAGACCTAAACCCAGTGTCCACCGTGACTGTCAGCCTCCGACAGACTAAACACCCGCCGACGTCCTTTCCTGCCAGACCTTACTAGAGGAAAACACAGTGATATATCATACGAAGGCTTTAACAATGAAACAAGGAAGGGAAACTGGAATGAAGACAAAGGATAAATGTTAGAGTAGCAACAAGAATAAGTGACAAGGACACATCAGGAACTGCTGGTATCTTGAATACAATTTGACACCACATCAAGAGTTACAGGGTTGGGAAATACTTCTGAAGCTGGAAGTATTCATTCTTTAGAAATAAACAAGTTTAACTGAATTTAATTTTTTGCTTACCTATCTGGAAATGTTCACAATACAGTATGGGCTATGTCTGGCAATACCAACTGCACGTACACTGAGGAGGGACTCACAGGCACTTATTTGCATTACAGCCTACTCACATGCTTTAGAAATCTTGAGAGAAGCCATTTATCACAAGTTCTGGTGACACAGAATTATTCTGATTTCCACTGGCCATAAATTCTAATAGGTGCAGTACCGTGCAAGTGACAATACTTCAGAACATTCAGCCCTCCTATGCTATTATACGAAACTGAATTACTAGATTTGGTTTACAATAAAGCCAAACAGTGTTTTAAAAGATAGCAGCAGTTCAGATGATGACGCCTGGTGCATAGGAAGTTTCTAGAAAATAAGCTTTCTAGAAACAAAAATACGTGCTCACCTAGTTAGAATATGATTAGCCTCATAGAAAAGAAGAGATCAAACCACATTTACATTACTGATTGATTATAGAGGGAAGAGACAGGGAAGGTTTCAGTAAGATGGCAGACACTGCTCTTACAGGCTCTCCATGCTTGATTAATCATCCTCTCCTTGGAATAAATAAATTTTATTTTATAGACTGGAATCCAATATATTATGTGCAACAAGGGACAACTGTACTTATTTTAGACTTTTTACCATCAATTTCTGCCAGAAGTGTGAAATACAGCGTAAGTTGCATAGATCAACGCCTTCTGAAGTCCTCAATATCCAGTACTCTAATGTAAACATTTTCTTAACTATTGAAGCCAATTGCATTTTAAAGCTTAAGACAACCTAAAAAGTGGTAAAATACAGCTTAGATGACAGTACACAGATAAATCTGGAAGACTGCTAACTTAAGGTAAGAGAGCTTCTTTATCTTAACCTTTGGCATCTATATAGAAATAAGCACTTTAAAGTGGTGCATGGTTCCAGCAAGCGTAGCCAAGAAGACACTGTCTTCTAAGCTCAGAAGCTTGATGATTAAAATCTGCCTAGCAAGAGAACATTTTTATCTTATGCACAGCAACACTTCAAACGGACATGTTAAATTAAAAAAAATATACTATGTAAATACAAAGTTAAAAACCAACCTGATAGCAGCATTTGCAGAACCTGATACTGCTTTTTCTGTCTTGCTAGGGATTCTCCTTTCTTTAAGAGATGACTTCTGGTTTTTCAATTTTAAGGAACGGTGACCTTGTAAAGGGGTAAGCTTAATTCCCAAATACTGCAAATAGGGGAGCTGCTAGGCTTTAAAATATCTGTGCTGTGAAGTATTGTGCCAATTATTAGGTAGGATAGCTGATTAACTCAGGAACCATAAGAATTTATTTTACTCATGACAAAGTAGTTAATGCAACTACTGTTCTCTTACAACAACTGAAACATGCACAGCAGTCATATGATTTCATGCGAGTTCAGTTAACCTCCCTCCTCGCATTAAGATATTGTGTGATAGTTTGACACAGGTAGGAGTGATAGCAAGTAAAGTATTTTTAGAAAATACCAGATTTTTTTTTTTCCTGTGATAACATTTTTGAAAGCCCTTTTACTGTTTAACCATTAATATATAATCCATCTTGTAACATTGTTTTCTCTCAACTAACAATTATGCAATTTGTCTTTATTTTGTTCTCATCTTTCGCTGTTTAATGTAAGAGTAACTTTGTATGTTCCAAATCTTATCGCCTGAAACAACTCTGTGAAGATTACAAATATAATCTCAAAAATATAAAAATTCTAAACAGTTTAAATCTGTCAATAGACACTATAATTACAAGTTTACTGGAGAAACAGCTGTTGTGGTTTAATATGTTGCTCTTAAGGAAGGTAGTTGAGGTAGTTTCCTTGAAGTCCACATACACTTCTCCCATTTATCTTGTCTGGCCTTCTTGACTGAAGTTCCTGAGCAACCTAGCATGTTCTTGATGGTCAACAACCCGAATGGTTGTCAGAACAAAAAGGGGAGTAGGGAAGGAGGGAGGGACAGAAAGCACATATGTGTGTTTGCGCAAGCGTGTTTAAAATAGAATGGGAAATGGGAAGGGCGATTCAAACATGACAGATGGTGGCAGCATTCAAGGGCTACCTTGGAGCGTAAACTAGATCTTGGTAACTGGCTTGCTGTTCATCAGCTACTTGTTACTTCGTCCTTGAAGGAGCCACTTCACATCATGCAAGCCTCCTCTTCTGCTTCACAGCAGAGTAAGACAGTTCAGTTTCAATTGTCTTCAATAATTCAAGGGAAAAATCACATTGTTTTATGTTGAAGTGGATAAATATCAATGATTGTTTCCATAACTCAGCTGAGTGGTCAGTAAGACCTGATATAACGCAGACAGCGGTCAAGACACTATCAGCTACCTGGACAAACTGAACAGATTATCTCTTCCATGGTCATGCTCCCAGCAACAGTTTCCAGTATAGATAACAATTCTATATAAATACTATAAAAGGGAGAACATTCATTACAAACTTAAGAGTAAACTGGCCAAATCAGTTAAAGCAGAAACATTGTTCCCAGGAATAGACAATAGTTTTGATCTGACACTAAGATTAGCAGAAAGTGTCAACAAAGCAGCGTTAGCAGAATAATATCCAGGAGTAGAGCTCAAAAGTCATCTCTGCAGCAAGTTAATGCAAGCTGCTGACTTGGGACCAAAGCAGCTGACAGATTCTCATGTCTATTTCCACTGACTTTGCTGAAGGTTACTATGCTCGTAGTAGTAGGGCACAGAATTGTACCCTCACAACTAGATTTGCTAAAGTATCTCTATCAGCACGCCTAGGTCCCATGCAAAAAACCCCAAACCCACCTGAAGAGTGTTTTCCCGCAGGACACGTGGCATTTTGAACATAATTTATGACTAAGCCACAGTGAAGGTCATATTAAGCATGGAGAGTTTATGCAACATAACTGGTAAAGCGCAGACTAAAATCAAGCATTTAAAAAACCCCTTTCCTCTGTTTTTTATTTTAGTTTGGTTTGGGTTTTTTCCTCCCCTGGGGAGCACGGAAGAGTGTGTGATTTTTTTTGGTTGCTTTTGTTATTTCTTCTTTTTCTTTTCTTTTCTTTTTTTTTTTTGAAGCCAATGAGCAGCCTGTCATCGCACTTTGTAAATTCCAGGAAAAGTAAACAGAATTTTAAGTTATACAAATGTCAACATACTGTGTAAGTAGATTTTAATTCTGTTAACTACAGTCTACGATTATTCTTCAATAAGGCACTATCTTTTTATGCTAATGAGGAATTACGTGCTCTGCATGTACTCAGTTTTTCAGAGAAGTTAGATTATATGCACTTGAAAGATTTCAGTTTGAAACATGCAGTATTGTCTTTCTTGATATTTCTGTGAACCAACATACTGCTTACAGCAACAAAAATTCAGATTTTTAATTTTCATTTCCTTTACCACAGTTTTCTTCTAACCACTGTTGCCAAGAACTTGTAGTTGCATTTCACTTCCTGATCATGAGGACTCAAATACAACAAAGGACATCGCAGATGAGCCCTTTTACACTGCTAAGGAGAAACGTGTAGTTAAACAGATGTTTTCTTGTAGTGCTAATCCATACTGAGACTTTTGATAAATGATACCACTTCTCTGTGTAATCACCATGTATTATCTAGGCCAAGAGGATAATGGAAATCACTTACCAAGGGAGGAAAGCAAATTAGGTCCTTCCGAAGTTTTAAACAAATTGCATGCAGAAAATATTTCAAATTTTATTCTCGAATTACACATAACGCAGGAATATTTTGACTATATGTTAATATCTCAGTAACAGATACTTTTAAATCTAGGGTCTAGGTGTTGAATGCTTTACATCGAGTTCATAAACTTCATAAGCAGCCTTTGCTTACCCTTTCCAGCAATATTTCTTGCAGGCATAGTCACTTTGGACAGATAATGTACATGGATCTCCTGACACTACCTACAAAACACCAAATGCCTAACAAAGATTGCACCATTTCCTGTAGGACTGCGAGAAGGTTTAGATCTACATGAGGCTTCCAAATAAACGCAAAAAAATGGTATGCCTTAGAAGGGGCAAACAGAATAACCATTTCAAGGAGTGATCAACATCGGAAGCGACTGTTAAAATGAGGGGTCTGCTTGAAAAGGTCTTGATAATCACGTTACCTCTATTGTTTTATAACCAGAATGAGGTGGAGTAGGTCAGTTCTAGCACGAAAGCATTTTAGTATGCACCCTTCAGGATTTCCTTCTTGTTTAGTCTCCAGCTTGAGGCTTTACCTCACACATAATTTGCACTCAGAACAAACACCATTACAAGATTCTCTATAAATACTAGACAAAAAAAGGAGGAAAGAAGGTGTTCTAATGTAACAAGAAGTCTTAGTATAAACATACCCACTAAATATATTGACTGACACAAACACATGGTAGCTACATTTGTGAAAGTCATACTGTTAGTCCATTTATACAACAGCTTCTTCTCCATCAATGAAATAGCCTCTTCAAATGTGGTGGTTCAACCAAGAGTGTTATTGCAAAAGCTTTATAATACTAGCATCCTAAATAACTATTTCCAAATATTTTGGATTTGTCCCATAGTTAAAAATAAACATTAGTATCAGACAAACATACAAAAGTAAATGTTATCTAGTTCAAAAAAGATGCTTCATGTGGAGATCAATGTGTCTGCTCTGGTGAAAAGCTAACAATTTACGTTACAAATTTATGCAAAGCAATACTTCACTTTAAAAACCAAAACCAACAACATTTTAAACTGTATGTGCTAGAAGACAAGTCAAACAAGCAGGACATTATTTCACTGGTACTTAAAATCACCGCTGAAAGATGCCAAGTATTTATTAGAGTTCCAGAAAGCTAAAGAGATCATTAAAATTTGCACCACGATTTACTTCAGCTGGTTTAGCTGAATGATCAAGTGATCTAAAAACATAAAACCTTACTGTTTTCAATCCAATAACACAGTTAACATAATATTACAATAAACTACATCACTTAGTGGTAGGCTGAAAATTGTGATTTAATACCTGATGGGCTCTGTGCAACAGAAGGAGTAGATGTTGAGCTTGCAGTCACTGAATCACAGCGCCCTGTACTACCACTGGAAGGTGATGGTGATGACAGTGGTGATGGATTGTGCTGATTTATACACTGGGCCACAGCAAAGCCTGCAAAATAGGACAATGAAGTTCATGAGTTAATAATTAGCTTGAAACAGTTAACTTACATGAACAACCTGAGAAAGGGTAAGAGTGAATATTAAAGTGGTGTTAACTTTGTGTAGTGACCCAGAGGATGCACCCTCTCCTACCTTCATCTTGGAAGCCTGAAAATCTAAATGCATCTTTCTGAAAACATGCTACAAAAGCTGATAAATGTACTTTCTTGTTCAAGTTAAGGGATCCAAAACACTTTAAAACTTAGAGCTTGCACAAACAGTCAAAGTATTTAAAAACTTTTCAGTTTTTGTTATATTCAATAAACTCATGCATCACAGCCTTAATGTGATAAGGAAACTAGTTAAGTCAAAAGTGAACAACAAAAAATCTGAGAGAGAAGGCCTGTACCTGATTTTTTACTGCAGAGAGAACAACCTCAGGAAATTTTAATAAATCAAATCTCATACTGGCATTGGATTTTATCTACCTTCTCACAAGTCAAACTTTTTCCAGTCTGAAGACTGGAAAGGTCTATACAGTGTCTGACAGTACTTTTAAAATAAGTTGTCTTCTGGCTTTCAGTCTAATAGTTCCTCTTTACATTGTAGCATCCTCTTCTTTCCCAACACAGGCTTGCATTCATTCATGTCTCTTTCCTTTGCAATCCCCCACTTCAGTCTTTGACATGCCTTAAAAACATCTTCATGTTAGTTCCTTCCCACCTCACATACAATGACTGATGTACTTTCTCTTTCAAGATGAGATTAAAACGAGTAAGCTGCCCTTTGCTATATCTTTCAGTTGCCCTTTACTGTGTCTTTCAATTAGCAGTTCTTTTCCCCCTATGCTCTGATTTTTCAGTTGAATTTTTAACTTACAGTTTTCATAGTTCTGTTGTTACAGAAGTCAACGATCTGATCCTGAATCACACTGGTATTATAAAAATGCAGAAGAATCAAAACGTTAAAGGTCTATGTCGTAGCTCAGCCCTGATTGGGACTAGACTACGCAGTCTCTCTCTCACTCCCCCATGGGTCATCTCTTCCATGGGGTGCAGTCTCTCCAGAATGGCTGCCCCAGCAGGCCCTCCACGGGCCACAGCTGCCTTCAGGCATCCACCTCCCCCGGCGTAGGGTCCTTCACAGGCTCCAAGTGGATCTCTGCTCCTCTGTGGACCTTGATGGGCTGCAGGGGGACAACCTGCTCCACCATGGTCGTCACCACAGGCTGCAGGGGAATCTTGGCCAGGAGCCACATTACTCCTCCCCCTCCTCCTTCACTGACCTTGGCATCTGCAGCTGTTTCTCTCACAAAAAAAGTTCTTCACAACAGGCTGGCAGACACCTCTCAGGATCTCTTCACATCATCCATCTCATCTCCTCTCCACTTCTTGCAGCCAGGCCAGGCTGAGTTGGGCCCAGTCGGCTGCCTGGTGAGAGGCCAGAGAGTGAGGCCTGCAAGGCCCCAGAGGCCTGCGCCTCCCCCTTCGCACCTCTGCCCCCTTTCAGCTGCTTCACATCTTCTCTTTTTTTTTTCTTCTTCTGTTTTCCCCTTCTTAAGTACGTTATCGCAGAGGCGTTATCACGGGACATTCTGCTCCCAATCTACTCGGCCTTGGCCAGCAGTGGGTCCGCCCTAGGCCCGGTTGAGCCCACTGAACAAAGGGGAGCGACTTCTAACAATTTCCTACAGAAGCTGCCACCTTAGGCCCCCCTCACTACAAATACCAGCTATATACTGAGATTTGTGTGTTCACTGTGTCCTAAGGGAAATCTTAATGACTTCCTGCAAAATGTACATCTAAATATTTTAACACTTTCCTCAGTAGAGAAAATTTATTTTGGAAAGTAGAATGAATCAAGAGGTCTTTCTTACTATTTTTTGGCATGGTTAATACCTTAGTATATGATTATGATAATAAGATTTGGGGGTGGAAGTTGGAAAAAAATTCTTGTTCATATTAGCCATTGCAAACAAAGTATAGCTGTCTTAATTTTAAAATCCACAAGGGGGAAAAAAGTCTTTTATAACTTTGTAACCTTTTAAATAAAAAGAAAATGTAGGCGAGAATTCTATTTAAAGTTTGCATAACTTCTTGGGAATAGGAAAACTTTAAACAAAGCCTGAGAATTGTTAAAGCAGGGTTTGAGATTGTTCAGTTTTATGTGAATAAAAAATTCTCCACAGAGTAAAATTCACAGAAGGGTTGGCATCATTTATATCAATGTCTGTTTGTTAAAAACAAAACCAGGCTGGATGTACAGCACTGAGCGCTAACACGGTCCTACAAAAAGTGATTAATCTTCTAAAAATACTGCCCAAAACATAGCTGTCCTTTAGATCAACAAAAAACACCATCACCAAAGGAAAGCATAACTTGTTTCTTACAAGTACGATAAAATTAACAGACTATATAAGCTTTGCAGAATTCTTAAACACCACTTAAAGCTGTAGCATTAAGAAAAGAATACGTGAAGGTAGTAATTTAACTGCAATTTGTTCAATATTTTTTTAAAAAAGCACCAAATCCTTCTCTTAAAGTAAAAATCACTCCAAGTCTTATTAAGGGATAAACACAGATTCCGATCAAAATCACTCGGACCTAGGAAATCTCATTCATTCATTAGTGAAGATAAGGAGAGAATGAAGAGGCAATTGGTATTTATTTTGTAATCAGATGTAAAACAATATATGAATCCATTTTTACTATGTTACCGACTATCATAAAATGCATTTCAAAAATCCAGCATTTTAAATACTTAATGTTCTGTGTCTGGTTTGTCATACTCTGTATCAAATAAAAGTTTCAAAATACTTTTTCTTCTGGATTTGCATGTGCATACAGTGGAAGTCTCCATTTCCTGAAATTCAAAATAAGTATGTGGTTGTTTGAACAAACTACCATGCTCCACCACTCTCAATATCTCCCTTTTCCCTCTCCGCCTGTCCTGTCCCCCGCCACCCCCACCCAAAAAGAAGAATTCATAGATTAAGTCAGTTGTTATGAACACAAGCACACTCATCTTAGAGAAGGTTGATTCTGAAACGTTTACACTGACATCTTTTCAACCACACCTTTTCCATGGAAGTCACATCAAATAAGGAAATACATTCCCATCATACAACACACTTGTCTTTGTCTTCTGAAAACCTGACTGGCAATATAAATGCTTTTATGATTTCTGTTCCGCAGACTCAAGACTCAGGCAAGCTGAGCTCCAATTTAGTCCTAAGGCAGTAGAACATCTGGATTCTAAGTAGGGCACTGGAATTTTGAACCACTGAATCACATTTAAAGAGAAATGCTGAGTTTTGTGAAATGATTGGCAGCTAGTGGTAGCAAGATTGCATCTTTTTGTATCATACAGCAAAAGTAAGTACTTTCAAGCAGTATGAGATTGACCTTTAAAATAACTCAATCCAAAAGGAGAAAAGTTCACCCTCTGTAAAAAAACCCCTGTAGTTAAGTCAATTTATGAACAGGCACTAAGGAAACAGAAGAGCCAACAGCTCATTGATTTAGAATTATTCCTTTAATCCCAGTTCCAAGCTAATGTTTTCGGACTAGCTGTGGCCCTTTTCTGTCTTGCTAGCTGAAAGGTAAACGAGGCAGTTCACAGTATCCCAGCTATTTTTACAAACTGGCAAGAAAATGATCACAACCAAATTAAAGGAAGAACTATGCACAATTGATAGATGAATACTGAGTATGTGAAACATTATTTAAACTAACTCAATTTGTAAAGGCAGGCAAAGTGTTAGGATACTTGCAGTGTGTTTGGAGAAACTGCCATGGATGTATTGCTCACAACATACCTGCAATACACACCCAGGTACTACTTGTTTCTCTAGGAGTAAATTTTTCCATAAGTCATATCCTGGAGTTGTACGATATGTTTCTGAACACAAATCACAGTAAGCTTTTCATTGCTTATACAAGCTACAGTTCAGCTTTTGCAGATAGAAATCACAAAGCAAAACCTGCTTGATAATGAATGCTCATCTTACCTGGAACTTTGTCAACAGATGCAAAAACAGAGCGTTGCACTGTAGGATCACTGCTACCACGTCGTGACTGATCATAAAATCTAAATGGAAGGTGCTGGGCTGTAGCTGTAGAGCTGTGTCCAAAACCCATAACAACTTCAGTTGAAGGCTGAACAGGAAGATCCAGGAGAGCTATGTTTAATCACAATTGATAATTTTTGTTACTCAAAAATACATAAAAGGAAGAGTATGTGAAAATAAAATTGACTGTTTCCTTAGGATCTTAAGACTAAATCAGACTGTTTAACATAACTTGCCTGCATTTACCTCTTAATTATGGTTACGATTGCATTGGAAAAGAAAAGAAACATTTCTGGCAACCTTTTCTACTATTGCTGTCCACATGACACTCACAGTAAGGAAGTCTCAGAATACAGCAGAGGAGGAAGGAAAAAAGAAAGAAAAAAAAAAAGGATTACAGTAAGCTCCTTACGTTAAACAAGCACTATAGGAGTTGTTATAAAAAAAAAATCTTCTGTTTTTCCCTGTACAAATAAAGCAAGTTATTAGTTACAACTGAAAACTGCTGAAAGCCACTTAAAGAGACAATCTGCTCTAAACTAGCAAAAAAATGCCTTTGCATTACCATTCAACTTAAAAAATTTAAAGCAAGCTTGAGGTTAATATGGGTCCACTTTGATATTAAAATTTTAAGATGAAGTCAGTCATAAAAGTACGCCATATCCATTTTCTAAGATCAACACAAAACTCTTTTTAGTTAGCTTCCTACAGAACCATAAGAAACTAAAATAATCTTAAACCATCTACAATCAGAATAATTATCTGGTGAACTCAATTTTAATACCAGCTATGACTGTTTTTCACAACTCTGATTAGTTCATTACTGATCCCTGTCAATCCAAGAAACTGAGACAGCTGCTGTCATTTTTTATTTGCCCACCTATTTTCCTTCCTGTATTTCAGAGTCTCCTTTTCTATACTCACCAGTTCATTCAGTTAACTCATAAGCTTCAATTTATTCTCCACTCACTTAATATTAAAGTAGTATTTTAATCACTCTTTGCTATTTACTCAAATTAACTCTTTCGTTCATCTCTTTGCATGCATTTCCTCCAAAACACAGAAATCCAGCTGCCGATAGGCCACTTAACATTTTTGATTGCTCATCATCACTACATCTAAGCCTTAAGCATTATAATCAACACCATCAGGACACCATCCAACTCAGGACTCAGGCAAGCTGAGCTTCAGTTTAGTCCTAAGGCAACAGAACATCTGGATTCTAAATAGGGCATTTGAATTTTGAATCACTGAATCACATTTAGAGAGAAATGCCGAGTTTTGTGAAATGATGGGCAGCTAGTGGTAAAAAAAGCAGGATTCCTTCTTTTTCATCCTTTCTTTGATGTGGCTATCATTAAACACAAATATTTTACACCAATAAAATCCATTGCTTGGAAACTAGACAGTGGTTTACAGTTTTCTGTGGCACACCAATTCTTAGATTTTTATAACACATCTTTATGTTACAGAGTGACTTGCTATGACACAGAAGTCTTGTTCCTCAGAACAATTTCAAAATAACCATTCACCTGCTATTCTCTGCATTTTCATACGCCGAGCTTGGATACGGCCTTTTGCAAGACGTTGTTTTGCAATAATGCAGCGAATGTGATCAGAAAAAATAAATGTTGCTTGAAGGATAGGGAAGGGCTTAGAATGAGGACTTGAAGCAGGCTTATGAATTATTATGTTCAGAGCTCTACTGTCATCCTCTACTCCCGTCACCTGCATGTCCTAGAAAGAAACAGAAAGCAAGTAGATAATGAAAAAGTTAGCATTTTAAAACTATTGATTAAATATCAACATTAAAAGAAAACCCTATGAAAGCAGCACTTAAGCTACCCCCCAAAACCCCAGTTTCCATGTTAAAAAAAAAAAAAAAAAAAAAAAAAAAAAAAGACTATGCAAGTTGTACAACCTTGGATTTAGTTCTTCAGAAGTCAGTTTAAAATTCAATTAAATTACTTAAGCACAGCAAATTTTCACAAAATACAAAGAGCGCTGGCTAAGGCAACAAAGAAACATAAATGAGAGAAACTTCTTAAAGCTTTTGAAATCAATTAGATAAGCACAGATCATTTTGAAGTTACAACTGTCATCTTCCCTATTCGCACAGGAAGATCAGAACTCTGAGTTTAATACTGTGCCACTTAAGGAAAGTGCCTGGGGCTCAATCCTAACCGTATACTATTTCAGTGCGCAAATGAACACAGCCCAACACATATTGAGGAAGCTACCTCATTTTCAAGTGTGCCTCCACTTAGCTAAATTAACTTCTTCAGAAAACCAGAAATAGTTTAAAAGGCAAGAACTAGGAAAAAGACTAATAACAGAAGAAACAAGTAAGGATGGTACAAAGCTTAAGCATATAAACTAATATTGGTAATACTATTTATCAAACATAAATGTAAATTTTCAGTTGAGAAAAAGTAATGACCCAGATTAAAACTTCTCTTACCTGCAAAAGGCCTGCAAACTTAACTACTCCCCATCCAAGTCTGGCAACATCTGGCTCAACCAAACTCATCTGGTAAATATCCACAGCCAGGAATCTTTGAACTTGACCCCCGTCTTTTGTTATGACTGTGCAAGCAATTAGATCACTGTTATCTGAAGGAAGGAAAGAAGGAAGGGAAAAAAGTTACACAGCTACTGACATTAAGGATTCTGGGTTTAAATTGTTTTACATAACATAAAACGTTAATATATATAAGTGTAAACATCTTTACAACACATGTTTAAAGTTATTCAAGTTTTTTTTAAGTATCTATATTTTCCATTTCCCTATCATGTTTATAGTTACATAGAAAGGGCAGGACATATTTTAACAATAGTGGTTCAGCTACTTGACAAGTTACATATAAGGTGTTTATTATATGCATCTTGCTTTCGCTTACCACCTTCAGTACCTTTTAGTATAAAAGGTCACTTCATTTCAGGGGTGAAACTGCAACAGTGTTGATTCCTCTCGCTATGCGGAAAACCTCAAAAAGTCTTGTCGAGAGACCACCAATACAGTCCTACACCACTGCAGGCAATTACATCTACCTCGTTATAAACTTTAGCTCCATTCCAACAGAAGTTACACTTCTACGGGTCTACCTGACTACTGTGACTGTCAGAAGCCTTTCAACTTCAAGACTATACAGATTCTCCAGGCAAATTGCATCAGGTTTTTGCTAATATTTCCTAAATGAGGTGACATTTTTTTAGTTTACTCACCCATTTTATTAATTTATATTGAATAAACATACCTTCTTTTAACTGTTACTCTACAACCCCTCAAACAGATTTCAAGAAGTAAATACACTATTTCCTGATCCTCCTGCATCTCCCCGCTAGACCTGTTCCAGTTCAAACCCATCATTCTTGAAAAGTGATTAAGTCATCTTTACATCAGCTGAAGTCTACTGAGCACCCCTAAACTAGCACCAACACCTCCTAGTAGACCTTTGCTAATCTTACTAGAATTGCATTTTCCTCTGCTTCAAATTGATACTTTCGTTCACGTACTTAATACGCACAAGTCTTTTTCCTCTCTCATCTACTTCAATTTTTAGCAAGTAAAAGATTCTATGACCACGCACGCTGTCCTATAGAGTTTGTAATCTTTGCAATTCTAGATGGTACTCCACATAATTTGATGGACTTAGCCAGCTAAGTTGCAGCATTTTAACTATTTCCTGCAATAGTTTTTATTGGGTTTTGGGTTTTTTGGGGGACTGAAGCCATCCAACTTGAAAGCAATAAGTTCTACATTTTGCTTCTACCTTAACCATAGTTTTTCAAGACACTCATACTGCTTTGCACTCTCATTCCTTAGTAATGCAAAAGCATCAATAGACTCAACAGTTTGGAGTTACTAATTCTAACAGCATTTCCGAAAATGAGGATTCAATGTTATAGGAATCAATTGCTATTAAGATGCATGGTGCTTTTTCCTCCTCCTATTCCATATACACATACTATTTTTAAGGATGTTGTATTTTTAGACATGTGACTATACACTGAAATCAGTTTGATAAATGGTATTGTTTACAGTAAGGTAAGTATCTTTCAAAAAGGCTCCCTTCTTACTCAGATTTTTTTAGATCTATCTGAAGGGAGCCGCTCTGAGACACAAAATCCAATATATCTCTAATACTTATAGCAGTATCTCCATACTGAATGCTAATGTTAGGTGGTCTTGCATTTGAAATCCAGTTGTAGCATTTTTCAAGTTATTCACACAATGCATTAAAAATAATTCCACTACAGTTCAACTCTGTGTTCAGTATGTGAATTAAAATAATTGGAAAAAAAATCTGACTACTGTTTTTCTCCACTTTAGTTTCCCATGGAAAAAAAACCAAAAAAACCCTAAAAATAAAACTAGGAGAATTAGCTACATGGATACGAATTAGGCTGCAGGTTATATAAAACAGTAAAACTTAAATTTACTTATCCAAACAAGTAGTTGACACCATATTTCATACCAGAAACATCTGTGGGATAGGTATAACCCACACGTGGAAGTATACCGCTCTTCACAGCGGCAGGTCATAAAACTACGAACAATAAATAAATTGCGGTTTGGGAGGTGGAGGAAATTCTTTTGTGCATAATGCAGCACAGCAGGTTACCCAGAAAGGTTGTGGAATTTCTATTACCAAAAGTTTTCAAGTTTCAAAAAACCAAAACAAATGCTCCTCCCAAAACCAACATCCTCTTCCCCCTCAAACCGCAACTGAAAGGTCCCTTCCAAGTAATATCCCATTATTCCACTAATTACCCTTTACCAGCAGGATCCACTCAAAACTGACTGAGTGGCAGGTGAGAAAGGGAGAAATCATGGAACCCTAGTATGATTAAAAGAGAATAATTAATGCTAATTCAGTGTGAATTTCGTGTGAGCTTTGGAAGTTTGAGAAAACAAGTTTAATCAATAAATGCAACACTGCTGGACGTAATTCAGTTACATGAGGATTGATGGCTATTACCTTCTCATATGCCCTAGAAAGCTCAAGAAATCCATACAGAATTGGCAAATATTACTATAGAAGCCTACAGGAGAGTTACTCCTTTTTAAAGAAGGAGCTGAGACACCAGGCAGAAAATCGCAGGTCTAAAATGGCAGTGTAGGCTATGTTTAGCCAACAGAATCCTACTCCAATATTATTGTACCAATGACATTCTAATAATCTGAACAATAAAAGATAACAATATGTATTAAATGCATCAAAAGGTCTATCAAAATTTTTGATCCAAAAGTTTATCTGTATTCGTATGTATTTTATACAGACATACCTAGAAGTGGTAACAGAAGTGCGATCTAACACATCCCTTCAGAAATTACTTTTTAATACCTAAATTATTCCACTTTTTTGTTTATAACTAGAAGGCTTGAAATTATTATCAATGTTTCTAAATAATGGGAAAACAAGAATAATGCAAGTGTCATTTATTCTGAACTGGCCTATGAATTTAGGCATAAACCACCCACACGTATTTGATTGTTTTGAAATGTGTAAATGTTCTATACGTCAGGGAATGAAAACCAGAAGCCTTCTAGAAGAAAGGATTGTAGCCAGGATTTAACTTCTCTGAAAGAGACTTGGAATTACAGTTAATAATAAAAGTGAATGCATTTCTACAATAAAATGGCAGACATGATCTCTGAACGTACACGATGGCGTAATACCTCTGCTTTACACTGGTGCTTTACTGCTGCACTCTGTCAGCTGAAGTACACACAGTTTTAAAGAAGCAGGCTGAAAGACTACCACAACAACAACTGACAGGAAAACTAGAAATACCTTTTTTTTTAAAAAAAAAAAAGAAAAGCTTAATAATTCAACTAACATAGTTTAAAGAACACCTGGGAGGCAGGAAGACTTTAATCCACACATAAACAGTACAAACAGGTAAGAAATTTAATACAGGCTCAAGTCTAATAGACAAAAGCTACAAAGGGCAGCAGTTCCATGGTGAAAATAATTGACGGATGAAACCACACAACTGATAGTCTGTTCCTTCACAGGACAATGTTTGTAATAAAGAACTAATGCTTTTCTAGGAATACACTTTGGTTCAAACAGAACTAGCTTCAGGGAAGTCATACGTAATGCAATGTTTTTTCCAAGTCTCAGAAACAGAATAAAACAAGGAAATCTCTATGAATATAGCTATTAATTGAGAAGGAATGAATTCTCAAACAGTTGGTATGACTAAACAAGGATAGGTTTACTGTGGTCTATCTTCTATATTGCATAAACTCTTACAGCTGATACCTTTTTTGAAGCAATAATAAGTGTTATCAGTGTCAATGAGCCCTTAAGGCTCTCAGTGCTTACAGATGTATTTCAGAACAGGACCCTGAAACGTTCCTGGTTACTTCTCAACTTGGGACCCTCTATTGCCCGTTTCATTCTTTAATCCAATTAGTCCATCAACATATCTATTTCAGTCAATGCGAATTCCTGGAACAGCTCTATTCTTCTCAAGATCTGAAGTAACTGGATTTGGACCCCTCCGAATACATAATGTGAGGTTGCTGAATTTTGTGGATAATCTATTGTGAGATTCTCAACATACAGGCCACAACACCAAACAGAGTTGTGAAGTTCTCAAATAATTGGTTTTGTCCAGTATTTATACAGTTTTACAGTATTTATACAGTGCTACAGCAAGCAGATTAAAATACTTGGCATTACTGCTGTACAAATTCGACTGCCTGACTACAAAAACGCAGTACTTACAGTAAAGAACTCAAAGGGCAGAAGTTGCTTTCCAGAGCAGAAAGTTTTCATTTTATATCTGACAAAAATTTAAAGTTAAGCATTACTGCAAAAGTTTATCAAGAAATAGAAAGGAAAATTATTCATTCATTAGGCAACTGCTACAGGAATCTTTTGAGCTTACACAACTGAACGTACCCCATTTACATGACCATTTCTAGTTCATGACTGCTGAAGGGTCATAAGCTACCGTGTAAGAAAGCGTGGTTAAACGCATTTCCAGTGAACTGATCCGAGAATACTTAGAGCTATGCTATAAAACAGTTACAGATACCCAGCCACATTTAGATGAAATAATTTAAATCCCAGTAAATTTCAGTACTATTGAAATTTGATCTAGACATTAAAGTGAACCACACACTGAACGGCTCACTGATGTGACACTGCTGCAAAAAAATGTAGTGTAATTTCTGAGATTAACAGCAATGCTTAATTTTTCCTCATGCAAAATGAGGCTTGTAACCAGTTTGGACACTACACCTCCAAGACATGGATCCAAGAGTTCTCTGGACTTTCTCTAAGATTATCAGGCAGAGGGACTTCCTATTGCAGTATCATTTTCTTGAATTGTCTCAAGATTGTCACACTGCACTTCTGACAATATTCTTTCTTTAAAAAATAATTATTTAAAATACCCTAATCATATTTTTTAAAAACAGATACCAAGTTATTAAATGTAAATTTAGCATTTCTTCTTATCAGGCAGCTGCATTTTAAAAATATTTCAAAATAGCACTTATAAATCTAGCAGAGGAAAGATCAATATCACGAGTGTAACGTTAAACAATTAACTATTAGCAAACAAGCAAAACAGTCTGATTAATTTCTTTCACGTTACTACCAATAAATACAAGATTTGAACACCATACACACTACAGATGAATTATGCCACTAAGTCCAGAACAAAATCTTGCCTTCTGATGATATTTGGGAACAAGTGGATGTTGGCACTTAAAAGGTTATCTGCTGGATTTTCTTATAAAACATGTGACTTCCTCTCAGACGCTTATCCAGTTTCAAGCATACTTAACATAATCCATTTTCTTATACCACATGTGCTAGCACTCACCAAGCTACTAGTGTAGGCTAGTGAAAAAGATTTAGTTGTCAGAATATCATGAAACCTTCACACTCATCTCTGTGTTCCACAACCATCTGGAAAATGCTCAAGACTAGTGTTTACTAGCATCTACAGTGATGCAGGAAGACAAAACCAGGTATTATATTCTCTTCTGCAAAGTATAAACCTAAAATGACTAGCTATTTTTGCTCAAACTGCATTTTTTTAACAAATGTATATGTAATTCATTCATATATATGTATGTGTGTGCGCATGTATAGAAAGCATTTAAATACATACCTTTAAAACATATTTTGGTCTCTAAAATGCATCATAGAAATATTAAGAGAAGTAGACAGGAAAATAAGCTGTTATTTCAATTTATCTAAAAGCCACATGCTAGTGCAGCAAATGAAAACCAATAAAAGCTTCACTTCTAGCTTGTAATGAGTATCTGGATTTTAACATTGGCATAAAGTTCAGACAGATCAGGTTTCAAATCAATAAATCTAATGTTTACTTTGCCATTATGAAAACAATGTCAGAAGTTGAACATAGAACCATAGAACAGTTAGAGTTGGAAGGGACCTTCAAAGGTCATCTAGTCCAACCCCCCCGCAAGCAGCAGGGACATCTCCAACCAGATCAGGTTGCTCAGAGCCCCGTCCAACCTGACCGTGAACATTTCCAGGGATGGGGCATCCACCACCTCTCTGGGCAACCTGGGCCAGTGTTCTACAACTCGCATTGTGAAAAATTTTCTCCTAATATCCAGTCTAAATCTACCTCCCTCTAATTTAAAACCATTACCCCTCATCCTACCACAACAGGCCCTACTGAACAGCCTCTCCCCATCTTTCCTGCAGCCCCCTTTAGGCACTGGAAGGCTGCTATCAGGTCTCCCCAGAGCCTCCTCTTCTCCAGGCTGAACAGCCCCACATCATCTAACAGAAAGCATCTAGCTGTGACATTATAGAGAAAAATAATTGAACTATGTTGCTTATTAAGCTGTATATAAACAAACTTCAGTGTCTGAGGGATAACAACATCGAACTGAAAAAGTGCTAGACTGATTATGTTATTTTGCTGTTACTTTACTCTGACATCAGACGGAAAGACTCTGTGTGAGGGCAATCACGCTTGCCAAATCTCTCAAGTGGACAGGATCTGTAGTGAATTCCTGAATATGACAATCCAGAGTGCAAACCAGAAAAATTTCTGGGGAGAAGACTCTTCTGAGAGGAAGTATATGCAGAAGCATGAGGAAAGACAGAGACCTTGTTTTACATGCAGGCCTTCATAACAGGACAGTAGCCTGGGAACAGTTCAGTTTTTATCAGGAAAAGTATGCTTCTCTTGCCCTGAAATAATCTCTTTAAGTCAATAACTGACTTTTAAAGTTAGAAGGAAATGCCACTCACTCACCTATGAAGAAAGCTTAGCAACTGTATACTCTAAAACCTGCAAAGAATCTGTTAAACTTGGAAAATCCTGTTATTTCACTCACAGAAGTGTCATTATTTATGAAATCAGCAGGATGGAGATCAGTCTGTTATACAGCATTACCCTTCATAGACTAAGCAACTGAAAGACTATGCAGAATGCAACAAATCAAACACCTACCTAGGTGCTCCCACGAAACACATTTAGTTGAAATGACATTAGATGGCACGTCTCTAATTATACATCTGCACTACGTTTTGGCTTACTCTCTATTCTATTCTATGATTCAATATTTAGGAATGAGATAGACAAACTGCAAACATCACTACTTTGGAAAGAAAACAAAACAAAAATCTCTTTTAGCATACTTAACATAGTCTTGAAATTAAGTTATTTAAAAATATTTGTAAGATTTAAAAGCTAAAAGCGGGGGGGGGGGGTGGTGTGAAACAATTACAACAGTGGTTGAAATAATTACTGGGTCTTATTAACTTCTACTCTTTCTTGACACTATACGTATATGAATGAGCATAACCACCACTGGAGGCATCTCAGTGTTCAGAAAAACTGACAAAGTATTATAATAATACAGATAGAGGAAAATTTGTTAGATGAAAAATATCTCCAAAGTGACAATTAAAAAAAGACATACAATTTTAAGTTTTTAGGTCATGTTTTGCCAAGTCTTCTCCCAAGACAGAGCACGTATGCAATAGCGTGTATCCTGTATGCCTTATGTCGAAACGCTGATATTCTCTTGTCTCTCTTGGCCAATGAAAAGACTTGAACTGGAAACTATGTCTTTATGTTACCACACACACTAGAACTTTATCACCGTACTGCCTCAATTCAGGTTCTTTAAGCAACAGTAGCAATAATAAGCAGTTTAGAAAGTGTTAGCGACCAAAATATATAAACTGATACACATGTAAACGAGGAACTTCACTCAAAGGTTCCAATGAATGTAGCATATTTCCTAGCAGTTGTAAAAATATTAAAATTAAAAATGAAATCACAAAACAACTCTTATGACTTTGAACAAAGATTGTGCAGTGTTGTAGATGGGAATGCAATGGAGGGAAAAAGGTAAACATCCCAAGGGAAAGATTAAAAAAATCCCAAAACAAGGAAAATCCCAGAACAAAAAAAGGGAAAAATAGTTAACACAAACCTCATAATCATGGATACTCAGCAAGTGACTTGCGAAAACCAAATAGTAACTATTTGCTGTGAAGATTCGATCCAAATATTTGTATCTGTGCTGCACAGTATTTTAGCAATTTATTGACAAGAAAAAGCTCCTTGCAAAGAAACACTTGAAACATGATTGTATTTTGTGGACACAGATACCAGTGTCACTTCTTTGGAACAGGTCTAACAGCTGTCAACTTGATTTGAAGATAAAATAGGTCTACCCCCTTCTAGCTAACCAGGAAAGAAAAGCCAATATATGAAACTCTACTTCAGGCACTGATTGTTCAAGACAAATTCTGACTCAAGGACAGGATATGAGAAAACTCAACAGGAAGGTCTTTTTACAGCCTTCCTCAGTTTATTCCAGTTTTTGGAAATAGGCTAGAACTTTGCTCAGAATTCTGAGATCCCAGACTGACTCACTCCCTCTTCAGATACAGGATGTTTTCACCAATAGTGGGATAAGCAATGTGTTTAACTGAACTTCTGTAACTCTACCAGTCACAGAAAGGATTTTTGCTTACTAATAAATGCTGAAGTGTATGGAAAGAGTCATGCTTGGAAAAATCTATGGCCATAATTACATATTGCGTCCCAAAATAAAGACTAAAACCTTCTGTGAAAAGATCAGAAAGCAGTGAATACACTAAGGCACAGAACTGCCATCATTATGGGGATGCTCTGTATTTAAACTTAAATACAGGACACCACCACACCTAAGGAATAGGTGCAACTGTAATACACTTCCAGCGTGTCACACGTTTGTGTATGCAGACATTCAAAAAGTCCTATATCGATCCTTCTGATTTATGTTATAATGAAAACTGGTTTGGTAGACCTGGTTGGTAAAAAAAAAGTAG
>WHYT01017230.1:394877-410629 GCA_009806455.1 Tetrax tetrax | reverse complement strand
ATACACATGTAAACGAGGAACTTCACTCAAAGGTTCCAATGAATGTAGCATATTTCCTAGCAGTTGTAAAAATATTAAAATTAAAAATGAAATCACAAAACAACTCTTATGACTTTGAACAAAGATTGTGCAGTGTTGTAGATGGGAATGCAATGGAGGGAAAAAGGTAAACATCCCAAGGGAAAGATTAAAAAAAATCCCAAAACAAGGAAAATCCCAGAACAAAAAAAGGGAAAAATAGTTAACACAAACCTCATAATCATGGATACTCAGCAAGTGACTTGCGAAAACCAAATAGTAACTATTTGCTGTGAAGATTCGATCCAAATATTTGTATCTGTGCTGCACAGTATTTTAGCAATTGCAAAGAAACACTTGAAACATGATTGTATTTTGTGGACACAGATAACAGTGTCACTTCTTCGGAACAGGTCTAACAGCTGTCAACTTGATTTGAAGATAAAATAGGTCTACCCCCTTCTAGCTAACCAGGAAAGAAAAGTCTTTTGAAGCCAATATATGAAACTCTACTTCAGGCACTGATTGTTCAAGACAAATTCTGACTCAAGGACAGGATATGAGAAAACTCAACAGGAAGGTCTTTTTACAGCCTTCCTCAGTTTATTCCAGTTTTTGGAAATAGGCTAGAACTTTGCTCAGAATTCTGAGATCCCAGACTGACTCACTCCCTCTTCAGATACAGGATGTTTTCACCAATAGTGGGATAAGCAATGTGTTTAACTGAACTTCTGTAACTCTACCAGTCACAGAAAGGATTTTTGCTTACTAATAAATGCTGAAGTGTATGGAAAGAGTCATGCTTGGAAAAATCTACGGCCATAATTACATATTGCGTCCCAAAATAAAGACTAAAACCTTCTGTGAAAAGATCAGAAAGCAGTGAATACACTAAGGCACAGAACTGCCATCATTATGGGGATGCTCTGTATTTAAACTTAAATACAGGACACCACCACACCTAAGGAATAGGTGCAACTGTAATACACTTCCAGCGTGTCACACGTTTGTGTATGCAGACATTCAAAAAGTCCTATATCGATCCTTCTGATTTATGTTATAATGAAAACTGGTTTGGTAGACCTGGTTGGTAAAAAAAAAGTAGCGATCTTAATTCTTAATTTAAAAATTTAGTTTTAAAAAAATCAGCTCAAGTTAACCACTAAATTTCTAAGAGATTATCTGGGAAAAAAACCAACCCCCTCTCTTTTCAAACATTCCAACAACAGCAAAACACAAGTGGCAGGGATGCATAACACATTATCTAGTTTTGAGTGATATGTCCCCTTCCAAGAGAAGCAGTTTAGAGAGGTTTCTTCTGTAAAGATCAACTCAGTTGCTGAAGCCTACACTAATGAGAATTTGGTTTTCTCCTCTAAAGAAGGTTGGCTCTGCTGTCCCAAATTGTAAGTGTCTAATAAATGGTAATTGCTATTTTCAGGAAGTTCCTGGTTTTGTAATCAAGAGCTACCAGCATACGGCAATATGCTTAATGCAAATTGGACTACAAAAAAAAATTAAAGTATAGTCTGGCAGATTCTTATCTACAAGATGATTTCTAAGCACTATTCCACATTTTGGAGTTTTTCTGCTTTTATACTGCAGTTGTGACACTTCTTGAATACCTTCCTAACATAAACACTGTAGTTAAGAATTCCACATTGTTACTACTATAATTTTGGTAGCAATAAAATATTCATTGTAGAACAGTCTGCAGATTATAAAGACAAGCTAGGAATCACCAGTTAGAAATCCACGAGCTCTCCTAAAAGAGAGCACTGTGAACACAGAACTTAAGAAAGGTGCTGGGAGCACAATCAGGCAATACTTCAGGAATAAAATAAAATAGGTTTATTCATATTAACGACTATATCAAGCTGTGTGGTGCAGTTGACATACTGGAGGGAAGGGATGCCATCCACAGGGACCTGGACAGGCTGGAGAGGTGGGCCCGTGCCACCCTCATGAAGTTCAACCAGGCCAAGTGCAAGGTCCTGTACATGGGTCAGGGCAATCCCTGGCACAAATAGAGGCTGGGTGAAGAATGGATGGAGCAGCCCTGAGGAGAAGGACTTGGGAGTGCTGGTGGATGAGAAGCTCAACATGAGCCGGCAATGCGCCCTTGCAGCCCAGAAAGCCAACTGCATCCGGGGCTGCATCAAGAGGAGCGTGGCCAGCAGGTCGAGGGAGGTGATTCTCCTCCTCTACTCTGCCCTGATGAGAACCAATGTGGAGTACTGTGTCCAGTTCTGGAGCCCACAACAAAAGAAGGACATGGACCAGCTGAAGAGGGTCCAGAGGAGGCCATGAAGACAATCAGAGGCCCAGAGCACCTCTCCTATGAGGACAGGCTGAGAATTGGGACTGTTCAGCCTGGAGAAGAGGAGGCTCTGGGGAGACCTGATAGCAGCCTTTCAGTACCTCAAGGGGGCCTACAGGAAAGACAAGGAAAAACTTTTCAGTAGAGCCTGTTGTGACAGGACAAGGGGTAATGGTTTCAGAATAGAGGGAGGTAGATTTAGATTAGGTATTAGGAAATATTTTTTTTCCTAAATGGTGGAACACTGGCCCAGGTTGCCCAGAGAGGTGGTGGATGCCCCATCCCATTCAAGGCCAGGTTGGACGGGGCTCTGAGCAACCTGATCTGGTTGGAGATGTCCCTGCTCCTTGCAGAGGGGATGCACTGGATGGGCTTTAAAGGTCCCTTCCAACCCTAACCATTCTACAAGTCTATGAAACCAAAAGACATGTAATGAACTGCACAATATCTGTGGTGCAGTTCACCAAATTTTATAATGAAAGTGGTCAGCATTTCATTGTAATTTCAGATAAGCAAGCAAGGACAAAAACTCTTTCTTTTTCTTTTTTTTTGAGGGGTGGAGAGGATGAACAAATAACATTTCCAAACAGTATTTCAATCAGATCTACCTTTTGTTCAGTATGTTCTTAAAACACCTAAGAACTACTTCATAATCACATTTCCAGTTAATTTCAGAAAACCACTTTTTTTTTTTCTTCCTTCGGTAGAAGCTGATTCATCATCTCATCTCACCCTCTGAAAAAGAGCCAACATCACAACAAATACCTCACTCATTTGAAACAGGAAACTGAGTTAACTCTATATTACTAATTCTTTAGCAAGTCAATAGTAACTCAATTCTGGAAACCATTTTTACCTGAAAACTAATAATTGCGTGCTGTAATTAACAACATGTTGTGCTGTTCATTCTCTTTGGGAAGATCAAAAGTGATGAGTTTGCATTAAGCTCGTTCAGCTGAATTCACCAAGCCAAAACAATACCAGCAGGAAAAGGACAGAAAACAACTATTGAAGAACACATTTTAAGAAGCATTTTCCCTGTACATTTTCTTAAATCTTTAAAATAATACAGAAAATCAACAATTGGGAATTGTGATGACTCAACTGTCAGTCTTCCACACCACTGGCCATGTAGCTACCAAAAATGCGAACATTGGACTGGTACCTTGATACCTTCTCATCTACTGTAGCCTACTGCTTACATTTACTTAGTAAAAGCCTGTCCATATCCTACATCTTGTACATTTTTACAAGTTCAGTTAACTGCTTTGATAGCATTCTTTCCACGTTTACAGATAAATGAATTTATTCTCAAAACCTTTCACTGCTCTAAGTTGCATGGCTTGGACTTTATGCCAGAGGGAGTGTCCTGTGACATTTTCAGTATTGCAGACAAACATTTTTTCTGAAAATTAAATAATAAACAGAGAATGAAAAAAATTAACAGCTGAAACATCAAGCATTTTCTTCCTTCTTTTGTAAGAAAAAGAACCTTCAAAAATTAAAACCCTAGCAAATACACACACTATTTTAGCAATCATATGCCCTCTAAAGCGATGAATGGTACCTGCAAGTTCTCAATAAGACAAGTTCTTAATAAGACAACTGCCTCAACAAAACTTTACTACTTATCACCTAACACCAATATGTCAAATTCTTCTAAGTCTTGATTACAAGAAATTGAATGAATAGTACTTACATTATCATGCACTTTCTTTTCAATTCTAGCCTAAAAAAGCACACTTGTCTGCATATTTTAAACCTTTAAACAACTAGTAAATGTCTCACAGTACAGTACGATTAACTTAAAAAAATCATAAATTACTGGTTTTTAAACATCATCATTGCTAGAGACAGTAAAATGACAACTTTATGATTTAGGTCAGTTATTCTAAGTTGTACTGTTTAGCAACACATAAAAGTCATCTAGAGATGTGTATTTTGATGTTAAATGACCACAGGTATAATGAATTTGCAGATAAATAACATACTTAATGACTCTATTCCTTCCAACTTTTTTGTTTCTTCAGTATGAAGAATGTTGTAGGATTCTGCAATATTGCAGAAAAAAGCTACTTTGCATTTACTTCATAACAAGTACTACCTAATATCACAAGGTTACTCTAGACGTTACAGACTGACTCCCCTTGGGAATAGCTCAACATCCTGTTCAACTATGGGAGTATAGTGTCCACACAAAACTTCAAAATGACAGAAGAGATGTGAAGAAACAGAACTCCACGGTGGAGGGAACATGACGATGACCAAACCACAGTACTGGTAAAACAGCACAGTGTAGCTGTTGGAGTAATTATCCCCAGTCTCTTCAAGTGCATGAATGGTTTAAGTACATTTTCAACAGGTGAAAGCAGAATAGAACAAAATCCTCCTAGGACCAGTTCATTGAGAAGACTAACATACCAGGAAATCAGATGAAGGACTCCAAATCCTTTATGTGCTAATAGTTAAACCTGGAATATTTATTAACAGTCTATTTAAAAAACAACAACAAAAAAAACCCAAACAAAACCACAAACAAACAAAAAAAACAAACCCAAAACCACCACCACAAAAAAACCTCACAAGAAGTGTTCCAAATCCAGTAGAAGACAAACTTAATACAATCATCCTCGGTAGTCAACTACACAAACAAGGCAACTATTGGGTGTTTTTTATGTTAAAAAAAGGCCAGCATTTTTTCCACGTCACAGACTATTTGGGAAATTGAGAGACTACTTACTCAAGTCAAGAACATCATCCGTCTTAATCAGATCTTCCTCCCTTGTGAGTGGTAACTGAGTTTCTGGCTCACCTCGCAAGTGCAGTGATAGTGAACGGAGCATAAAGAAAACTCTGATTGCCTTGAAAAATTAAAAAAAGAATATTAAAATATTGCTGCACTCAGTACTACATACTTTAACAGAATCTTACAAATGTATACTTGCTCTTAAAACCCCCGAATTTGTTGTCATGCAGTAAATCTACTTTTTAAAGTGATGAAGTAGAACGCAACTTCAAAGTTAGTTAAAAAAGGATATGGAAGAAGTTGAAACTTGCTATTTATTTTCAAGGAAGTAGAAACAGCAGAGCCTTTATCCCACTGGCACGCTTACATAATTGTGACTGACAGGCAAATGATCGCAGTAGCTGTTTTCAGCAAAAACAACAATCTTGGATTTTTTATTTTTTTTTAAATCATTATTTTAAGACTGGTTATATTTACAATACCTGTATGCTGCAGACAACTACACACCCAACCTTCAGAGACTCTCATATTTTGAACTTAAAACAGTAATAACTTTTCTGGCTGATGGTAAGACATCTACAAGTTCGAGAGAAAACAGTGGGGATTTCTGAGTTTAAGTTTGCTGTGCTCATCAAAACTAACCACGTGCAATATAGCATTCTCAGAAAACTTAATCTATACTCTCAGAAGGTCTACATCAGGGCAAAACATTCTAAAAGCTGCACCAGTCCGAAGAAATTTTCTACAGTTGCTTTGTGGAATTAATATTCTTGTTTTGATTTAGGAATTAATGGCATATGGTATGCAAAGATTAGATAAAGTGCAAGAGAACAATCATGGTTTTGTTAGCCATATTTTGGAAGGCATAATTTATAATCCTCTTTCTTCCACTACAAGAACTGTATTTTAAGTATAGTAAATGAAAAATAATTTTTTATTATTTTGGGCGATCTGTTTTTTTAAAACAGTTTCCTACATAGTATTTCTATGACATACTGTAAAATAAACTCCTGCCTTACAGTAAAAGGTCCAAATTCATGGAAGAGCTGCAGTGTCCAGGAACTCCTTGAATGCAGGAAGTATTAGGAAAAACAAATCTCAACTGCCTTAAGGCAAACTCCTTCAGCCTTCTATTCTTAAAATTAACAGAACTGTCGTTCCTGTGAATCAGAAATGTGAGTGCTTGGCCAGCTATCATACTGGTGATGCTTTCAGAAAATCTTGGCAGAACAGGGAAGCAGAGAGGAAAGTCACATATCTGGCTCTTCCATGAACTGACATGAGAGCAGAGGAATTCGGTATGCTGTTAAAATCTAATAGGACAATATGATTATTCAGAGCAAAGAACGTCAAGGGTATCTAACACACATATGATATTAACACTACATCATGAATAAGAGCAGAATCACTTTATAATGGAGATGACCTCTCCCGTTAAGGTAGATTGAATTCTAATGTATTGTGGATTTACTGAAATTAGACAGGATTACAATAAAGTAGTTTTACTACCAGATACTTCAAGAAGAATTCATGGAATTGAGTTTAAAATTTCTGAATTCAGTCAAGAACAGCAACATCCTTGCATTTTTGGTAACCCAAAAGTCAAATCAAATAGTCCTGGGGTTTTTTGGTTTTTGTTTGGTTTTTTTTTTTGTTTTTTTAATTCAGAGGGCAGCCATCACTCAACCTGCTTTCACCTACCTTTACCTCAGTCCTCTTTCCCTCCCAGACACAGCATTAATTTTCCTGGAATACATTCCCTATAAAACTAACGTCACTTATCTCTAAATATGTAATCATATTTACTGCAGAATAATCTACAGGAGTAAAAAGCAAAATTCAAACTTTAGCCTTTGCAAGAAAAAAATAACAATCAAGGACATCAGATGAAGAGGGAACTACACTGTGCTTCCTATAATACTGATAGCCCTCAGTTTGCTAGCAGTATCAATATAAACCCAAAAGCATGTGATTTGTGACTTCCTGTAATATTTAATTAGATTTCAACACAACAGCAGAGCAGTTCAGTGGCCTACAATTTTTTTTTTTTCAGTTGACTTCTGTTTTCTTGTTTAAGTAGGAATAAATACAAATTGTTATCTACATTAAAGAATTGAACATTATGATGAGGTATACTTTGTGCTGATTCCTTTATTTATATACCCAGACTAGTCTATGAAAAGTTCTATGATCAAGCAGCAGTAGCCGATTTCAGAAAGCAGCCTAACAACTTCTAGTCATTTGAATGTTTTCAGTCAGAAGGATTCACTATCTGGATTTTGGAGATGTGCCTTTGATAACTCAAGAGATATGTGATTTTTGAGAGTCCCCCCTAAAGTTGTTGAAAAGAACTGACACTTTGAGGGACTTTCTGTAGCAAAAGAAGCGAGAGTCTAAACAGATCTGATCTCTAACAGCTAAGAATTCATGATATAATCAAAGTATTCTTTACTCGCTAGTGCAATAAAACTTGAGAACTTCTTTAGAATCATGCCATGGGATGCTCAGAACTGAATCACTATCCATTTGAAATCATCAGCAAAAAGTACCTCCAGCAGGTTAAGCGGCAGCAGTAATGTCACAAGATACATCTGAAGTTCACCATATTGTTATGGCAATTCAGCTTAAAAGAGGCAGCCTAGCTAGTAGTACAAAGTAGTGTAGGAATTCTAAGAAATTCTAAAACTTCTAGAGCAATGTGATCAGGGGAAGCAGGACCAACATGGAAGCATTTTCAGAGTTCCTGCTGATAAGACGCCTCCATCCCAAAGAATTTACAGGAATTTTTGTACTTATTTTTGAATTTCCACCAACAGAATTTAAGTTATTCCTTATTTAGCACATGAAAAATCATGGAGCAGTCAGTTTCCATTAATGTGCATTTCTAAGTATCATTCTGTTAAATGCCTCTGAGAGAATTCTAGGAAACATTTTTGCTTTCTAAGAACAATACTTTTCAAGATAATTCACTGTACTTTATCAAACTTAACTTGCTGTGATAACAAAAGTTGTGTGCTTATAATAAGTAACGAAAACAAAAGTTTTCAGAAGATTCCTGGAAATATGCTTTTTCTTCAAGAATACTTGAATACACTACATAAATTTAAAGTTACCCTATCAACAGTACTTTTTAAATAATAATGTTATGCAGTAACATATCTTTGAGACTTACTGGCACTGCAAGGCTTATAGGACACTGCCAGATAAGGGCCAAGAACTGATTATCCCAAGAATGCTGATAATGAAGTTGTTATTCAGGTCAGTATCACCTCTACAGCTTGTGTCAATCATAAATAATAGATATTTTGCTATTTTTCTCCTCGCTTTCACGATCTCTATCATGAATTACTTCAGCAAGATGAACACTCCTGAGTAAAATTATATTTTTGCTATGTCTAGAAACACAAGCAATACGAAGCCAGATAGCCTTCCAGTGGAGATTATTACTATAGGAATATAATAAAAGATAAGCTGAGATATCAGATCATGAAAGGAAACGGACAATATATTAATAAGCATCATCAAAATGTCTTTTTATGTAGATACTGCCATGGTCTAGAAATTAAAACCCCACGCAAGAACATATTAAGTTGACTAGACACAAGAAACTGTGGAGAAAAAGGTTCTCCACTGGGACAGATAAATACTATATACTGTACACACAGGTCTGTCTTCAAGTCTTCATGATTTTACGGATGAAGCTTCCAATCAAGTAGCTTTCAAGGAAAAACGTTTGTATTTCCAGAATTGTTCAAAGTCTTTGGCACCTTTCTCTCATGAACGAATGTAAGAAAAATAGTCTTACTCACTCTTCGTGTTCTTTCCACATCTCCACAAGGCAATCTTTTCACAAAATCAATACCAGTCAGTGGTGTCCCCGTTGGAGGCAACAAGATAGAGGCATCCATCATCAAGTACTCTACATTCATGGGTTTAATCTATAAAAATATTTTAACATTGATTACTACAAAGAACAATAAGCATTTACATCTTTACTTTCAAACACAACTCATGGTTGCATATTTTAAGAGGAAGCAATTGTGATTGGTTTCAGAGAATTTTTTATATCATCTGTCTTCTTTTAAGCTCCTTATATGCAATCTCTATTTTATATTTGCTCATCATTCCACAAAACATTGCTGAAGTTTCCATACTGAAAAAAACCACAGGAAAAAACTCTGAAAGATTACAGAAGAAAAGCTATTTCATGAGTACTAAAATCCAAAGTCTGTCAGGTTTGATTTTAAGTTTTGAATCAAATTTGTAATTACTTCAATCACAAGAAAAAGTTTCCTGTATCTTTTTCTCTCGAAGAACCCTCTAGTCTCTAATAATGCAATAAGAAATTCCCTTCAGTCTTGCCACTAACAGAGTCTCTCTCTTACACAGTTTATTTTTATGAATAAATGATGTCTGAAATATCTACCCTTCTGTACTTCTAGGCAATTTCATCCAAGTTCTATTATATACATATGCAATGGAGAAATGAGGGGTTTTTTTGCCAGAAAGCCACCTGGAATGGCTAAAACATAAAAAAGACCTTCCCCAGCTTGTACAATATTCTGCACAGAAGAAAAATGCAGTCACATGGGCATTCCAAAATAGCCAACTGTAACTATTAGCATTCCTGGCCACTTTGCCATGGTCAGATACCATAAAAGAAACAGACTGAAACAAGGTCCAGCATTTTCATGGTGCAGCCTTGAACTGCGGCCTTCCATGCACACAAACTCAAAAAGAGTCTTGAGCCAATTTTTCTGATCTCAGAACAATTCATCTTCAGCGTCTAAAACACTGGATTAACAAATTCAATTCATGTGTAGAAAAATACAGAAATTTACATAGACAATGAGAACAATTGAGAAAGAAAGCCAAAATTTCTAATAAGTAAATAACTACTTCAGATGCAATTCTCATGAGTGTACACTGGTTTAAACAGCATTTTACATCATAAAGGTGAAGAACATTGTTAAAAAAAGAAACTCATGGCTGAAAGCAAAAATACTAAGGACTACAGTGTTCAATTTACTTGCTCCTCTGAACTTGTTCTCATCTATGGTTAATGAAGATACAACTTTTATCTTTCTTTGTGATATAGGCAGAGCAAGTATACTTCTGCCTTTGTAGTAGTTCTACAACGTTATATACACAACTCCTCTGACAAGACAACTTCAGTGTTACTTAGCAGTTAAATCAGCCTGCCGAGCAAGTCATTTGCTAGCTAGGCAAATAAATATGCTTTAAAAAAAAAACAAACAAGTTCCAGTGCAAGGGTGTAGCTCTGTCTTCTATGGTAAATTAAAAAAAAAAAAAAAAAAAAAAAAAAAAAAAAAAAAAAAAAAAAAAAAAAAAATAGGGATATGGACATAAGATGAACCCCTACAGCTATGCAGTCACACTTTTTGTTTAATTATGTACTGAGTGTTCCTGCCCAGGACGGGGCAGCAGGAGCTGGAGGGCCCTGTGAGGAGAGGGCCGGGCGGCCCCGTGCCGGACACAGCCGGTTCCAGCCGGTTCCCCCAGGCCCCAGCGCAGGGCACAGCGCAGCCCCTCAGCAACACTGATGGCACCTCTTGCAAAACACATTTAAGAAAGAGAGACTCCTCTGCAGCCGTTGGAGAGGACCACGGCGGAGCAGATATGCACACTGCAGCATCAGCAGGTGGATATGCCTGGAAGAAACTGCAGTCTGCGGAGGACCCACTCTCAAGCAGATTTTTTTACGCGAAGGACTGCAGCCCATGGAGGAGAGGACTCACACTGGGGGCAGGGGAAAAGCGTGAGGAGGAAGAGGCAGCAGAGATGAACTGTTAGGGACTAACCCCAAACCTCCACTGCCCCCAGGAATGAAGGAGCAAAGTTAAACCTGGGAAAAGGGATGGCTGAGGGGAAGGCATTAATTTGTCTTTGTTTCTCACTATCTGAATTTCTTTTAATTGGCAATAAATTAATTTTCGGCACATTTGGTCTGTTTTACCCATTATGGCAATTGATAAGTGACCTCTCTGTCTTTAGCTCAACCACAAGATTTTTTCATCTGATATTCTCCCTCCATGCTAGTGGCATGCTAGCCAAGGTCAGTCCACCACAAGTTATTTATATTTTTTTTGTCAGTCACATTGAAAAAACATTCTTCAAGAGAAGTCTAACAAAGAGGAAGAGATTTTAGACACTTAAAATCCTTCATGGATTTACTGCTCCTTATATAGGCTAAAAATTTTATTTCTCTCATTATTTATAATACAAAAGAAAAAACCAAAGCAAAAAGCTGGAGAAGTATCCAATGAGAAAAAAAGATTAAGTAAAATTTTAGATCATCATTTCAGACAAAACACAAATGAAAAGTAATGCCAAAAAGAAACACATTCCATATTAATGTCAATGATGAAGTCCCAGAAATGTTCTAATAGTGTGGCTCTGTTCCATGAAATACATCGCAGTTGCAACAAATGTCCATAACTGCTAACTTGACGTCCAGTACAAACCCCGTGAGACTTCCAACAGGCTGTTTGTGATGTATGTCAGTGTAGTATGGGAATGGCAGGAAAGGAGAGGAATCCTCCAATGAAACACTCCCTTTTCTATCACAGACACTGAATTCTCATCTTAAAACAAGTGTTGCCTTGGGTACTATGTAGAAACTGGGCTGCAGACTTCCTTCTAATTCCAGATTATGTAAAAGATTTTTTCTTATAGAATTTTGCATACGTACCTTATAGAAACGACGAAGGAGATGAACACTTTCTTCCCTTGCACCCTATAAAAGATAACATAACTATTTCAGGGAATAAATACACCATTTACTCAAAAGTGACATTTAAAAAAACACCCAAAAACTCATATGGAATACACTGCCTATTAATATCTCCATACTTATAGCCTTCAGCCCAGAATCTGATAGAACACAGTTCTCACACTTATGAAAATACAGCTTATGTGAGCTTCTTAGCTTCAAAAGCACTTTTCTTAACATTGTTAAGAATTTCAAAGAGAAAATTAAACATAACCCTGCTTGAGAAGTTAGAGTTTACATAGCAAGGTAACAGCAAAGCTGAGAACAGAATATGAAGTTGATTCTTTAGGTTCACTGCACAGAGCCAGCAATAGAAAGATGTTCTAGGAGCTCAAAGTTCACATTTACGCTTACTGCAATCAGAAATGAAACAAATTTATTCTACTGTACTACAAAACTCAAAGTCAAGTAACGCTGTGGCTCATAAGTTGAAAGAAAATACTTACCTCAAGGCAAGCAAGGTGAACATCTTTTATGATACTGCCATTTTTAGAAAACACAAGCTGCTTCAGCAACAGGCAGCCAAGTTCTAAAGTTGCCAAACGGATTTTTCCATCTACAAAAATAGACAAAATAGTAGCAGTTTGAGTACTGACTCTTCTCATTACACGATATTCTTAAATGTTTCTACTTTTCTCTGCAATTATAAACTTTGCTCCTCTGTCATACACTCCCTATCTGACAAGGATGACTGCTGATTCTAGCTTACAATGCTTATGGCTATTAAAAAAAAAACAAAACAAAAAACCCAACTGAAATTAATTTAAAGCAGAAGGAAATTAACCATACCATAAGAAAGCAGTGAAGATTAATACAATTAGAAAAGAAGATGAAAACAATGCCTTTATCAATCTGAAGTATAGGTTGAATTACACTAAAATTACAAAAGAATCACTGAGATTTGGCATGGATAAAGTTGAAAGATGAAAGGAAGTTTTGTATGTAGCATACTAATAAGGCATAGCTTTTCCTTAAAAAAAGTCCAAGAGATTCAGATACAGCCTGGATGTGACAATCTAGAGAAGCCAGAGTGAGAGAATGCAGTGAGATTTTAAGTTTATAGTTTCAGAAGGATTAAAAAAAGATGTTAGAAATGTACAGTGTAAACTCAATGATCAATACTGAGACAATATATCCAAAAGACCAATCTACATCTTAGCTTTTGGTCCCAACTCCAATCTACTGTTTTACAAGTTAGCACTGTGCTGCCAGAAACTAAAGGTACAGACAAAGGTTAGTATTCCCAAAAAGAAGAGAAAAGGAGATGTTCTACACAGCATTTAGCAAGCTTAACAAAACCCCACTATTTCCATCCCTCTCCAGAAGTGCTTTTGTTTAAATAAACACATTTCCTCATCTTGCACTCTTCCCTTCTGCAGTATGTACCAACTCTTTATATATAAATGTGCTTTCAATCTGCGACTGGCACATCAGCATAACAAGTTAATGCTCTGTAGATCAGTCTTGCAAGTCAAACAAGCATTATATTTTATTCTGCAGATAATAATGAATTTGATAGTGTGTCAGTTTCAGGGGAAAACCAGTTCTATTCATTTGAAGTCTTAAGACAGAAAGTGCAGGGAGAAGAGCTGTGGCTTGAACAAACATCATGTTTCTGTGGAATAGGTCACAGAGACTTGTATTTCACAAAAAAAAAAGTTGAAGTCAGGAAAAAAAACCCCATGTTTTCTGCAGAACAGTTCAGAACTGAAAATACAATCTGTGATTAAAAAAATCATGGGAAAATTTTCTGTCACCTCTAGAGACAGAGTACTGTCATAAGCAAAGGATACAACACAGTTTTCAAGACTACTTGTCTACTAGAATTACTTTTACAAGCAAAGGTTCCACAGATTGTATTTTCAGGATGAAATCACGATACGTCTTATGATTTTTGGTTATTCAAAACCACAGAAAGCAAGAATTAGAACAACAGATCTCTATATAGTTCTGAGTATAAAAACAACTATTCAGCAGAAATCCAGAGTTTCTGGTCTGTCAACAACCAAGGAAAACCTGACAGTTGTCTTTCACAGACCATATCTACTTATTGCTCGTGGAAAAGCATGTTAAACAGACACTTTCCCCTCAAAGACAAGATCCTAGGTAGCACTTTGTCGCAGTTCAGCCCTGATCGGGACCAGACTACGCAGTCTCTTTCCCACTCCCCCCACCCTCCGAGAGAACAGGGGGAGAATTGGTAAACAAACAAACAAAAACCACGTGGATTGAGATTGAACAAAAAGTAAATTTAACAGCAATGACAAAAGAAAACAAAACAGTGATGGAATATAAATACAATACAATGCCTTGCAACAAATCTCCGCACCTAGTTTCTTCCAAGTAAGAGGAGACTCCTTTCAGCACCCTCCTCACTTATATACTGAGCATGATGTTAGATGGGATGGAATAGCCCTTTGGCTAATTTGGGTAAATTAACCCCAGCTGTTAGCTAATTAATTAATTATCCCCGCCATAGGGGCTACCAGCTTCAGTTCTCCACCCAACTCAGGTGAGTATTAACTCTATCCTAGCCAGAACCAGGACACACTTTTTTTTAATCTTCGAAAATTTCAGCTTGTTAAGAAAACAGGTATTGGAAAAGTGATACCTGGTTGTGCAGCATAATTCATTATCCTGATGAGCCCTTCTGCAAGTACATGATTATATGAATTTCTCTCTTCAGCATGTTGAGCTGGAAGTTGAATTCTCTCCAGCTTGACTGGGTCAATTCCTTTTGTGGGGAATGAAGAAAAAAAAGTAAATTAGAAAACAGGAGTATGCCTCAAGGCAAGTATTTAATAGACCACAGCAGTTTTCTCAGAAGAGTGTAATCAGCAATACAAAACTGGGCAACTTAGTTTTGAATTTCTATCACAAGGAAAAGGAACAACAGAAAGACTAAACACATTTCTGTATCACTGAAAAATCTCAGCCTTAAATGGAGTCTCCTGGGTGAAGACACTGAAATCCCAAAGTGGTTGGTGACATCCAACCCATTTTGCTGCATCTGGAATTCTCAGGCTATTTGTTTGCATCTAAATCAAATTAAAGCCAAGGCATACATACGAAGAGCATGAAGGCTTAAGGGGAAATGACAAAAGTCTGATTTTAAATTCCACTTTGGTAGTAAATGATGAGTTCATAAGGTTTTTAAAAATAGGAATTTTATTTTGTAAATAGTAGACTCTTATTTAGTACCCTTCCCAGTGCAAATCACAGATTCTCACTGACTTGTATAAGGAAACTAAATCCATCTTTCTTCAACCTAGTCCTCTAAACTAGTGAAGTTATTTCTCAGAATAGACTGGTTACTGTAAGATCCCTTAGAAAAAAATGTAGTTATGGATTGCTGAGGATCTCCTTGCCCTTGTTCTAAAGAATGGTAATGAACAACCCCATAAAACAGAAGATTACTATATTGTGGTTTATAGTTTCTTCCAATCCTGAACTTGTAGTTAACACTACATAACAACGCCATTTGTGATATCAGATTTATTTCTTCATTAAGCATCTGTATTTGGAACAATTAGTAAAGATCTGTTTGAAGATTAATGACAACGATAAAATTGTTCTCTGTCATGACGAGACTGAAAAAAGGCGTGGAGGGGAAGGAAGCATTTAAGGAACCAGGGCAATCAGAGCATCAGCGTTCACAACAATCTTAACAGTTTAGTAAAAAGTCAGTTTTCCTTCTAGAAAGGAAAGCTGCTTATGAGTAACAGTTCTTACAGAATATCTCTATGCAGATTAAGTTCTCACAGAAGGACATGGTCATCAACCAGCAGAAAGCCAAGAGGATGCTAGGTTGCATCAAGAAGGGCATCACCCAGATAAAGAAGTCATCACCCCATCCTACTCAGCGCTTGGCAGGC
>WHYT01017230.1:367073-385798 GCA_009806455.1 Tetrax tetrax | reverse complement strand
TTTGTTTTTTTTGGAAAAAAAAAAAAAAAAAAAAAAAAAAAAAAAAAAAAAAAGCAGTCTCAGAAGTAGAGATATACTGAACTTGCAACATAAAAGTAACGCCAGTATTAGTGCCATTTCCCAAGCTAAAAAGTACAGCAATACTTCACTACTAAAAAATTAAATATCTCACTAAATATCTCACTAAATAGTTCTATCATTTAGGCTGGTAAGATACATCCAAGATACTTCCCATATTAAAAGACTTATTGCAACACACCAACTGTAGACAGTGGTTGCTCACCAAATCCCTGTACCACTGTGAAAAAAACCAACCCGTAAATGACTACTCAAAGTATTTCTGTCCAAATTCTAACCTAAGAACTGAAACATCTAATTAGTTTAAAATACGTTTACAAGTTAAATATGAACTGTCTGAGATTAAGTTTAGTAATCTGTTAGAGGTTTCACAGCCAGTACCTCTCGTAGGTGAGACAAAGGCCCTGAAATTTGCTCTCTGTTCTCTACTGGGAGGTAAAATGGCACCACTCAACACCGAAACCTTACAGGGCTTCCGAGAGATATAGGAAGATTTTCATATTGTTTAACAACTAGAAAAAAAAACTTCTGATACATCATTTCCCAGGAGAAAATCATTTTTGTATACTCACTTTCAGAAAGTATTGGGCTTTTATTTAATAAAGAGCTGTGAAATTTCACATAAATGATTTACAGCAGTGTAGACACAACTACTCCAAGACAGAAAAAAACCCACCCACTTTTTTTCATTCTACTCCCAAAAATAAAGATATCAGCATACTCAGTAGTTATCACTAAGCACTTTTTCTTGCTCCTGTGTTGTATCTGGGTTTGAGGATTTGGCAAGGCAGAAGGGATGTCACTTACTGTCATACTCCGGTATTCATCTTCAAACATATCCAGAAAAATTTCTTCTCCCTTTCAAAAAAAAAAAAAAAAAAAAAAAAAAAAAAAAAAAAAAAAAAAAAAAAAAAAAAAAGGGAGATCTTATGACCATGTTCCAGTATTTAAAGGGTGGCTACAAAGAAGATGGAGACTCTCTGTTTGCAAGGAGTCACAAGAAAGAGACATAGGGTAATGGGTGCAAGCTACTCCAGGAGTACTTGGACACGAGGAAAATTTTTCACAATATCAACGATCAGCCCTTGGAATAATCTCCCCTGGGAACTGGGGAATTCCCTAACATTGAACACTTAGGATTCAGCTGGACAGGGTGCAGGCCATTTTGTATAGGCTGTCCTATGGCAAGAAAGTTTGGACCAGATGATCCTTCCAACCAGGCATTCTATGATTCTAAGAATCTATGAACTGTTTTTACTTACAGCATACTTATTTCTGCCTCCCCCATGTAAAGAATTTCTCACTGTTTAAGGCATGCATAAACATAAGTTACAAACAGATCATGCCTGCCTAAAACCATGTGTCTCATTCAGTTTTCTCTGGAAAAAGCAAAAATTGCATACCTTTGTTGTGTGACATGGCATATAGAAGACAGAGCACAAAGAGGGCATAGTAATCATCTTCAGCACAGTCCAGCGCATTATAGACCATATCAAGAAAAGGCCTGTGGAAAGCAATAATTTTTAAATGGTTAAGAAAAATACCGTATCTACAGAAGAATGAGTAACTATCTTGTTCTACACATACCTAATGGAAGAGGCAAATTTACAGTAATGTACATTTTCAGGCACTAAAAAAATTAACCTGTTTAAGAGTACTCACATTATAGCCATTTCTTGTATTTAAAACATTACAATTAATGTCAGAATGTAACAGGATTTTTTACATAATACTTTCCCAAGAACTGATTGTTCACGTATTTACTGGGTTGTTTGTAGCACATTTAGTATGCATGCAGAAGCATTGCGCAGTTTAAGTGTATCCAAGAGTAACTTCAAGGAGCTGCTATCGCTATTGCACATAAAGAAGACTACCTTAAAACTCATGTATGGAATGAAGTTGAAAAGTTTTTACTATTACAAGAAAGCAGTTTTCACCAAAGGTTTGGAGGAAGCTAGGTTATTCTAAAACAACCAGTCAAAAACTTTACCATCCAACAGTTATAGGAAAAAAAAATTAACAAGGAGGGAACATATGAATGGAAAAAAGCAAGCCAAGGACTGCAGATGAGCTGTGTTTTCCTAGGTTAAGCATGCGTGACCTACGACAGGTATACAGGAAGCTACAAACAGTGTCAAATTCACCCTTCACCTGTACCCTGAACAGACCAGAAAAGTCAATTTAATTCAGAAGTCATTTGGACAGATCAGATATGGCTGAGATTCAACTGATATTAGCACAAGTCTGACAGCAAGGCAACTTGGCTTCTTCTTAAGCTGGCTTGCATTTAGTCAGTTGAGAGCACAAGTAGAAATTAAATCCATTTTCACAGGTGGCCCAGAGAGACAAAAAAAATATCAGAGAATTGTCAGAGTCACCAGAAGAGAGTTTAAAACCTTGATTGAAAAGAGATAATTCCTACCTTTCAAAGTATTTTTTAACAGTGAAAGGAAAAAATAAATCCTTACATTACCTAAATTACATCTAAATGAAATACATCAAAATAACATCCAAAGTCATAAAAACAAACATATTTTCTTATGGCTTGCCTTGCCTACCAGACTCAGTGATTCCAGTCCGTGTAGGAAAGAAGCTATACACACTTGAGCAAATTTGAGAGATTTAGCTACTGTTTCAAATATCACATTTGGCATACAGAATAGCACAAAATCTCAAGCTAGAGTAGCTTATTCACCTACATTTCCAAAAATTCATGTACAAAACTAAGGCCCTACACAAGGTTTACCCTAATTTTAAAAATATTTTTAGCTCTGCACACTCTTTGATAGTATTTATTTTTAGAAAATATGCAGGATGATGTCAGATCATATCTGCAGATCAAAAGTTCTGAAATGCAGACGTTTGCCAAATGCATTGGCATCTCACATGTAAGTATTTTGCACTTTTCAAGACCTGACCATCCTAGTTGCTTTAGTATTCAATGCAGTCATTGCCAAATTCTTTCTAAATGCTATTTGGCACATATTTTAATAAAAATAGTAATAATCTAGAAAAACATATTTTAAAGCCAGTTCAAGCCAAGGTTAAATTTCACTTTTACATTGAAGTTAAATATTATCTTTAATAATGAATATAATCTAAGTTACATCAAAGCTATAATGGAGACAGAATGAAATTCTGGGAGTATCAGGAAGCATTTCCCAAGCTAAAAAATAAATTATAAATCCTATTAAACATGTACACTTCTCCAAGGGATACATTTGCAATTACTTTTGTGTCAGAGATAGCACAGTCAGCTTCAGCAGCCCAGTAACAAGAATGCAAAATTCTTACTGGGAAAGTGTCTAACCCTAAATGGACCTTGGAAAGCGTGCATAGGTTAGTAGGGTTTCTTTGTAAACTACTACTACTAAAATTCTGCAAAATTCAGCCCTGAACTGAGGAATTGTCCTTGTTTTCTCCATACAGGTATATACAAAAATTGACAGACATGACCATCAATATCATTAAGAAAGAAAAATTTCTGGCTTAATTTAGAAGTTTAGAAAATTCTGGAATAAAAACATTTATATTCTGGTTTATTGTTTTAATATTCTGTAATTTCACTTTACCAATTTAAGTCAACACAATTGCCATAAAGGAAACCACACACTTTACAGAGAAACAGGACCATTTGCAAAACTGATCAGTACAGTGGCCATATCCCATTTTTCTGTTGCCTCACTTACCTGTGATCCACAAGAGCCCCTGTAATTTTAATTGGAATTAGAATTGTTACATCACTTATGAGAAGAAAGAAAGTTAATGGAAGGGCAAGAAAGCAATCCAGCAAAATACATTACAGTTCCTTTATACCTGTTCCAGTTTGTTATCTCACTCCCAGAGGCAGCTGCACTTTTTTCTTCATCTGTTGTATTCTGTTCCGTCACAGCAGAGATAGACAATTCTGACAGTTTACATCTCTCCATGATTACCATCTCTATTTCTAAAAAACCAAAACAAAACAAAAACCCCACACCAAAATTTGATATTTTTAACAGTTATCACAAGCTCTTTTATACTTTCCATTTTGCACTACAAGTGACTGATGCAACTACATGTAAGAGATACAACAATAACCTCAGAAAGGTTAATGAAGGAATAGATGTAGGTAAATTTTCTTCCTAATACTAGCTTGCTTACATTTCTTTAAGGAATTTTAAGTGCTGTAAGAAAATTATACACATACCTAGTGTCTGTGAAGAAATAGATAGATTACTTTGGCAAATAAACAAGCAACAGTAATACCCCTCCCTTCCAAACCACAGGAAGAAAAAAAAAAAAAAAAACCAAAACCATAGAATCTCTTTTGGAAAAAAAAAAGATTTCTTTGTGAAAATGCTGGTGAGATTAGGGCATGGGTGGCCATCAAGTTTCATAGAGAGTGTAAACAGGTTTCTACTATTACAGCAAACAGGATATCTGGTCCTGAGTGCTTCGTATCTATTGGCTTTAAGTAGAAGTATTAGGACCAAATCTAGCTTTTGCCTAAGAATTTGGACAGAGATGACTACTAAATGCAGCAGTTTAAACAGTAGATCATGTCATGTTTTCTTCAAATCATGGTAGACAATACATCATCAGTTACTTCACAACATTTAAGGAAAGTCTTCTCAAACAGACTGTTCTAAATAAAAATGCAACTACGTTTGGAAAGGCCTGTCAGAGCATAAGTGTTTTCAATTGCTTGCATGCAATTCTGCCACATTTTTCTCAATTTATGTCTAAAGACTACTTTCTGATGTACATCCTTCTAATAGTTACTAACTAGTTACAGCATAGTTACAGTATGCTGTGAGACCACTCATCCTATCAAACCAATTCTTCTTAGAGGTTAGCATTAGGTCAAAAATCCTGAAAACGTGCAATTAAAAATCTAAAAGTTAAAGATCTTTTCTTCAGTTTCGAACTACTTAATATTATCTTCTACCATGTACTGTCATTTTCAGCACACTTGTTCAATTTTATCATTGAAACATGCATAGAATATTCCCAATCATCTTACAACAGTAAAGTGGCTACACCGTTTGCCTTACCACAGAAGGAAAAGTTAGAAAGCTGTGAAGTCTACTTATGAAGTGCCCCATTATCATGTACACTTAGGTGCAAGGCGTGCATTTGTGATAACGGCTGAAGGCTACAGGAAGATATCAAAACACCTTCAAAGTTTTTACTCAGAAGTACATGTTCTGACAGAATGACTTAACGTGAGAAAAAAATACAGCCAAAGACTGTAACAAATTTAACAGTCCATTTACTTAGAGCAACAAGAGAACAAACATGTAACAGATCACAACTACGTCCAAACAGTAAATAAACGTATCCAAATTGTAAGCATCATTTTTATTTGCTGGTATACTCACCTTCATTTTCACTGCTTGTTCTGACGCCCTTTGAACTTGCTTCTGTGCCTTTAGTTTTATCTAAGTCATCCTGGTTATCTTCAGATCCTCTTTCCTCTTCATCTTCTTCACCAATGTTTTTATAGTTGGGTCTTTTCTGCATCCTCTTCTTCCCCTTCTGTTTGTTAATTTCAAGAGATCTCTCCAGTGTTTCTGTTGGTTTTATGAAACATCTGATGCTTGACTTTGCCTGTAAATGTGAAGAGTTTACGCTGAGTTACAACAAGATATTTTTAACTGTAATTGATAAATAAACTTCAGTTCATTTAAAAGTGGGGTTTTAGAGTGTAAATTAGCGTGTATTTACAAATCTCAAATCCATTTTAAAATACAAGAAAGATGACCTCAAGTTGTATCAAATTATCAGTAGAACAATTATCTCCAAAGTAACATATCCTAAAGATCTATCATTGAAAAGTATACCATCTTGAGACAAGAAGATATAGAACTACCTATTTTATCAATAGAAGTTTATTAATTTTTTTCCCTTCTTTGAACTTTAACAGGTGAGACAGCTAGTACATACAAAATTAAGACATCTTTTGCAAAAAGGACAAAGGCAGCAAAATCCAAAGTGTGTGTTGACAGCGATGTATTAATACAAAATATACTCTTTAAAGATCTTTGGCAGTAGGAAGGACAAAAAACAATGCTCTATGCTGTGAGCTTCTTTTGAATCTTAAGCTCCCCTCAACGGCACACTACTCCTTGCACTGACATCAATGTCTTTTGGGCCTCCAGATACTGACTTACCAAGTCCCAAAAACAAACATTACTTCGTTTGTTAGACTTTAATATACTTGTGTTCTGCCCAAAGATACCTGAAGTTTATCTTTCAAGTTAAAACACTGGTTTGGGACAAGAAGGCAAACAGTATTAAATCTACACCCAATTTTCCCGAATATTCATTTACAGAGCAAGAAAACAAATTTAGATGACAAATGTCTCCCAGAGGCAATAAGTATTTCCAAGAGTCTGTGCCATGCTAACAACAGAGAACTACGTATTCTTACAGAAAGACACCAGACACTACAATAAGTTCTGTGACTAGCAGGACTAAGAAAAACCTTGTTTTCCTACAATTTTGCAGATTGTTTCTAAGCTGTGATGGCTTGAGGTCCCCTCTCACTTGTTAGGCCTGCCAGCTGGATTACCAGAGTACATGCTGTCTCTCACCCTGAGCTAGAAACACCGATCAACCAAACCTCTCTCTCTCACTGAGAAGTGAAACGCACAGCTTGGGGGCTTCCTGCCAGCACAGGTTTCTGCTGAACAAGACAGCTACAGAAACTTCATTACTTTTCAGACCTCAATACTTCAATCACATTTAGCTGACACTGGCTAAAGGGTTAAAAATGTAAGGGCAAGCAAAAGAAAATAAGTAAGACCAGAGTAAATACAATACTGATGCCATTCCTTGCCTCAGGTGACTCAAGTACAATAAGCATTGAAGATGAGTGCATCAAATAGACCTTAGAAAAAGTCTGGAACACTTATACACACACACAAAAAATATAGCGGGTTAGAAAAAGATCTAGGAAGAAGCCTTCTACAAGTCAAAAGGCCAAAATGTTTTTCTGAGTCTTCTGACTTTTTAAAGAGGTTTTGTAGAAATCTTGCATAAGTCACCGTACACTTGGAACTGAAATAAACCATCTAGTAGGAGGAATCTTACACAATACCAAAAAAACCTCACCGTGTGAAATCTACCACGCTTACACTCCCCAGTAACCTCTCTGATATATTTTTAGTCTGATCAAACTGCAACATAGGAAGGTTAAAAACCAGAGTTACAAACAGATTACCTTTTATTGATGGCTTCTGGTCAGAAAAGTCATAAGAAAAGGGAAGAACACATTCAGTCCTATTCTTCAGGGAAAAAAAGAAAAGCAGCATGCGAGTTGCACAATGCATTTTCCCCTTCCTGCATTCACTTCTAACAGTTGCTACCTAGAAACCTGGAGCTACTTTCTTTGTGAAGAATGCATGTACTTAACACCCTTCATTTCTAATATGCTGTTAGCCACATGAGCGAAATAACAAAAGAGAGCAGCAGACAGCAATGTGCTCATAAGCAATGAACCACGGTCTCGTTCACCTCAAGAAAGAACGCTGAGAAAACGTCAACATATACAGCCTTAGCAGAACAGAAGATATATTTAAAACATTCTGAAATCAGACCTAAAATTAATGTACATAGTGTATGGTATATCCAAGTGGATTACACAGTTTGAGATACTGCTATTTCATACTTTTAAAGTGTCTTTCAACTTTATGTTCAATTATGGTTTATTTTGTGCAATATGTGCTGGTAAAATAAGGCAGTACCAGTAACAACTTTTACGAGAAGGAGCAAGTAGGTTAAACAAGAAACCAAGAAACACGAAATAGGTAGAACTTGCCCACATTCAAATTATGCAGGAAAACGTCTCACAGGAAGTAAGGTAAACCTTAGCGTGATGACTGCTAACAAGTTTAAATTCATTCTGTTGGCTACACATATTCAACTCTCATCATGAGATAAGAGCTAGTATTTCTTTTGCTGCCACTTAAAAACAGAAACACAGGGAAAAAACATGGAAAATGTATCTGAATTTGCTATACTGTGACGTGGAGTACCTTTTCAGTGGACTCTGGGCAATCATTACTGCCCTATGATGTTCAGCAGATCTCCATGGGGAGGTTATTGCCAATTCATAAGCTATCAGCAGTTAGATCTGCTGATGATTTTTTTTCTACAAATTGATTTCCAGTAAAAAGTACCATTTGTTCCTGTTGTGCCAACTACCATTGCTCTTTTGCCTCTGGATATATTGCATCTATACACAGCAACTGCAACCCTTCTCAGTTTTTATTTTTGTTAAGAATTTACTCATTCAGTCTCCTGTCATGAGGGCACTTGACCCTGCTTCTGATAATCTTGGTCCATACATCTCATCTACATCTCTTTACATCTCATTCCACTTTAATTCATCTTATTAGGAAGACAAATATAGACGTGAGATTCTACTTCTGGTTTTAGAAACTACATTTAGAAACTGACAGTTACACTTAAATTTAAATCTATCAAGACATCTCAATTACAAGAGATGAGCAGTGTTAGGTACAGAGCAGGGGTTTAGAGATAACTGGAGCTCACCATAACACACAAGAGATATCCCAAAACAAGCTTAGGAGAGTATCAGAATTATTACCATGGGAAATTATAAAAGAAAAAGTGGTAAAAGATAAATTCGGGTCTGACTTAGGAACAAACAATTCTAAACTCAGTCAAAAAGTAAGTGAGAAAACTTGCTCATCACTTTTCTCTACTAATCCCAGAACAAGAAATTCTGAAGTAGCTTCTAAAATAGCTTCCATTATTCAATAGAAGTCTGTCATTTCTTTGCAACAGAATACACCACAGTAATAACTTTGCAATTGTCCTGATACACCTTATAGCCCAAAAACGGCTAACAATGCTCAAAAAGCAACTTTCTGCTCTAAGAAGTCCTATCACAGAGCAACAAGAAACGGCCTTACCTTTCCTTGTCTATTTTTCCATTATCTACAGCTGACTTGAGCCTCACTGCATTGAGTAGTGTATCAGTAGAAAACACTATGCAATATATGCAGCAGTTGTTCATACTCATCAGCTAAGGGCAGCTCACTCGACAGCTCCCCTCATCAGAAGCACGGCATGGAGCTCTTCTCCAGGGAACCAAGCTCCACCAGTAGTCTTTCTGACAGTACAAATTTTCCCCTCCAAAGTTTCATTGAAGAATGTGGTTGAATTTACTGAAAAGTAAAGTTTCTCCCATGGAAGTTTCTTCCTTCTCCACCAAAAGTGCCACCACTCTGCTCACCCTGTAACAAAGCTCCACCTCTCCCAGTTTCACTGTCTATCCCAGAAAGCCAATACTACCCCTCCTATTTACCATCTTTTCAGGTACAACAGAACTCAGTTTACATGCCATGAAGATACAGAAAGAAGGAGAAGAAAAGAAAGAAGACCAGAAAGAAGCAGTAACCTAAAAAGTATAACAACCTAAGAGAATATATGAACAGAAGTTTATAGGAAACCTCTAATATTCCTAGCATTAGTGCAAGCACACAAAGATATGCTACAGATATTTTGCAACTCTGTACAGTAATTATGACAGGAAAAGAAAATCTCACTTCTGCAACAACCGGTGCCCCACCCTCTCACCACAAATTTCCTAGTAACAAAGCTGCTTCTGCACAAGTAACACACATGACATCCAGTACACAGCTAGCAGAAGGTCAGACATTCGCTAACACAAATAAGAGACTGATTTATCTTAAAGCATTCAGTCAGCTCCACCATTCCACTAGGCTTTTCTACAAAAGATTAGATTCTAAATATCAAGGTCAACAGTACCAAATACCAGAACCCAAAAGCTACTGGCTAATATCGGCCTACACAGCTTCCACTGCACAGTACAAAGAAATTTTGAAAATTTGGTGCCCACTGCCCACCAAAGCTGCTCTATCACTCCCCCTCTTCAGTTGGGCAGGGGAGAGAAAATTTAATTAAAAGCTTGTGGGTTGAGATAAGGATAGGGAGAGATCATTCACCAGTCACTGTCACCGGCAAAATAGATTCAACTTGGGAAAATTAATTTATTACCAATCAAATCAGAGTAGGTAATGAGAAATAAAAAGTAAATCTTAACATTCCTCCCTTATTCCTGTGCTTAACTTCACCTGAGTTTTCTCTGCCCCTTCTCTCTCAGTGGCACAAAGGGATGGGGGCTGTGGTCAGTTCATCACACGTTGTCTCTGCCACTGCTTCCATCTCAGGGTGAGGACTCCTCACACTCTTCCCCAGCTCCAGCACGGAGTCTCTCCCATATGTAACGGTTCTGCATGAAGTTCTCCAACAAGAGTCCTTCCCACGCAGTACACTCCTTCAGGAACAGACTACTCCAGGATGGGTCTCCTGTGGGGTCACAAGCCCTGCCAGCAAACCTGCTCCGGCACAGGCTTCTGTCCACGGGGCCACAGCCTCCTTTGAACATCCACCCACTCCAGCATGGGGTCCTCCATGGGCTGCAGGTGGATCTCTGCTCCATCATGGACCTCCATAGGCTGCAGGGGGACAGCCAGCTTCACCATGCGCTGCACCACGGGCTGTAGAGGAATCCCTGCTCTGGTGCCTGGAGCGCCTCCTCCTGCTCCTCCTACACTGACTTGGGTGTTTGCAGAGTTGTTTCTCTCACATATTCTCACTCCTCTCTCCTGGTGCTGTGCCGCTGCAGTTTTTTTCACCCCTTCTTAAATACGTTATCACAGAGGTGCTACCACCTCACTGATTGGCTCGGCCTTGGCAGCAATGGGTCCATCTTGGAGCCGGCTGGCATTGGCTCTATTGGACCCGAGGGAAGCTTCTAGAAGCTTCTCACAGAAGCCACCCCTGTAGCCCCCCTGCTGCTAAAACCCTGCCACGCAAATGCAATACAATATTAAACATTAATTGGCCACTTACTGAGTTTTTCTGTATATCTTGCTCAACTTTAGAAGAAAACACTGAGAGGTCACCATTAAGTATAACCTCAGCCAATGAGTTCACCAAAGGTGCGTAATGTATGATTAGAAAAACCTATTAAAAGAAGAGTGGAAAGAAGCATCAGACATATATCACAGAACACATACACAGTTTCACAATTTCAGTCACTGAACATATTTTTTGACCTTGTTGAACAGGCATCTTAAGTTTACATATACGGTTATGTACAATTGGTAACATCGATAGTTCACAAAATCACTTCAAAATGCAGGATATCATAATCCTCTCTACACATATTTGACCTTTGTCTACATGTTAAGTTCTGTGCTGTGCACACAATTACTTAGTAGCAATTCACGAGTAAATGTCATACAACAGGCCGAACTGGATCAGAAGCAGCTTTTCTGGCTATGAAATCACAATGAACTACCATCTAGCTACAGAGCGGCTGCATAACACAGGAGTAAGTGCCATACTGCCTATAACTTTAAAGCACTTACCCAGAAGTGCTTTGGTGCTTTAACAGAGCTCTCTGTTCATACTAAGCACTATTTTGAGACAAGGCTTACAAGGTTGGGCCAGCAAACAATAGGCTTCTGGACAGAACCAGCGCAGGTCCATCCGCAATAGCCTTATGTCAGCTTATATCCATCGTCTTCATAGGAATATCAAAGCTTAATCCCTAAACAGTGGTTGTAGCTGAAAAATCCCCAACTTATTTCTATATCAGTAAGCCTAATCATTGTTTTGATAACATTTAGCTAAACACGGTCTCCACAGTTTTTCTGCTTAAAGTCAAAACAATTCCAGACCTTCAAAAGTGAAGTGATTATTAGCATGCAGCGGTGACCTATGTAAAACTTTGGAAAGTCACAATACACTTCAAAAATTACTCTGAACAATTTCACAAATGACTCAAGACACTTTCTGAAGCAGAAGAACTCAACTATACATGGGCATAAGTACATTACATGTTCATTTTGGTGAATCCACTGGTGTGGATTTTCATCTGCTAGTACAAATCTCCCAAGCACTTGTCTCTAATGTGAGAGTAATGCCTAATGTGTATGTCTGCTGCCAATAACAGAAATAGTTAAGAAGGTTTTTTAGATACTCAGTGTACATATTTTTCATGGAGAGTCACTCCCTGAAAGATAGACTCAAGGTTAAAAAGAGGTGGAAAAAGATGCATTTCTGCCAGTAACAGAAAAAGTAGCTTGATTTTCTACATCACATCCCAGTCTGATACACAAAATTTCTTCCTAATTCTTTATGGTTAGGAAAAAAGTTCCATTTTCTTTATTAGCAAACAGTAAAGAACATAGATGCAAATCTTAGTGATACCTAGCCAATACTTCCACTGAAATCAAAGAGGTTAAAAGAGGTCAACATATACAACCCTATGATGCAGATCCCTTTAGTTACAAGAAGCTGTTGCTCCCAAGGTTTTATCTGTGGTAAATAACTCCCACATCACCAATTTTTTAGGTTTAAATTAAGAAGCATCAAATCGCATTATCCTGAAAAATCACATTTTTCAGAAAAGTTCTTAAAAAGATTAAACTATGGGCCAGAACATAATAAAATGACTAACATAAAATATTAAGTTGAAATAAAAAATTAAGTACAAATTATATTAATACAAGTTAAAATTACGTTCTCTGAAAATAATTTAAGAAAACTAGTCTCACAGCAATGCACCGAAGACTACAGAGAGAAATTATTATTTTTCTCTGCAACAACAACAACAAAAAATCCACTGTAAAACTCTCTTCATTTGAAAATAAGTTGCAGAAAGAAAAGGAAGGAAGACTGGTAAGAATAAGAAGTAACAAGTACTTAATTACAGATTTAAGGTATAGGCATAATAAAATTCAAATTGTGGGAAAGCTTGAGTTTTTGGTGGTGGGGGTTGGTTGGTTTTGTGAGGCATTTGAGATCATTGCTCCCTCCATTTTTCAAACAGGAAAATTCACATCTGGAATCTTCCATAGCTTACACAGATTCAAAGTGCAATACAGCATCTGCCTAAATTTCACCTGTAATTTTACTAAATTCTGTCCTAGCATGTTGCATGGCTCTATTGTGCACCACCTGTCAGGTGGTGTACATAAACTATAACCACTGAAATGCTCTAAAGGCTACCCTGTGCTATGGAATCCTCAGAAGAATGACATTAACTCAATTATGAAGCTATTCGGTCTGTCCATAAAAAGAAAAATGATCTTGCTTTTTTGTTTGTTTGGTTTTTTTTTTTTTTTTTGGAAACCAATAGATTTAAAACTTTGGTTGCCAAATTGTCTTTAACAGCTTTGGCAAAACAGACAAAAATACAGTAATTTATAAACCATAACACTACTACAAAACGTGTTCTGAAATAGGACAAAATACTTAAAATACTTACTTGAGAAAGAAGATAGAGAGAAACTTGGAGACTTATTTTTGGACGCTCTCCACCCTACACGAAAAAAGTTATGAAAGATGCTGATTTACTTATACATATACATTTACATTTTAAAATATTTTATTTAAAACAAAACTTTCAATATTGTATTGTACCACATTCTGCTACAAAACGTTCAGAAAGCATCGTGCTCTAACATTCACTTCTAGCAAACTGTTTCAAATGAAAGTTCTCTGAAGAAGCATATCCTGTACTTTACATGCTTAAAAAATGGCTATTGATTACTGTCTTTCATAGTCACTTCAGTAACTTATATTTAACAGATGACCAAGTATGTTGGTTTCCACTGTGCTACCATTCCTTCAGAAATTACTTCTCAGTTAACATTCATTAAATTATGTCCTAAAAATTAGCTATTCAGAAACAATGAAATATTACCCACATAATAAAAACATGTTCTCGACAGACAATTCTCTAAATCAAGTAAATCACATTGGACAAAAATATCTGAAGTATAACTTGAGCACAACAGTGTAAATTTATATACCAGTAGTAATGAAAATGTTTCTAAGAAAAAAAATTAGTGATACTTTACAAACTATCACCAAATAAACTCATCAGTTATCTCAAGAGTTAAGAATAGCCCAATTTTATCAACGCAAATATCTCTGACCTCATGATAATGGATACATCTGTCTGAAAAAAGGACAAGCAGATTTTTTTGTACATGTGTGAATGGAAAGAGTCAAAATAACTGAAATGAAAGTAAAAGTCACGAAGACTGCTTCACTCTATTTCTATGGCCTTATCAATGGCAAGATAAGAAACTAATTGTTATTCAATCTTCAGTGCACATGCAATTCACTGAATTCATTAGTTTACAGTAAATCTGACCTTTGGATAATGAAAGCATGCCAAAATACACAAAGCATTGTGTATTTTAAGAACAAAGACCACTACAGAAGATTAAGAAGAGGAAAGGGAGGGGAAGAGGAGGGCAGCAACAGGAATAAACAGAACACTGAATTAGGTTTGTTAGTTTGGTTGGGTTTGTGTTTGGTTGGTTGGGTTTTTTTTAAAGCCAAGTGAATACAGGAACCTGTACAGGTTTTAAAAGAACAGTTTCTATTTCATTTAAAATTAACTTTCCACTACATTTAAAGACTATGCTTTAAAAATAAATTCAACTATATCACATTCAAACACAGCTTATCTGCAAATAGAAGAATCAAGTATCAAACCCAAAAGTTTCTATTTTACACCTGGAGTACATTTTTACACCATGGAAAATCTTTAAGTATACTGGGAAAAGGTATTGTAATCTGATTTTGCCAGGAGACAAGTTACTACATCAGAAAGGGAAATCAAACATATGCCAGTGTCAGAGAAATTTAAACCCTCTTCCAAATTTGCGACTTTCTTACCTCCACTATTGTTAGCACTTAACAATCATGTCATTCAAAACAGTATTTGTTTGGTAAATAGTTTCATCTATTCTGCCCTTAAATTAAGTCTCAGGGTACTTCCCCTACAGTCACCTCATTTAGCAATTTCATGTGAAACAGAGATATCAACATTTTTAACCCTACTACAGAATACATCTGCTGAACAATTCATTATACATCCTGAAAGCAAGTAATACCTTTAAGACTTAATTGTTTGCAGGTATTTGCTTACCTTATCTTGATTTACTAATGAATACACGTAGAGGGGAAGAAAGAGTCTATTAAGTAAGTGGTCTGTCAGCACATCATTTAAAAATTCACAATTAATGATAAGAATATCATTAAGGTAATGTAAATGATCAAGATGTTCTGCTACCAAGTCACCCAGTTTGCCCCTATTTCTGTGCCTGAAAAAGAAAACAGAAAAAAAGTCTCAGATATAATCAATTAACAAAGTCTTAAAAACTTAAGGAAAGAATTAATGAGCATCCTTTCCACAGATCACCTTGTGAAAATCAACTGCCTAAAGAAGATGTTTTCAGTCAACTAATGCAGCTAGCAAACAGTATTCAGGCTTGTATGCGCTTTAAGACAAACATATCAAGTTTTTCCCCAAGTTTTCAGAAGCAATGTTTTTACAAAGCTTGCTATTCACTGCCAGAGTCTTTTCACAAGCCAATGACAAAAAATGGTAAGATTTGTTTCCAAAAAATAAAACAAGAAGTCTACATTGTATTTAATATCTACCTCTTCGCTTTAAGAAAGAAAAAAATAGCTGCTGATTCTAAGGTGGGAGTGGGATGGTAAATTGAGAATAACCTGAAACAACAAAAATATTTCTGTAGTGGAGCATTACACAGGAATTTCAGGTCTGACAGTTCACATATTAAATAAAGTTCTATTGTGATGATACACAGAAAAGGAACACTAAAAAAACAAAGTTAATAAGATTGAGAAGCATAAAGTATCTGTTGTGTCTTCTGGATATCTACTAAATTTAGCAAAATTAAAACAAAGATGAAGAAAAAGCACGTTACCAAACACCAATTACTTGTATGGATATTAGCACAGACAGGGTACAGAGGACTATCCACTATGAATTCAAAGAATCACTAAAAAAACTTTGTGAGAATGAAAATCTTAACTGTCACAAGGGAATGTATTCAGAAACCAACATCTGGGAAAAGCATTTCCATTAAATACTCAGCATTTGTAAAAGCTTACTCCTCATCAGTCTGCACGCAGTTATCCAGTTCTATCACATGGCTTCCAATAAACCAAACGAGGTTGGAGAAATAAGGGACAGCAGTTTTATCTCTAATGTAATGCAGCATAGGTTGGTTGTCCACTGAAGAGAAATCGTTAAAAAGAAAAATCAGTTGCCAATTTTAAAAAAATAATTTTTAAGAAATACAAAGTGTCTTCTGAATTTTTATTACATGCTAGGTTTTCATATGAGTATATACCTGACACGATCGTATGCATGAAATGGATATCTACAAAAGTGTTACATCAATTCTTAATCAACTTGAATGAGCCCAATATTGATATATTTATATAGGTCTGAAGACAACAAATCTAGTGGAATTCAGAAAGTTTTTTAAGCACATTTTTTAGTAAAAAGAGAAAAAAGCATAAGATAAAGCAGTAATGCTGAAAGTCAAGCTAGTCAGACTTACATGACACTGCATTAAGGAACACGGGAATCATCAGTGAAGGAAGGGCAAAAGAAAGACAACGGTTAACAGGATTAGGAACTGGGATAGTGGCATCTTCCAAAAGGGTTTAAAAAGCTAAAGCACAAAGCATCTAAACTAAAAGATACAGGGTAGGTGTTAGAGCAGAACATATACAAATGGATAGTCAGAAAATTATGAAACCTGAACTTTCGAGCTGTGTTTTTTCAACTCTAACCTTTATATCGCTACAACATTCAATCAAAATTCTAGACAAGTACATTTTTTTACCATAAAAATATTTAGTTACATAAATATATAACAAATAGGATACAGAGCCTGCACTTTGCTGTTTCTGTGAGCTCATATTTGGACTTACAGCTCCTTGAAGTAGAAAGCAAGTACCAAGTGCCCATTTCTCAACATACAAAATAAAGACATTTTGTCCCTTGCAGCCAACACTATAAAGAACCTATTTGTTATGCAAGCTATCCAGTTATTTGCAAATTGTTTGTTGTTTTAAAAAAGATCCTATATTCTTCTATGATGAAGACTGTCATCAAATCATTGCTTCTCTTAATTGATAGGAAGTTGTCCAAACTAAAAATGTAATTTAATTTAAAATGGATTATAGAATAAGAAGCCCTGTCTGAACATATTCCAGAATACATACTACCTTACAGTACACTGATTTCAGAGGTAGCGGTTCTAAAAACACACCAATTTTTCTACAAATCATTTGAATATTTTCAGTCTATTATAGATTTTGTAGACCCAAAGAAAAATTGAGCGGGAAGCAACTTTCGGACATTGTCTAGTCCAAATTCTTTCTCAAAGTAGCGCTAACTTCAAAGCTCAACCAGGTTGCTAAGGGCCTTGTTGAGTCTGGAAGATCTCAAGCAATATAGAATCCTCAGTTTCTCTGAAATACTTGTTGTAGTGCTTAACTATTCTCAAAGAGAAGTTGGTTGTGGTTTATATTTTTTGCCCCCTTACGTCCTACTGGAACATCCAGTACAGCAATTTGCAACTGCAGCCTGCTGGGAATGGTCTAGCTCTGACTTCTTTACATTGGAGTGGCTGCAGCACCTAGGAGCTCTACAAACATATTCTAATGCACTTAATATCCAAAAGGAAGTGATATACCCAGCAAAGTTACGGCTTCATAGATTATAAAGCTCAAATTCATAAGTTAAAAATACTTGATATTCTTAAAAGCATTTTGGTTTGGGTTTTTTGTTTGTTCGGTTGGTTTTTAAATACAACAACATTCTGATCACTGCTGGAAGGGAAGCTAAAGTTCCTTGTCTATGCTTAATACTCTTGTAGGTTTTTTAAACCAGTTTCTTCTGTGAGGAAACAGTACTATTTACGAGTACATATTGCAGGTTTGGGGGTCTGTTTCATAAAAAACAAAATGTGTATCTGAAGCATGTCAACATCCTAAGCTTTTCAATCTCATGAAATAAACAGAAAAGCCTTAAATACAAATAACTGAAAACTGAACTACAATGTAACAAACATTTTGTACGCATGCCTTTTTTAATATATAAAAAACCATACCTTTGTAGACATTTAAAGTTATAGTCCTAACAGCAATCCTGACCATGCTTTCCGGGTGGTTAAAAAACTTAATAGCTTCAGTGTACAAAGCAAAGTCATTAGTGTGCTGTAACAAGAGAAAATAAAGCATTATGAACTAACCAAAACACGTACACAATATTTGTTGAGCTTCTGTATGAAAAATGTTTTCCATGTATTACTCTGATATTTTCACCTTCTACTTAAGTGGTCAAAATGATTTTACAATGCACAGGTTGCTGCATGTGTGGCTCTGTACTAAGATAAGCTGCTTTGTGCGGCAGAGCTTTCCATGGTAACGCTGTACATATTCAGTGCTTCAATGCCCTCTTCTGGCAAAAAGTGGAACAGAGAGAGGAAAAAAAAAAAAAAAAAATTCGACTTTGGCCTTTGACTACTCAGGCTTTTTAGACTTTGACTAAGCCTCTTAGAACCAAATGGTGCAACAGAAAAGATCCCGTTCACAAAAGCACAAGATAACAAGGCATAAACAAGTTGAATTCTCAGGGAAGTAGACTTCAGAACTACTGGAACAGTCCAATGTAACACTAACTTCCAGATTCTGATTTTATTATAAGCTGTATGAGGACAAGACTTTCCTTATCATGCTTTGCAGAGATCCCCATAAAT
>WHYT01017230.1:273346-355356 GCA_009806455.1 Tetrax tetrax | reverse complement strand
GTTATAGTCCTAACAGCAATCCTGACCATGCTTTCCGGGTGGTTAAAAAACTTAATAGCTTCAGTGTACAAAGCAAAGTCATTAGTGTGCTGTAACAAGAGAAAATAAAGCTTTATGAACTAACCAAAACACGTACACAATATTTGTTGAGCTTCTGTATGAAAAATGTTTTCCATGTATTACTCTGATATTTTCGCCTTCTACAAAATGATTTTACAACGCACAGGTTGCTGCATGTGTGGCTCTGTACTAAGATAAGCTGCTTTGAGCGGCAGAGCTTTCCATGGTAACGCTGTACATATTCAGTGCTTCAATGCCCTCTTCTGGCAAAAAGTGGAACGGAGAGAGAAAAAAAAATAAATATTTGGACTTTGGCCTTTGACTACTCAGGCTTTTTAGACTTTGACTAAGCCTCTTAGAACCAAATGGTGCAACAGAAAAGATCCCGTTCACAAAAGCACAAGATAACAAGGCATAAACAAGTTGAATTCTCAGGGAAGTAGACTTCAGAACTACTGGAACAGTCCAATGTAACACTAACTTCCAGATTCTGATTTTATTATAAGCTGTATGAGGACAAGACTTTCCTTATCATGCTTTGCAGAGATCCCCATAAATTAATTCTCTATCACTGACATTAACATTATAAAAATAAATGCAGGACATGCTGAGAGAAGGGACTAAATAGTATATGTCCCAAATTGCTATCAATTTCTAATTAAAGTCCTCTTATCGTTATATAACTTCTTCACTTACCTCATTATAAAAGAAATGTACAGTATGATTGTTCAGTTTCAGGGAAAGAGTTTTCAAAAATGATATGTAGTATGCCATAATCTCCTCATCAGAAAAGTCAAATTTGTGGACAATAATAGAATTTACATAGTTATTAGAGAGGAGGTAGTCTGAAAAACAAGACATTACACAGGTTAACAGAAAGGAAAAAAAACATTTTGCTAACTAGCTGTTGCTAGCTGGTACTTTAAATACAAACTACTTGATGCTTTAAGATTCCAATTTTTAGCCAGACAACTCAAGTGATGGCTTCAAGTGGTAATATAAAGAAATTGTTCCCTACAAAGTTGTTTGCTCCCAAGAACAAGACAACTGAGAATACACTTCACCTTCCTCAACTTATGCAAGTTTTGCAGCTAATAATTAACACTTAAAACAACTCTTCCTCCCAAAGTCACAAACTCTCAAAGCCTTGTATATTACTTTCTCTTCATGATAGTTGTGGAGTACGTTAACTATTAATTCTCTGTCCTCTTTATATGTTTCTAAAAATCTGGAAGTAAGCACAAGTGGCTGAATGCCAGCCCTGATGATGTCAGAACAGTTCCAGTACAAACTGAACCACAGAGTTCCACCACATAATCTGTGGCAGCAAGGCAAAAACATTTTTAACCAGAACTGATTTGCTGACTTAAAGAATCCCTTGAAATACACAAAATAAGTGTTTCAGTAGTACCAAACAACTACTTTTGTACTACTGAAAATTAGCATTAAAAGCTATTTGGGAATAAAATTACACTGTATTTTCAGCAATGTTCAATTAAAAAGATTTTTAGGAATTCCGCGAAGGGGCACTAGAACTAAACTTCATCGAATGAAAGGGAATTCAATCATATCTTGACCACTTAACCCTAAATAGCTTTAAAGAGTGCCCTTACACAGCGATGTTTCATGACTGATGTTCTCAAAAAGGATGTTCAGGGTCTGCAGAAGCTGTACACACACGTAACGACCAGACTTCTGACGCAAGATGTTCAAGAAGAAAACAAACATATTCTTCTCCAAGAAAAAGCTGAAATAAAATAGAGATGTCATTAAGTCTGTTGCCATATTTAACAGGAACGTAATTTTACTAGGATCAGGGACAATTCTAGGCAAGTTTGACAAACAGCAAGTTTTATATTTATAAAAAATTATTTTGCAAAGTTTTATTTGTATAACAGAAGAATATCTTCCAAAAACTGTAAATACTAACAAGGGCGCATAAACACTCAAATTGTGCAGAAAAGGGATGTCAAGTAATCAGAGGCTTTTAAATTTTATTTTTAGTGTATTCAATTTATCACACAGCTTCCCTACTTGCACTTGCCCCTTTTAAGCTAACACACTTTTTATCTTGAACACTGTAGGCCTTATTTTTGATCCACTTAATTTTTTTTTCCACACCAGAAGCAAGTATTTCATGGTTTATTGTGTAATTCAAACAGAAGTGAATGCTTGCAGTGTTTTTAAACAAGAAATGCATGCAATTTAAAATTAACAGTGTGGACTCTTTCCTACCTATGAATTTTTTTTTACACTAACTGCAGAAAAAACTTCTCATTCCTAAAGTTCTTCCAAGCAGAGAAGACAGTGAGGAGCATGATGGAGTTACAATATGAATAACTAGAATAAGTTAATATTCTTAGTTAACAACATAACCCAATCATCTTGAAATAATCTTGTAAAAACAAAACCAACCACTCCTTAAATAAATAATTTAAAACACCAAACACCTTAGCTTTACTTATCTCAATCACAAATTGCCTTTATAAAAGAGCAAGTACCTTGAAGCAAACCGCCAAGCAACCGTCATCAACAGTCAGATTTGCAACTGTGAATATTTGAAGTTCATTTTTCTATCATGCCATTTTATGAGGACTAAAATAACACCTGAACAAAAACTGTAAATATTATAGCTAGAACAAGAAATCCTATATATAGTACGTAGTATTATATTGTATTATATAAACTGAAGCAAACACATTAAAGTCATATGATATTAATAGGTGCACTGAGTAAGACTGGGCCCTAAAATAAGTTAGATTTTGTATGTATATCAAAGATTTGAGATAAAACAAAAGCAGTATATTAAAGGGGCTCTGGACTTGGAACACTTCTGTTAACAGATGCAAATTCTCAGTTTATTTGTATGAATCCTGCTTACGTGTCTACTACAAAACATAGCTTTCTACCTACATTCATGAAATAAAGTCTTGGAGAGTTAACCTTTTGAACTAGATCTCTGTAACTCCAATCATTCTTCAAAAAGAAAACCGGAGTCAAAGTTGCTTAGAAGTACTTACTCAAACACTGAGCTGTCATTCTGATCCCCCCATATGAGGATCTCTGTTATAGAACGAATCGTCTCTACCAGCAGGTTGCGGTTGTGATCTGTTACTGTTGTATTTTTAGTCAAAACATGATACATGTACCTAAAAAAAAAAATAATAATTACAGGTAATATGCTATCCAGCCACTTTTGCATCATGTTCATCTTCAGTCGCTCTTAACTTAACGTAGACACACATGCTATGTCTAATCATAATATCATTGTAAAATCCTAAAATTTCTTTTTAATACTGATGCAGGGAGAAAAGTAGTTGTTAAACAGAATATGTGACAAAAACCAAATCTGTAACTAGTCTGGTGAGTTACGAATGCTTATACATAGATTAACATAGGACTAGAAATTACATAACATTTGTCCCATGGCGCTTCCTATGGCAACATAGTGAATTTCATTGGAAGTATGCTGAAGTCAAAGGAGTGTTGAGCAAGAAAAAGGAGAAACAGAAAAATCAGGTAAGCATACCGTAGCTGATAGGGCAAAGGGTAATTCTGGAAAGAGGCACATGTAGATCTAACCAGAAAAGTTAGATCTCTTCTCTTACTGCAGAGATACTTTACAGACTCACACCAATTTGACGGCTAATAATCAGGACTGTCAAAGACTATTCATTCATCTTGGCAAAGCTTAATCATCAAGTCTCTGGCCCTTCAAGCATAGAAATGCTCATCAGAAAAGTGGCAAATTCCAGCTTTACCATCTCAAAGCGCAAGGTTTTAAGGTTAACTAGTGAAGTGTAAAAAAAAAACAAAAAAAACCACATTACTATATTACAACAAGTGACACTAAGAAACCTTATCACTGCACAAGCCAAACATGCAGCTGGAGGGCAAAATGCCATTTAACTGAAAACACATATCAGGCTGTTCCAACTATTTATCAGACTTATGAAGACAAAACAAGCTATTACCTAGTTTCAGAACCTTTTTCATGCTTGAATTCAATTAAAAAAAAAAAAAAAAGTTCGATCATATTTGCAGTTTACTTAATCTGCAAAATTTGGTTTGGGGAATCATCTTCACCGCTGAGCTGCCACTCAGTTGGCCAGAGCTTCAGAGGACTTGTTGCAAGACAGAGTCCGTTCTCATAAGCAGGGCAGGAAGCAGAAGCTACTTCAGATAAGTTTATTATGCTATTATGGTAAAATACTATATGCTTGCTGATCTTGATATTGCTTAATCATCAAATAATGATTTCAGTGTGTTGAGAACTGCACAAGGACACCAAGAGGTAAAAAGCTCTCAGAAGTTCACAGTTTTAACAAACCTGATGTACCGCATGCTCTCTTTGCTCCCCCTCAAGACCAGCAATGCGATAAAGCCTACATCGTATTAAGGTTATCTACCAGACAGCAGAAGAAAGAGGAAGAGAAAGGGAAGAGATGGCAGGAGGGGGGAAAAGATTGGCTTTCCATACTCTTTCTTTTCAGTAAAAAAAAAAAAATCTTCCCTCCCTCTTCATGCTGTTTTTTCCCCCTCATAAATCAATACTAATTTTCCAAATCCAAATGAGAAATCATTCCAGGAAAAGTTGATTCATAGCTATCTCTTACAGTCATAACTGCCTGATCACGTGCCGTGCTGAAACAGAAGTCACTGAACAGCAAGTCAAAGAGCACCTGCAAATTCTCTTCAACTAATCCGAGGATCAAGGATCAAGATGCCTTCTCTGGAGGCTGACAGCGTGACGGCTCACAGTGACAACGTGAGAGTTTAAGCCTGACCACCTACAAGAATTCCCAAGGCTTTCTAAAAGAGCCATGCCACACAAGCCCTGCAAAAACATCCCATTATAACACTCTATGTGTTATCAGGACAGTGAATCAAAAGACGGAGCAAAAACTAAGTGACTCTGAACATGCCTCAATTAATGGCACAGCTGAAGACAGAAGGCAATTAAATTAGAACAGTTCTTTCCACAGCAATCTGTATAGCAAGTATTTTTCCTGAGAGAATTAATTTAAAACCAGTAATTAACACTACACTACTTCACATATTTTAGCCCATTTATTTGAAGTCATATATAAATTACTGCATCTATGAACATGTGTTTCTCATTAATAAGTTAAATTATGCAAATTTGGGAATAAAGTTTACTCCAACAGTAGAACTCTGGGAATGGGAAGCGGTTCTCTGAAGCATAAGTCCGAAGCACCCAGGCAGCGTACAGAACTGTTTCATAGCCTCTCTACGCTGCAATTCAGTAAGGTACTAGAAAATCGGATTAAATTGTAACTGTTTTCTCTAGACCAAGAGATTGTATCAAAACACTTAATACAAACAGCTTCACAAATTTCCTTTAGCCAGTCCATTCTACAGCATGTTTGCAGAAAGACTAAATAATAAAATTTCAAAAGCAAGCCTCAAACAAATTGCATGAAAGCTGATGGGAAAGGGAGTTCCAGATCCAATGTTTACTGACAAAAAGCAGTAACTCTCTCAGTATTACTAAACAGGTGCATTGCTTACAATTTAGACTAAACTCTACCTTATGCATGTTAAAGAATAAGAACAGTCCCATAACTATAGCGTGGGCTAATTTCATTTTGGTAACACAGCATAATATACCTTTTATAGGCTAAAATAACCCATGATAGCAAGGCTGGTGCGTTCTACTCAACCCATCCACAAGGAACACAAAATGGGTTTTTGATGAGTTGAAAAGATGAGAACGCAGACAGCTCACAAGATGATAAGCTTATAAAGACTAAATTTCTTTCATGACCCCAAAATGAAGGTTCTTTGCTCTTTTTCCTTCTGTTGCTTTACCCACCTCACTGCTACCTTAGAAAAGCCTTAAATTTCACTCGGACAGTTAGTAGTTTGCCTTTGCTGTTGACATCTGGCTAGAAATTGAAATTCATGCAGACTAGCTAAACAAACAATTAAAATATACATAGCCTAAACAGATCAAAGGTCTTGGCTGTTCTTTACATACCACCATTTCAGATTTCATTATTAAAATTAACATATGGAAAAAAGCAAACAAACCAAAGCTAGTATTTTAGCAGAGAAACATATACTTCAATTCTCAGATAACAAGTCAAGCACAAGGCACAACACTTGTAGCCTAATTCCCTTTTGCTGCAAATAAAACAAGACATCACTTTTCTACCCTCTGTGGCGCCAAGAACATACTATCATTTTTCTTTCCTGAAAGATTCTAACATCCTAACATCTAACATCCTAAAGTCTTCCTCTTAGCTCTTTCTAAACTTAAACTAAATTTATTCAAACTTCATCATGCATCAGCATTCTTGCTCTATCTTCAAGTGCAATATAAAAACGAGACAGATCTAAAGCTTCACTAGTGTTGAGTAGTACCCAATGACTACTCCTTGTACATTAAATAGAACATTCCTATTTTTATATCTGAGCACAACTTTTCCCTTTTCCTGCAATGCCAGGTCATGTTGAATTGCTAGTCCGACCTACCATGCTTTCAAAATTACTTTCTGCAGTGCTACTGCCTCATCAGTTCTGCATTTATGGATTTGATTTCCCTGTCTTTGGTAAACAGTCATGCGCTTCAATTAGTCTGGCTGGTTTTGAACACTTCTGCAGTTTAGAGAGAAGAACAAGTCATCCTGATAAAGTAATTGCAAAATCTAAATTTGTATAACTGCACCCTGCTCATTATTGTCAGACTCCATTCACATCCTCCTTGTAATCTGACTAATCGTTGCAAACTACCAGCTACTTCTCAATGAGCTATGTATTCACAGCTCTTTCATTTAGAAAATGCCTCCCCTCTTAATAACCTTTTTTAGTTCACTAGAAAGAAAAACTACAACAGTGGACCTAATTTTTCTTGCAGTAGCAAGAAAACTAAATGCTCTGTTCCTTAAAATGGAACAGAGAATTTAATTTTTTTTTTTTATCCCTTGCCATTCTTCCAACTCTCCAGTGGCAGAGCTAGAAAAAAAAAACTACTCCACCTTCTGCAGTCAGCAGTAAGGCAAGGATATCAGACTGGGCACTAACGTTAGAGTTCTCAGCTCAACGGCCGAACTTCTGCACCAGCTGCTGAGCCCTCTAACCAGGGTACATCCCCTGGACCTGCAAAACCACCACCGTGGCTACCGTGAATCACCGCTGACCTCCACGATACCCGCCCCCCCCAAGGTCTATCATTGTTTACAGGCTGGGACCAGGCTCCTCACTTCCTCCTCTTGGCCACTACCAGGAAACAATTAAAGTTCTCCCTCGAGAGGAATGTGGTACTTCTTGTATTTATCATCTGTTACGCTCTACTCCACTCAACGAGCCTGAGACATTATTAAAAATCGAACAAGCGCGTATCGCAGCCATGAGTCTGACATGACATCACGGAACTGCGTCTGCCCCGAAGACGCTCTGGGACGAAGAGGCAGAAACGGGACCGATTTCCGTGAGAAAGGCACCAACCCACAGCGCGCAGGGAGCCTCCCTGCCCGCCGGTGTACTGCTCCGGGGGCTCTCGGCTCGGGGGAGCTGCGCCAAACGCACAAGCGCGGAGAGAGCGAGCGGGGCGCGCCGGCCTCCACGCCGCCTCCCCCTCACCCTCTCCGGGGCGCCTCCGAGCCGCCCCGGCCCCGCTCCGCAGCCTCTCCGAGGGAAAACCCTGCCCCGAGCAGCCCCCCAGACGGACCCGTCCGCCTCCCGCGCCGGCTCGTCCCCTCCAAGACCCCTCACAGGCGGGCAGCACGGCTCCTCCCGGCCGCCCCCAGCCCCGCCCGCCTCCCCTCACAGCTGCCCCGAGCCCGCGGCCGGCTCCGCGCTCACTTCAGGTGGTCCAAGGAGTGGATGCTGCGGGCGGCCTTCCCGTGCCCGCCGCCCACCCAGCTGCGGGAGCGGCCGAACATGCTGGCGGCAAAAAGCAGCTACGGCCTGCGGGGCTCTAGGGCTTCATAGCCGGGCGGGCGAGGGGCGGGCGGAGACCGGCGAGGAGCCCCGCCGCCCGCAAACACCGGCGCACACAAGCGCCAGGGCGCATGCGCGGGCAGGGAACGCTGGGAAGCGCAGACCCGCGCCCCGCCCCGGCGGCGCCGCGCGGACTGCAAGTCCCAGCAGGCACCGGGGCGGGGCGGGGCGGGGCCGCTGACCGTCACCCGCGCGGGGAGGGGCCAGGAGGCGCGAGCCCCCGTCAGGCTCCCGCCTTCCCGCCGCAGCCCGGGGCCTGGCGCGGGCACCCCGGGTGGGGCGGCACCCGCAAGGAAGCGGGACAGTCCCCGGGGAGCCCGCAGTTTTCCCCTTTCCTGTCGGGATCTCCAGAAAAGCGTGTCCTAAGCCCTAAGCCGCACAGACATTGTAATTGGAGGTAAAATTTGGCCGCTGGCGTTCCTGGGTCACCTTCCGTACCGGACGGAGGCAGCTCCGGAGGGGTCAGCGCTGAGCGGAGAACGGGATGCGGCAGGGCGCAGCGACCGAAACCCAGCTGCTGCCGCTCCTCTTGCCGAGGCTTTTCCAGTGAGGATTGCACATTGAATCAGCTTGAAAACTAACTTAATTAAAGCAGAACAAACCTGATCTGGTTTTAGATTTTTTTTTTTTTTTGCTTTAACTGGATAAAGAAACTAAATTGAGTAAAAGCTGAAGGGTTTGTCAGCCAGCGCCAAAACCCCCGAGTTTACAATCACGCCTTTGGTTACACTTCGATGTAGGTGGAACCTTGGTCGGCAAAGAACCGCGCGGGCCGCAGGGCTGCTGCAGGCGGGCCTCGTTCAACAGCGCGGGAACGCAAAACCCCGGCCCGGGGCAACGGCACCGGCCAGGGCTGCCCGCGCTGGCCCCGGGCTGCTGAGCTGCTCGGCGCAGGCGGGGAGCGGGGCGCTGACAGCCGGGCGCCGCCAGACGCCTTCCGTCCCCTCTGGCCCGAGGCAGCCGGCACCCGAGCAGGCGGAGCGGGACCCGGCCGCCGGTGACCCCGGCGGAGGCGGCGCCGCCCGTCACGGCCGCTCCAGGCCAACCAGCAGCGCCGGGGGCGGGCGGCGCGGGTCAAGAGCCGCGGCGAGGGGCGGGCGGCACGGGTGCTGCCGCGCAGGCCGACGGCGGCAGGTGCTCCGCGCCCACCGCGACAACGCGGCTGCCGGCTCTTTCCGCAAAGTTTGCGGGCGGGAGGAGGAGGGGAGCCGCGGCGGGACTGCAGCAGCCGGGCTGGAAATGCCCCTGAGGAGCCTCCTGCCGACGGCGGGGCTGCGGCAGCGCCGCTGAATCCCGCGCTGGCCGCCCGCCTGCCGGGGCGCCTCTTTCTCCGGGGGAAGGACGGGACCCAGCCGGCCGCGCTGCGGCTGAGCCGCCTCCCCGCCCCTGCGGGGCTCGCCTCTCCCCGGGCTCCGGATCCGGCTCCCTCTCGGGGATTTTGCCCTTTCCTGCCTGCGGGGCTGCCGAGTGCGGTCCTGCCCGTCCTGTTCTCGGCTCCGCGCCCGCCCCCTCGCACCGGCCGGGCGGGTCGGTGTGAGCTGCGGCGTCCGTGTCCCCGCCGCCGGATCCCGCCGCAGCCCCGCACGGCTGCATGCCCGCCGCGGTCTCAGCACGGCTGGATTCGCTGGAGTCCTGGGCCTTCCATGCGCTGCTGGTGCTGCCCTATATGTTTTACGTGGGCTTGTTTTTTGTCAACGTGCTGATCCTGTACTATGCCTTCCTGATGGAGTACATCGTCCTCAATGTAGGCATCGTCTTCCTGCCCGAGGATATGGACCAGGCTCTGGTGGATCTGGGGGTGCTCTCCGACCCGGGCTCCGTGCTCTACGAGACGGACAGCGAGCTGGATGTCTTTGATGGGTACTTGGAGTGACGCCCCGGGGCGCTCCGAAGCGACTGCGGGCTGACGCCGCCCGGCGCGGGGCTGGGGCCGGGTGTCCCGGTATGGCCGCAGCTCGGGGCCCGCCGCGGCCCCGGCGTGGCCTCACTGCGTCTCGGCTCCTTCTGCGCAGCATCTTCCCCTCCAGATGCCGGCCCCCTCCTCCCCGCCTCGGTGCAGGGCGAGCCGGGGCCGGGCCGCGGAGGGCTCGCAAGGGAAGTAAGTCATTTCCTCGGGCTCGTCCTGGGCAGCGGGACGCTCCTTGCCCGTGCGGGCCATCCCGCGGGTGCGGGGACAGAGCTGGGGACAGCCCTCCCGGGACAGCGCGGGCAGCGGGCACTGCGCCGGGACTGCCAGCGCGGCGAGCTCTGCGGGCCGGGGCCGGGGCCGGGGCCGGGGCCGGGCTGCCCGCGGGGCGCTGAGCGCTGCCCGGGGCCGGTGGGGCCCAGCTCCGCCTCCTGTGCTGCGCCCGAGGAGCCGCCTGTCCCCAGGAGCGCGGGTCACGGTCTGAGCCGCTGCAGCCGTTATGCGAGGCGTTATGTTTACAGCTGGTCAGCAGCTTTGCTAATCCGGTCTTGAAAGCGGCTCTGAATCGAGATGAACATCTAGGCTAACAGTTATTAAAATTCAGAGATCATACTCGAGCCAGAAATACATCTTAATCAGATGCCCTTTAAATCCTCTGTCGTGGATAATCAGAAGCCTACCCAGCTCACCATTCCTCCCTTGTTAATCGTAGCAGGAGGGTCTGCTTGTTCAATTTATTGTAGTTTTCAGTGATACTAAAACTCTGGAAATCTTACAAGGATTTAGCATTTTAAAACACTGAAATGCGACTGGGAAGAAAATTACTATTTCTAGCTAGGACTTTCTGTGCCAAATGTATGTTAATGAAAACATTCACAGTTTAAATCAAAATGTGTTAGCAAATCTGCCAGTAGAATTTTTAGCAAAATACTGTCTGTAAATTTGAAAACTGGTTCAGGATAGCTTTTGATTTTCTATTTGAAATTATGGAAATAGAAAATTCTGTTGTAAGGTTACAAACATAGCCTTGGTGAACATACTATACAAATACAATTTTAAATCAAGCTATTTTAATCAGTCTTCTAATCTAAAAAAAAACCAAACAAACAAACCTTTCCTGTAGTGCTGTCCTTCCCACAGGTTAAAACTACCTCCGAATTATTTCTATTCAGATTCCATATAAAGCAATAGTAGCTGATTTTGGACAATAGTTTTTAGAAGGGGAAAAGATGAAGTTTTTGGTGTTGGAGTAACATTGATTGCACAAGCACAGCTGAACTTGGTCAGAGGCACGTGGGAGCTTAACCAGTGTGTGGGGGGAACAGACCTTCATTGCTACTGAAGAAATCCCACTGCATATAGCTACTGCAAATGAAAGTGGTCATGCCAAATTTGGTAGTCCATCCCAAGCAGCTGGATTAGAATCATTTATGCTAGACTAGAAGGTCTGGAGCAGAACTAAACTCCCCATAAAATACCGTCGGTGCTTTTGTGGCTGTCTACTCCTCTCTTTTCAGCTGGGCAAATAACACGTGCTTTGTATTCCAGGAAATAAATGAATTTAAAATAATGGAAATGTAAGCAAAATCTTTGGTGCAAAAAGCCCTAGCCATTTTCTGCCTGGGGAAAAGTACCTTTTCTTTTTGGGGAAAAGTACCTTTTCCCCAAACCCCAAATCTTATTACTGCAACATCATCTAATACAAGGATTAAAAAAAAAAAAAAGAACTTTTTTTTTGCAGACTAGGATTTGTCATGATGAGTTGCATCTAGTTTTCAGGAAAACATAAGGAGAACAGCAGACATAATTTTCCTCAGTGGATTTCTCCTGCTACATGAACACATAGTTTGATAGAGCATAGGGTTTAAGCACAGTTCTGTTCAGTGTAGATAAATGGGCTGCTTAAAATTTTCCTTCATACTAACAGGATAAGCAGCTCTGCAAACTTCTTGATATTCTAACTATAAAATCATGTCACCTCCATACATACAAATCAGAATGCAGAATTCTTGACAAAGCTGAGAAGTAAGTCTCAGTCTATATCCACCTTGAGCTAATGGAGCTCTGCACAGGTACCAGCTCCAGCCTGGATCCTTTAATTTGGAAGTTGTCATGTTAGATGGTGGTTTCCACTGAGAATCAAATCACAAATCCCTAAAGTTAGATCAATTATTAGAGAGCAAAACATATACTGCTACTGTGCTTCATCTATTTATATATTTAATTATATTTATATACACAGCAACCAGGCCACAAATTGCATAATTATTTAGCTACCAGGCAAAGACTCAGCATGTCACTATGAAAAGGAATTTGTGCTAACATCCTGGTTACAGGTTTCTTCACTGTTTTGTGCCATTCCTCCTCTCCAGTTCCCTAGCAAGGCAAGCAGAAGACAGCCCTGATTTGGAGCTGAGTTTTCTGCTTTGGGAGCAGAAGCAAGGCACTGAAAGGTATAAATCCCTTTGGTGCCTAACCTGCAGTGATCCAAATTCTGTACGAGTTTTAACCCGCGCTCTCCATAGGGCTAGCGAGGCTGCCCACCTGCCCAGTTCACTTAGACCCAGAAATGCTGAGGATTTACAAGACAATGCAGGAAGAATGGGTCTCGGTTTTACCAGCAGAGATGAAAAACACATAGGCATACTCTTTGCATTAAATATAAGAGGAGTGTTCTTCATGTGACTCACCAGCGATTACTGAGAACAACTAAAAAGCTATGATTAGCCTTAGCTGAAACCTTGCAGTGTGCTCCTTGCATTTAAAAAGCGATGCCTTGCACCCAGGAGGTGAGAGGCATGCATGACGGGGAAACAAAGGGGGGAAATCCCAAGAGGCAAATCTGCAAAATGTGGAAAGGCTAATTTAGATGTAAAAATAAAAGAGCATGTGGATCAGAAAAGCTTGTTCTCTCCTGCAGCAAACCTCTCACTTGAATAAACTCAACAGGAGCAAAATTCTGTCCAGGTTTCTGAGCATAATTGGTGGCAGAGATTGAAGGTGGACAACTAAGTAGCTCAAAGAGGCTTCCTATCCTATTCAAATGGAGAAATGCATCTGTGTAACTGAGCAGAATTGAGCTTGCTCATGTCATCTCCTGTTCTAGTGTGAGTGTGCTAGGTTATTGTATTTGAAGTCCCGTGGAATAAGGTGATATGACTGTTCTCCTTGTACTTTCTCAAAATCAGATGTGACTCATCATGAAGTACTCTAATCAGAAAGAAAATGAGCAAAAGTAATCAATAATGAAAACTGAATAGGAAATACTGGATTTATTTAATCTTACAGTACAAGCATGACCTATATTTTTTCATCAAGGTGAATTATGATGAACGTCTTCAGTGAGCAGAACCCAGCAGTCAAAAACTTGTGACTCAGCACTTCTGCTGAATGCCAGCATCTGAATCCTGAATCAAAGAAATAGCTTTACTTACTAGGACATCAATACAGTGCCAGTTAGAAAGGCAGACTCGGTGTCCATGAGAGACAGCATGGCCCAGTACATAATGGAAATAAGCATGCTGGACTCCTTCCTGCATGTGCCACTGATGTCTTCTGTGAGCTTTATTCCCTTGTGCCGCTGTTCCGTCTCTCTAGAACTGAGATGCCACGTAAAGGAACAGATCAGAGGAATGTCATCACTAGCACTGTCAGGATACATATAAACGCATCCCAGTCCACCTCCTGACTTCTTCCTTTTCAGACTTTGAATCTTAATAACGAGCCAAGTGATCCATTACTTATTTTACCTGGACATTTTTGACTGTGCTCTTCCCTTATTTGTAGGAATCTCCAGGGAAAAAAAAAAAAAGGTGGCTTGTTGACTGCATGATACAGATCAGTCAGCTATTTTATATGAGTTACAGTAACAACAAGATTAAGAGCAATAGGTGTGATTTTTAGAACTGTGTTTTGTATTCTTATATGTTATTAAAATTAATAGAAGTTAAGTGTTGAAACTTACCTGACAGCTCTGCTTTAAGGAGGCAGTTGTACTCTGACTGTGCTTAACAGGAATGCCATCCTAGATGGAAGGAAGCCAAAATCGTGGTTAACTGATGAACTGTCCATACAGACTCAGCCATGGACAGTCTGAAGTGATTTTTCTACCAAATGTGTTTGTTTATGTAATGCAAAGAGGAGACACAGATTTTTTGAAATTTTTTCTAAAAGTTGCTGTTAATAACATGAATTAAAATGAGTCATAGAAAATAAAGAAACATTCAATTTAGGATAGAAGTAGTTCAGGCCTGAGTATTTAATGTGTTAAAAGCCCCAGCCACAAGTGATTTTGAAGAATATATTTTTTAAAATAACTTCTGTGGTTCTTCCCTTCAAAACTAAAGCTGACTGTAATCAACTTGCTCCGATAGGTGGCAATAGCCAGTTATCAGTTTTAAGCTGTCAAAGGAATTAAGAAACAAATCCAATTTAATTCTTCATGTTTGTTTCTTCTGGAGGAGGGACAAAGTAACACTGCAGTTCAGTTAGCAACTAGCAATCCTAAAATGGAAGAAAAGAGTAATTTGTTTAGAGACATTTAGTTTGTATATTTGGCCAGTCCAGCTCTTTGCATTTGTCTCATAATGATTCTAGTTTATATGAAGTACAACTGTCCCAAAGAATTAAATAGTAGTGCCTAAGAATTAAAGAATTAAAAGAAAAGAATAAAAAGAGTTAAAGGAATTTAAAGAATTAAAAGAAATGGCTAACTCTTTCCATTTCTTCAGGGAAACTGTCAAATTCTTTATTTTCCCAGTTGAGTTTTAGTACTTTGGCCACAAACTTGGGGAAAAAATAGCTGAATAGTTTGAATGATGCTCTCTGAGGACACAATCATGTTTCTAATATGTGTGATAAAGAGCGTAAAGACCACTAATAGCAGCAGTATTTGGAAAATAACAGTATAATGGAAAATGATGGTGTGCACTGAATGATCTATTGCTGGGTAAACCTCTAGTTCAGTGAATAGACTGGTAGGTGATACACTCTTTGAAGGGCCAGAAAAATGACCCAAGGCTTGCTCAGGCAGTAGAGCACAAATAGGCCATGAGATGTGAGACGCTCTTGCAGAGAGTCAGGAAACAGCAGATAACGTCAGGATGTGAAACAATCACCGTGCTTCCTTTGGTCCAGCCTAAATTGGGAAGAACAATAACTTCACAGACAAATTAACAAAAATATCATGACTGAGTTTCTTCTAAAGTTACGCTATAATAGCCATACTGTTAAATACTTACAGGTATCTCTTAGGCTATTGGAAGATGATAGTTCAGAGATTTAAAATATATTTGCTACCTTTTCTTTTTCCATTGTTTTTTGAAAATTTTGAAAATTTCTATTAAAAATTAGGTTCATGTGAAATTTCAAGGACAGATTTTTAATCAGCTGAATAGAAAGGCAAGACTGAATATCGTGGTCAATTGTATCATTCACGCCCCATTTAATATCTGCCACTACAAATTACAGTCTTGGAGCAGCAGCCCTACAGTAATATTTGAAACTTCGGTTAGACAGCTTTATACTTTGCTTTGGAGGGCCAGTACATTTTGTTGTGCTACTTTTAAGTCAGCCTAGAATCTGATCCACAATGCAGAATACTAACAACCTCCCTGAACTGTTTGCTGTAGATCAGAGTTTTTAGTTCAACTTGGAAAGCAATCAGATAAACATCAAATGAGTAACCTGCAAGAGCTGCACTTTCCCCTTTTCTTTTCTTAGTTTAAGAGACAGGGTTTTGAGCATATGATTCCTGTTAGCAGGGTACTGTAGCTGCTAGATGTTTGACAGAAATACCTCACTGGACACAAACATGCTTCTTGTTTCTGACCTAGCATCTACAGCAAGGGGCACACAAGAATGTCACGATGAGTCAGACTACGGTCACCCAGCCCTCTGTTCTGCCTTTGGCAGGGGCAGGGGCTGCTCTCTGGGAGAGCACATGACCCTGACCAAAATCTGCCCTCCGTTCTCTTTGTGGCACATTGCTGCCCAGCCCTTTAGCAAATGTTTTCCAAACCTGCCACCTTTTGCCCGCTCAATGTTACATAATATTTCTGGAGTTCCTTGCTATCAGTACAGCATCCGAGTACCGAAAAGAGCTTATTTTCTACAGTCTTGAAGATTTCTCTGTTCACTCTCTTCTCTGGGTCACTAATGGTGATGTTGAATAAAAATTGGTCCCTGGTATACCCTGCTACTGACTTCTTTCCTGCCAAGCTTTATTCTTTGCTTCCAGTCTTTTAACCTGCTTTCAATCCGTAGAAGAACCTTTCCCCCAGTACTGTGTCAACCTGTTTGGCCTTTGTTAGTGATACCATATTCCTCAGTCTGTCCATGCTTATGCAGAATGCGTGACCGTATTGTTTAATTTTTCTTTCAGACTCCTTGTAGATTCTGTTATGCCTTCTGCACCTGAAATGGTCTGTTACGGCTTTCCCCAGCTATGGCTTTGTACCACTAACTCCCTTCCCATTATACAACTGGATTAGCACCTTTACTGGGTAGGGTCCCCTGCCTTTCCGTGCTGCTCAGGAGGCCTGTAATACCTGTACAAGGGGGAGGAGGAAAGAGCTGTCCTTCCAGAGACTTGCTCCACACAGCGCAGATGATCTCCAGGGCTGCAGGCAGCCAGGGGAATTGCTCTTGGTGTCTTGTATTGCAGCTCTTCTTCAACACAGATTCATCCCCAATCAGCCCCTCTCAGAGCTGCACCATTCTGCACGATATTAGTTGGTCATCTGTAAGATCACAAGACCAAATGGACAGAGTCACCAGTGCTCAGCACCTTCATAATCCACAGCTCTGGTTCTACTTAAAGAAGGCTTCTCAGGCCTTGTGTTTACCTCTGATGATAGTAAAAAAATCACCTCTTAATAGCTGTTGGATACTTTGACCCAATCAAGGCAAATTAGGTAAACAAGGATAAAGCAATATAACTAAATTAGTCTTGTCAGTAAGACCAAGAAGTTAGGCAAACATGTTATTTAACTGTGTAGCTACTTACCAGTGGATCCAAAATGCTTTGAAGAAAGTGACTCTAAAGGAAAAACGAGAAAGTGTCCAAAATCAGTAGCCTCGTCAAATGTAGGCAATATGTAATTAACACAATTATACAAAAAATGACAGTCTAATGAATAGTATCTGGTTAAGCAAATGTAGCCAGTTCAAAAACCAGTTTTAATGGGTAGGTCTAATGATATCAAACCTAGCATAAAATAGGCCGTCTCACTGTATGGCACAGCTGGTTGTACTCTTTTAAGAGCAACCCTTACTATCTGGTGTGATGGCCTGTGGTTGACAGCTTAGTCTCGTACCCCTCACCCTAGTATCTTCATGCCTCTGCTAAAATTACACTAAGGACTAGCTCTGACATTAACAGAAACCATTGCATTGATTTCTCTGAAACGTTGTTCAGGCCTTTACTTCTCAAATAATTATTATCCATAGTCACAAAAGGTTGTTTATTGTACTTTTTTTTAAATCAATGGCATGGTGCTATAACTAACATTCACAGTGACTTCTCTGTTCATCTGAGGTCTAGAGGGTTACTCTGCATTTATGTGTTTTCTTTTAAACAGATTCATTAAACACCTGAAGTGGATTATGGCCAGAGTAATGGATCAAGTCATGGAAAGAAACTATACTCTGAAATGTAGAGATGAAAAGGACAAGGGGACAACAAGAAGAGTTGACATCAGACCTTGTCAGTTGTGACTTTTCGTCATGGTCATTGCCTCGTGACTGTGTACTAACTGCAGTGATTCATGCAGCGTGCTGGGCTTCTATAGCTAATTCTGGGATGGACTGTATGAACAAGTAATATAAGCTCTGTTCTATTATAACAGAACATCAAGACATTACTCAGATTTGATAAACTTTTGAATAAATACCATGTCACCCGAATGGACACGCTCTGCATACTGCTTAAGCAAGGTTTACAGTCTCACATTGAAAACTCTACCAGCCAGTAGTTCAAAGACAGTGCTCTCTCAGGGGAAAATACGCAGGAGTGACTGCAAGGAGGTTCTGTTCAGGGCAGTATTACGGCAAGAACTGTGCTAGTAAGATATTTTATTTAAACTGTGAGTTTTGAAATAGATTCGAGAGTGAATTTTATATGTCAGATGGATTCATTATCTAACACAAGATGCTTTGCAGATTGTTTAAGCTCATGTACAGATGTGAAAGCAATACAATAAAGACTGACCTTTTCCATGAAAACATGAGCAGTCATTTGTTGTTGTTCTTTTTCAATTTGAGCAGAAAATAACTGAAATAAGCTTTCCAGGAAATTCCAGTTTTCCTACAAGTACCTGCAAGTAGTTCCATATTGTTGAGATGGCCAGCACGTAAGAAATCCTTGTTGTGAACAATGACTTAATAAATCAGACTTGAACTGAAACACCAGGAACTGTGCACTGTGGATACGGGGGAACCCACACGTTATTGAGGGCAGGTATTGTACTGGTTTTGTCTTATTATATTTTTTAGGGAAGTCTTAATTTTCGTAACTGTGCAGTTGTTAAGCCAAGTTGATGTACCAAGAACACTTCAGATAAAACAGAATTGAAAACATTTCTCCGGAACTCTCTCCATGCATTATGTCTGTCTTCTGCAGTCTGTGTCTCTACTATCTGCTCCCACCTTGGGCTTTCGGATCCAGACAGATGGTGTCATGAGAGTCTCTTGACAGCCAGTATGAGGGACCAGAGAGTGACTGTTCAGGTCCCCCTTGAAACAATGACAAAGAAACTTGTGTATCAAAATCCTTTTTCCTGATGCTGTCAGTGTGGTGCACTCAAATGGCATTTTTTAACTCCTAGTGCAGTAGAAATTAGCTCCCCGTCCCCAAAATTCTGTGCCCCAAATGCAATTTTCAGCTGTCATTGAACTAAGTAGCTTTTCTTCAAGATGGGTGCCATCAGATACAGTTTTGGGACTTAAAACACTGACAAGTGCTTTGTTCCATACAATCCCTGGCCTGCAAATTCAGGGATGAAGTACTGAGGACAAAGTATTCTAACATGTAAAGATACATTTAAGGAACTAAGTTCCCATTTCAGCACCTATATAAAGAATAGCCAAGTTAAAAAACTTGTTAAGCTTGTGTTCACATGCCCACTTAGTACTAACGCCAGAAAGGCTGAATTTTGCTACTGAAGGCAAGCATTCCTGCTGCCTATATAATGAGAAATTAATACTGTTCACAGAGATGCCTTACACTAATTTTTCAGGGTCACATGTATGCCATTTTAAGAACGTGGTTCAGTTGTCATTATAGGTACTTATTGCAGTATCTACTAGTTTGTCATTTCCCTGCACTGGGTTTGTGCCACACAATGCACAGATCAAGCAATACAAATTCTGCCAAGTAATTCACACTGGAGATTCTGAATCTTAGATGAAGATTTCTGATTTCTCAGAACAGCTCAGCTTCGTACATTTAAAGCATGGAGAGAGTACTCCGATAAAAGGGTCTGAATACCATCATAACACAAGTCTTAGCATTTTAACAAGGCTTCTTTGACAACAAAAGGAGCATGGGCATAAAGAGAGTAGCATTTTTCTCATCCTAAAGGTTTTTAGAACACTGATTTGATCAGAACAGCTTTTTTAGGGTAGGCAGTGAATTCAGTCCTCTATACACAAGGCAGTCATTTGACAAAAGCATTTTGGATGAGCTTTGTGCCACAAGAACATCCGGACTTTGAACCTTGATTAATTTTAGAACTTTTAACTGCAAAAAGTCTGAAAGGATGAAAACAACTTTCTGCTGTTACTAGCAGGCAGCCTCAGTCAGCACTTTATATCTTCTAATTCTGGACTTACAGTCTGTCAGTTGGCATTGCAAGATCCCGTCGCCTGTTAAGAAATAATTATTTCTCCATTTCCAGACCACTGAACTGGTAAGTGCCAGCAGGACCAACTCTTCTCCCTCGCACACAGTGCTTTCCGTGAACCTACAATATGAAGCCCTTATCATGTCATTATGTCCAGAAACCAGCAGTGGTTTCATAGCGTTTTCAAGAGAAGAAGAAAAATAATTTTCAACAGGCACTACAAGCTAGTGTAAAAATGAATACTCACTTTTATTAATACTTTAAAAAAAGATGTATAAAGATAACAAAAACACTGTATGACAATTTACAGTCTCTACATTATAAACATACATCTCCCACTAAGTCATAGAAAGAGAATAGCAGCACAGCCAACATGATTTTATCAGTCCAGACAGGGTCCTGTAACATTCTGCCTGGCTAATATTTAGCACATTTAGCACAGTCTCAGATGCAGTCACAGTGAAGTGTAGCTGCAGAATATATCCCTAAAGGGGCATTTGTCATCCAAAGCTTAGTTAAAGGAAGCCAAGACAAGGGCTCACCATAGATCTGCATAGCTGGAGTGCCGCAGGCTGATAAAAACATCGCACAAGATTTGTCTCAAACTACCTCTCATTGAAGCAGCTGAAAGAGGGGAATGCAAATGAGATTTTTTTTTTCTATTACTCTGGCTAGAGAGAAGAAACATGCAGGTAGTTAAGAAAAATACCACTTTCTAGTTACAATCATATCGTCCATAGAGTTTTTCCACCTTGCTCTCCAGTACTATTACCTTCACATACTAGGTCTGGTTCCCTGCTCTCCTTCGATTAACAGAAACAAAGACCTTCCTTCTTTCCTTCGTTCTTTACTTTGTCCACTCTCCATCCCTGCTGTCAAGATTCTGCCAGTGCTGAAACTTTAGCAGAGAAGTATAATTTGCTGGAAAGAACATAAAGATTGTGGTTTTGAACTGTTTAAATCAGGGACTTTTTAAAGCCAAGTAACAGAGTATTTAAGAGATTAGTTCAGAGATTCTAGTTTGCATAGATCCTCAGGTCAGTACTGTCAGTGCTTCCTAGCAGAAGAGATTTCAAGCAGGTTGTTGAGCTAACCCTGAGCTAACCATGAAGGAGAGACCTCCCTTCACAACTTGTGGCATGCTATTTCTAGCTTTTTACACCCCTCCCCTCCTTTTTTTTTCCGTCTCCAGACTCTATCTGGACAGGGAGCCACAACGCTAGTCCTGACAACCATCTCTGCAATTACAAGTTATCTCCATGTTCACAGAGCTGAAATAACAGAAGAGAAAAAAAGGAGACAATTTGTTTACTATCACAGCCAGCAGGACCAGTATTTGGCCCACATACCACTGAGACCAGCAGCACAGGCACTTGATAATGCTTTGAAATACGTGACTGTCTGTCATTGCCTAGTTATTCATAGCTCTGCAAAAGGAGGTCACATAAACCATACGCAGTCGTGATTTCACTGCCGAGTATAAAATCGATGCTTGTACATTTATGCTGCCACCCGCAAGTGAGAAACAAAATCCCAATCCAGGTATATGAATTTAAAGTTCTCATTTGAGACAGAGCAAAAACTTTTGAAGATTGTCACTTCGAGAATTTTTTGTGCAATAAACTGAAGCTATTTGATGCATTTGGATTTCTGCAATGTCAGAAAAACCCTTAATAGTTTTCCAGTTTTAATTAATTCTTCTCTTTACTTCTTTTTTTTTTCCCAATCTTTTTGAAGGATTCTATAACAAGAGAGTGATAGAAAATATCTTTCTATCCCTTAAGACAGCCTTGGTGATTAGCATCAAGAAAAGAACCACTTCTAGATTCCTGTGGATAATCTTACCCTATCAGACTGTTTTCTAAGACTGATCATTCTTATTTATGCTGCTGACCCTAATGCTTTATATCAGTCCAGACAGACAGGTAAAATGAGCTTTGGAAGTCCAAAATCATCAAACTGAATTTGATCGCAGTTACCACTGGCATCATGAAACAATTAGATTTGATCTGTCACTACTTCAGGTGTTGCAGGTCCAGTAGTTTGCAGTCTACTCTTTGATGAATGGATGATGGAATTTTATACTGTCAATATCCTGGTGATTCCTGGTCACCTTTAATGGTGACCACAATATCCAGATGCTTTTTTCATCTTGGAAAATTGATGTTGCTTAACTCTTCAGTAGAAACACAACTGGGTCTTTGAATTGCATTTTAAATAACCTTTAAAAAAAATGAACTCCATCATTCACTCACTTCAAGCACCACTCACAAGCTTAAATATGACTTTTTTTCATTTTGCCACTATCATGAAAATCAGACGCCGATTCATAAAGCAGCAAGAAGACAGGAATACACAGGGGACATCTTCCCCTTTTCTTTATGTTACCTGTGAAATGATGAAACCAGAATATTAGATGTATGCCCATCAGCTTAACCACCATTATCATCACCAAAACTATATATCTGGTGTGCTCTGAAAACAGACAACAGTGACTGGTAGGTGCTGGATGTTTCAAGTCCGGGAGACAGGATCCAGACTTCCTGCTGCTACTGATCCATAGTGCTAATGAAGAAGAATGTTTCCTCACACACTCAGGTACTATATACAGTATATATAGATACTATATGTAGTATGTATACTAATGTGGTAACTAGAGGCACGTGCTCCAAACATGAGAGAACAGCAGTGGAGGGAGATGCAAGGGGTTGTTCATGCAGAGCTGTGTGAAACACATCTTTTGCTTGGTGTGAAATCTGACCAGTGTTCAGGAATCACTGACTTTCACGGAGTGGAGCTCCCTACCACTGACTGCCATTCCTCTGTGTTCAGAGGAAAGCCAAAGCCATTCGGGAGCTGACCTACATGTTCAGAGACTCTTGCTGTGTGCTCCCCTTGAATGGCAGGCACAGCAGGTTAGAGAAAGCTTTACTTTTGTAAGGTTTCCTGGCAGTGTTCATATCCCTAATGTCTTCTTTCCCAAGTAGGTATGGTTATTCGAGAAGATAAAGAGTTAGTTGTACTGTAGGCTATTAAGAAATTTTTTTATTGCTGCTGTATAAAGCCAGTCTGTGCAGCTGGTATGTCACCTGAGTCTTCCACATCTTCTAGCCTGATCGGTGCCATATACATAGCCAAAGCTACATCTGGTGATTAGCGCTCGGAAAGCAAGAGTCATGCAAAAGCTTGGCCCACTGCACAGTTTAGGGAGCCATTGGCAACTGCAGCCATTGCCAGAACCATTCAAACCACAGCTCGATCAGCTGGTGATCACTCTGCAATGTGTTTTTTGCCATCTGAAAGAAAGCTGGAGGGCATCTGGTGTGTGGTCTGACTCTGGCTTCTCATTCTTCACTGGGATCATGTCACCGATGCATCCTGCATAATTTTTTTAAGAGTAAGAGGAAGCACATGGCAGAAATCTGTGGGCAGAAATCCCCCACAAAACCCTAACTTCCTATGCCTGCTGCAGCTCCTTCAGTCCAGGAGCATCAAGCCAGTCAGGTCCTGGTGATTATCAGCAAACTGTTAGCAAATTGCTAATGATGCAATTATTTTAAGGATCCTGGGGACTGTGCAGGCAGAACCAATGAAGTAGAAGTGGCTGCCAGTGGCTAAACCACACAAAACAGACTGAGAACAAGGAATGCAGGAACCAATGGTTTGAGCTGAACACAGGATAGGCACAGCTTCATAGTGAGACAAGTAGCTGCTGAGGGTTTGTATTAAACAAAGGAAAAGTGAAAGGACTTACTAAAAATTAACACAAAACAATCTCTAAGGAGTACAGAACTAATCTATTAAACATGATAAGTACACAGAGCTACTTAGTTTTCTGCAGCAGAAAAGAGAAGGTACTCAGGCCAGCTGCCAGTCACTGAACTGGGCTGAACTAGGAATCCTAGAAGTCCATTCCTGGTGATGCAGCTCTTGCAGCCTGCAGGTGCTGATGCCGGGGAGATGGGGGATGCAAGGGGAATGGGGGTAAAGGGGGGCTGATGTGATACTAATCAGTGCCACTCTAAGGCAGCATCTCTTTACATAGCCATGTATGCACTGATGCTGTTACTGTGCCTGCTGCCAGTGAGACCAGAATCAACAGCTGCCACAAAAAAAAAGATCTCGTTGTCTCAGGGAGCCAGGGTTTATGTTACCTTTATGGGATCATCCGAATCTACACACTGATCCTAGAGTCCAGCTGCTGAAGGTGTTCGAGAACTCCATAGGGAATGGTGGGATTCCATATCCTGTAAGGGCAAATTCAGAAAGGAAAGAGATTTTAAGAAGTGTAATTGCTTCACAGGTTTTTTTTGTGTGTGTGTTTGGTATGGGTTTTTTGTTTGGTTAGTTGGTTTTTTTTTAGACTGCCTTTCCCTTTTGAATATCATTCTATACAAGTATCTAAGCTATGGAACAAATGCAAATGCATTTTCATTTAGAAGCAAGCAGTTCACTCTCCCATAACCTGGCTGACTCTGATTATAGGACATACTGCAGCCCTGTCTCCATAACTGTTCTTTGGCTTTCTATCAAACTCCCTTCCCCTGAATGCATACTGGCAGCTTCAGTCTATTTAACCTCTAGGGATGGCTGCTTCTTGTTTATCCTTCAAATACAAGTCCTGCAGCACAGAGTAGGTCAGGTACTCTGGGAGGGTAGAAGATTAACAAAGGGAGGCTCAATGTAAACTATGCTTAGAGCAAGACAAGCTTGCTTGCCTGGGATGATTGGGAATTAATGCAGCTGAAATCAGAGACAACATTTTTAACATTTCTGTGACTGCTTTTGTATTTTGGTGCTGTCTTTTTTTGGTGCTTCTTATAAACATGACAAATACAGAACACAGCTTTAGCATGAATTCTAACTCAATTTACAGAATGAAGATACAACAAACAGCATACCAAGAGACTTACACCAAGTTCTTTATATGGGGACATTTTCGTAGGCTGTCAGTCAGCTGCTGGGCTCCAACACCAGTTATTTTGTTATATTGAACACTGAGGAAAAAAAACCTTTGTTAATCCAGATCACATCATGTAGTGGTGTAATCAAGCATTTCATTCAAAATTAAAAATACCATACGGGTTTATCTGCAGATAGGGAAAGAAAGAAAAAAACAAAATAGATCCTTGATTCAAAAAAACTGTAATAAAATAGCCAAAAGGTCAATCAGGAACTTAACTAAGTTAGTTCATCTGAGAGATTCCTTATTCTATGTACCCGAGGTCCTTCTCCAAGTCCCCAGGACTCTATTCTCCCATCTTAAAACCAATTTTGGGGGTTTTATGGTGAATTGCTCCTTAATCCTTTCTAACCACTGACTATCTGGACTCTGCATAAGCACATTTTCCCTGTGAAATTTCCCTGAAGTTTTCTTCCTCAAATTCTGTCTCCTCTACTTTCAGCATGGAAGATTTGAATTTCAGTATCCAAGTAAGTACGCTTTCCTAGGTCATCTCAAAAGATTACATACTCACTCTAGCACTCTTAAAGATGCCATCGCAGGAAGAACTTTCGCAAGATTTTCTGCTCCAAAATCACAAATGCTATTATTGTACAAGCTGCAGAAAACCAAACCGGTATAGTCACAATTGAATAATGGATAATGTAAACAGATTATCAATTAGATAAAGGAATTTCAGATACAGTTGGTACATCTTATCTTCCAATTTACCCTTATCTATTTGTAGCTAATGTTTAAAACACAGTTTCATATTTTCTGTATCAAGTAAGGCAAGTGGCCATATCCTTTCTTCAGCTAGCACAGCTACAGCAAATATATGTTTAGATTCTTAATGAATAAAGATCAAATTAAAAATCTGCCAGAAAATGAAGCTCAAAGATGTGAGGAACAGCATTCAAAAGATTTCCACATGAGCAGATCATTCCAGAATTGCACACCACTGTTTCTTGCATTCGCTACTGAGACACTTCATTCTGGCCTATGCCAGAGATTTTACGAAGGGGCATGGACCATTGGCCCCACATCAGCAAACACACATCAACTCGTTGCTGGCTTAGGGCTTAGCACTGTGCTTAGCAAGTTCCACAGAAGCTTGCAGGAGATCATGGCCCTGGGTGCACAATTGTACAGAGTATTATGCATAAGTGGGTACTATGGATTGGGTTTAAAAGTCAGTACAGTCCTCGTGACATTCCCGAGATATCCTTCTGTATGCCTACACGGGGTCACACGTTTCTCTCCTCTTCTCGTCTCTCTAAAGGCTTTATGCAAAAATGAAGCCAAAAGCTTGGCTGTTGCACAGTGTATGTATTTGTTCCATGTTCAGTCATTTTTGACAGAAATAGGAAGGTATGTTGTATAAAAGAACTGAACAGGATACAACTACTTACCTTAGTGTCTTTAACGAAGACAGGGAAGGCAGAGCTGTCGCTAGTTTCTCCGCACCCACATCTGTTATCTTATTCTGTGATAAACTACAGTGAGATTGCTTTGTTAGTTGAGTACATTTATTCTAATTTATTACAATGTGGCAAAAATTAACTTTCAATGTTTTTAATATAATTTGGACAGTTTGTTTAGATCAAATGCAGGGAAAAAGAAAAATCATGGCCCTTGAAGGGAAATGAGGAATTGTCATAGGCTTAACCTATTTCTCTAATAGGTTATTAAGTATGTCCATAGACTCATTGGTCTTCCATACCCATGGGTTAGTTGTGCCCATAATTGTTAACACACACTCCCTTCAGGCTCTAGGTTTAATCTATTTCTTTTCAAAATTTCCCAGAACTGTTAACCTTGCACTTACTTTAATGTTTCCAGTGATGTCAACGTTGGAAAGACTTCAGATAGACTCTTTGCTCCTTCATCTCCAATGCCATTTTCACTCAGAGCATCAAGGCTGGGTGACAACAAAGAGAGAATTAGCTTTCCTTTTAATCTAAATTTTTGCGGTTTATTCACCTCAGAGACCACGTTATCTATCTTGAGAAGCTCATTCTCTGCAATAGCCTCAATCAGCAAGAAGCATCATACAAATTACAGTTTCTGTAATAAGCAGCTTTCTATTTCCCAAATTTACAGCCTGAGAATTTTACTTTTTTTACTAGTTGAATAGCTTGACCCATTTCCTTTGATATGCAAATGGTAGCACTTAATGCCTTGCTTCCACTGTACACTGAAGATTATTAAAATGGTTATGAAATAGCTATGTCCCAGCTATGCTGAAATGAGATTTCCTGTGCACAAAAAAAATACAGAACTGACAAAATCCTGCAGAAGCTATAAATCCCTGCCTAAACAGCTCCTTCTCCAGAGAGGAAGTATTAGAAATGAAGTTTTTCCTCACTCGGGTATCCAGATGGAAAAAGTTTTAGATAGTCACAATTTCAGATACTGGATCCCCTTCTTATCTGACAGACATCACTGGGATACATCATATTCATTACAATTTTAGAGCTTTATAGTTTTCCCAAAATATCATGAAAAGGTCAGCTACGATACAGACAAATGGGCAACGGGCCGAGCCAGTACGGCCAAAGCCTCTCTCAAAACCCAGTAATCTTCCAACAGAGATGATGGCAGGATATTGACTATTGTTGCTACAATCGTTTCTAGCAGAAGCTTGAAATTCAGAGACATGGATACAAGAAAATAAATAGTACCTAGAGTTCTTAAAACTCTATTTTAATACTGCTCCTGCTAAAGGAAGCGACAAAGCCTGTGTGAAAATACATGGGCAGAACAAAACCAGGTACTAGCCGAGTATGGCTCTGAAATCTTTTATATGAATCAAATCCACAAAGCTCGAATTTAACATTGCTTCTGGCTCAGGGGGGAGTCTGTTCTCTCCTGGGGCAGACTCATCTCTCAGAAACCTCACCACAAGGGAGCCTGGGGCTCAGGCATGTTACGGAGCTTGAATGAAGAGATAAGTAATCTGCAGACAGTGCTGATCCCTGCCCAGCCCCCCGGGGCTCCGTACTAAACCTTTCCCGCTGAGGAACACACGAGGAAGTGGCTGAAGGGCTACCAAATGAACCACTACCAAGGGTCTCATGGCAGGTGAAGAGCACTAGCTTTCAGTTAGTGGGTATAATCTCTGAATGTTTTTCTTGTTCAGTTTGTTCACCAAAGCAAGTAGTCTTGCTGGCAAATAAAATGTTTCTTGGGTACACAAGGTCTCCCATCATCAAGGGCTGCTGAGGAGCAACATCAGGAAAGTTAATCTTTAGCATTACTCACTCTAAGTGCTGTAGTGATGGAAATGCTGCAAGAATTTCCACAAGTTTTAGGAATCCCTGTAGGCCACATACTGGACCCAACCTGGAAGAAAATAAATATAGACATGCAGCAGTTTTTTCACATGCTCAGAAACAGCAAAAGCTATTAATTTTTAAGTTCTTCCCCTGCAGCCCCAAATGTGAGCTAATTTACACTCCTTAGAAGCAGCCATTCCCTACAATCTGCAGCAAGGATTTCTGCTTTGAAGCCTGCAGATGAGGACCCCACGTGGCTGAGGCTGGACAGAGCAGAGCTGCTTGCCCAGAAGCAGCAGTGCCTGCATTTGCCACCTTTTTGTTACTCTTTGCAAAACTCATCTCACTTTTTCTCACCTGTATTTCTGTTCTTTTTCTATTTTTTTTCAGGTTTTTCATTTTAAGTATTAGAATTTTAATAATGGACATGAAAAAATATTATCTTTTTTTTTTTCCCGCAACTGTTGGCAAGTCAGACTAACTTAAGACCAACATTTTACTGCAGCTTATAACATAAATTGAACTTTAATATTCCAGCTCCAAGCATGTGCCCCTCAGATGGTAACCTCTTATTTGGAATCTCCTTGGTATCACATCAAGTTCAGTCAAGTTAAAAGCATCAGAATTGTAACAAAAAAATTTAAATAAAGGGAAAGTAAGAGAGGAAACGAGAAGAGAAAGCAACATAAAATCAGAAGTGAGGCCAAGCATAGCAGTTCTAGACTGGGTCAGATGTAACGAGCAGGAAACAGATGAAGACCTAATGAGTGTTCTCCATTGCACTGGTGCAATTTCTGCCCAGATTAATTCACACACTATGGCAGGAAATTTTAAGCAATAGAATAGCCTTGGAGGCTGCTTATAGTTTGCTTACAGGGAAAAAGAAACATAACTACACCTCATTTTTAAAGTCAGTATTTCCTTTTTCCAGGAAAATGGTGCTGAATATTTCATTTGGGAGGCATTCTCTGACCTTATTCTCTCACGGTCTAAGCTCTGATAGGGCAGAAAATTGTATCAGAAGACTCAGATAAGAAAGCTGAGCATTTCTAGGGAAAAAATATTTCCCAGATAGCTGGATCACGATCAAGATATTTTATACCCCGTGGCACAAGATCTACACCTGGTGATAAGGAGCTAACTTAGAGTAAAATCAAACAAAATTGACAGAACCATGTTGATCTGTATCACTGCAGGAGCCAGAAATGACATTTTTTCACTTTTGGCCAGAACTTAATAAATCTAGTTGAGAAAAGCAAAATAGAAATAAATGAGGTTTGCTTAATGCTTTACCATAAATTAACTATACATCAGTTCAATGACTGCAGCCAATACCCGTAACTCTTCCCAGTCTTAAATGTAATCGTATATCAATCAACAGAGAGGTATATCACTTACGCAAATTCTAGTTTTCTGAGGTTTTTGATGGCAGAAATTTCATAGCTGCTGCAACCATCTTGCACACTAAATGAATCACAGTAGAAACGGACTATGAGAAATATTTTTGCAACAAAAACAATGCTTTAATTTCTTGGTAAACTTTTACGGGAAATAAACCACTGATCCATTAACTGAGGAAACAGGAAACTACAGAATAACTTCTGCTCCAACCTTTCTTCATTCAATTAATTTCAATCTGATAATTGCCTTTCATAGTGCAGACAGTTGCGCTCTTTCCAATAAAACTTAAAAAAAACATTATTCTAAATAAAGTATTTTCTATCAAGCATTAAGCTTATTTTGTGTACATTTAAATCAAAGTATGTTAAAATGGAAGTCTCATTTCTATTTTTAAAAAACCAACCAAAATACTTTACTTATGCAAGCTTTTAATTGCAACCAATCCCCTAGCCACATCACGAGCAGGGGTGAAACACAGGGTTTATAGATCACATATAGATCACAGGAGCTTTTACCTCCTGAGCTAAAGGACTGACTCAGGTCATTCCTGAGTCAAAAACAGTTTTAATTTATGGCCCAGCTGCTACAAGGGGGGGGAAATACTCAATTAGCCCAAGTTATGTAAGTGAAAGCAATTGGAAGATAGCGTACTCAGAGATTAAAAAGAAATCTGAAGAAAAAACTGACTGACTGAAAAAGCTGGCTTTTTATTGGCAGTTTTAATAAATATTCTGCATGGCACTGTCATTGGTCCTCCCTGCCATAACAACCACCACACATCAGGGTAGGACAACGCTCTGAGATGATACCAGACTTTGCGCTGCCTTAGTTACTTCTTCAGACAAGCAGAGGACTCCATTCTCCAGCACTGTCAGTGAACCCTCATTTTCTTAAATCGCTAGTATATTAAGAGGACTTTTGATCATAAATGAACCTACCAATTGATCATTTTCTCCTGCATCTCTACAAGGTCTGAAAGGTCACTGATGTCCTTCATTGTCTTCGCCTTAAATGGATCAAGAACAAATTTCTCTGTTGATGCTCTCAGCAGTTCATAGTCTTTTGTCTGTTCTAAAGATTTCCAGAGCCTGACTGTATCACTAAGGGAGGCCCTGTGAGGTGAAAAAACATGTGAAATCAACAGATATGACTGCTATTATTGCATGAGTGTCATCCATATATAGTTCTATGAATGATACTACTATCTACAAAGAATGACCAACCTGAACGATGTCACATTCCTTAGGCCAACCAAGTCTTTTAGCCCTTGCATGTCAATGCTGCTGTTTTGCAAATCCAAGGAAAACTCTTTTGTTGACCTTTTTAAAATAGAGTGCAGTACGTGGACATCAGGTGGTGTAAGAACTACGCCCAGAAAAGACAGATCTGGCTTGAGCCTTAAGGCCACATGCTGAAAAAGATAATTGCTTTCTGTTTCATAAATACAATGTAAAAGCTCGAGTAACCTCTCTGGACAGAGCTCATTTATCTGCAGCTTTCTAATATATTTCAAGAGTGTTTTTTGCTTCTTGTTTGATTGGTTTACATCCTTATTTGAAAGGAAGCAGAAGTAGGGGTCATCCTGCAGGAACAATAATCCAGCCAAAAATCGAGGCACCAAATCTAACCAGTTAAAAGGTTTTTTCTTCTTGGATGGAAAAGACAAGTACTTTGTTAGACTTTTATCTTTGATCTCTTCTGCTAAGATAAGGTGAAGTGCACCCAAGAAATTCTGAATAACAAAATCAGAGAATGTGCTCCCAAATTCCTCTTCTCCAGTATCTGCATGTTTGGGGAATGCAAATGGCAGGAAAAATCCGTATTTCAGAGCGAACTCTTTAACTTCCTTAGAAGGAAGAAGATCACTTTTCATGGCACTTTGGTGCTTTTCTCCAAGATACCAGGCTATACGGGCTAGCGTAGCAAGACTCTCTTGATTTTGCATGACTGTAACATCTGTTTGCACAGGTATTATCTTCTGCTGAACAAATTTCAGGAAGACTGTAGTAAGAGTTGACGGAAGGCTTTTTTCTCCCATTTCAAGTACTGTCTCACAGAGAAAACAAACAAATCTACACATAACAGGGCTGTAACAATGACTGAACAAGTACTCATGCTCTTTGATTAATTTCAGTGCGCTATCACAGTAGGGTAATCCTTCAAAGTATTTGGTTATGTACAATTCTCTCTGCTGGTGGGAAAATCCTACTATTTCAACAGTCTTATCCACTTTGGACACATACTGGTATACCTTGTCTTTTCGTCTTGCTGTAAGTAACAAAGTACAACCATTGAGTACCTTTTTTTGTATGAGTCCTGAAAGCAGCTCCTTTATACTGCAAAACTCTTTTTCAGGCTGGCTGGCCAAGCAACGAGAAAAATTCTCATGATCATGCAACTCTTCAAAGCCATCAAAAACCAGAAGGACTTTAGCAGGATTTTGCAATATATACTCAAAGATCTCTTTGCTTCCCTCCTGAGGTTTTACGAAAAATTCAAGAAGCAGATCCTTCAAGCTGTATTGCTTCTCAGGCAAGCTTATTTGTTTGCAGTCAAACCAAAATACAAATTCAAATTGAGAAAACTCTCCATTGGACCAGTCCTGGCAGATCTTCTGAACAAGAATGCTTTTGCCCATTCCTGCTTTTCCCAGCACCACAATCACTTTAGTTTCTAAGTCTTTACCTCCCAGCATTTGAAATATTTGGTTTGTTTTAAGGACTGCCTTTTCCTTCTCTTGCAGACTGCAAGTTGCCAGCTCCTTTTCCATTGCTTTGACACTATTCTTCCCAGTCCTGGTTTCAGTTTGGCTTTGAATAAGTGTCCCATCGATAAACAGGTGATCAAGAGTTACTTCACGCTCCATGGCCACAGATTTGCACACGTCTCGGAAATAATCCATAAGTGATGTACAGAAAGCTTCCACTGGCTCTAGAGAAGTAAAAATCACACAAAAACTCAAGAAATGAGTCCACAAATTACAACATTCCTACAGAGTACATAAGTACATAATTGTAATATGGTCAAAATAAATCAATTCTCATAAAGCATGTGGGTCTGGATTTATCCCATGCAATTGCAGGTACTTAAATTAAGAGTGCAGGCACAATAGACACTTTTAGACCCATTAATTGAATAATTTTGGAGGTATCTACGCGTATGATAAAACCAGCTAAGTACACTGACCTCCTAAGTAGGTACTGCAGCTAGATAGCTAAAAGGTAGACAAGTCTAATATCTTAAAAAACAGGAATTGTGCTCAGACACTCAGAAGAGCTTCACAAATTGTTGAATGACAATTCCTACAACAAGTAGCTTTTCTGTATGAAAAGAAACACATAAAAATTAGCCAAAAAATACTGGAAGTTTTAAGTTCAAGAGATCTAAACTCACTTGGTCTTTTGAAAGGTTCTTCAGAAGGAACTATGGGAACTCTGACCTCTTTGAACATTTCTAAATCTGGAGAAACAAAACAATATACTTGAAGACACCTAGATAGTCATCAATTCTGCTTTACAAATGTTAACAATAAGACTAATGCAAATTTGCAAGTTCATTGCAACACAAATTATGTATCATCCAGAGAAAGAGATATCTTGTTTATTTTACAAAGGAAAGGAAAAAATCCTCACACAAGTACAATTCAGCTGACATGAACTGCTGCAGGCAGTATGACACCAAACAAGAGGCTAGCTGTTCCGACAGCTGTATGAAGCAGAAGACCTATCATAACAAGGTGACATCCACTGTTCTTTTCAAACGTCAATGTTTTGCAGAAATTCACACTCACACATGAGACTTCTCTATGTCCTCAAAAGAAATAGCTTCCTTTTGTATTCTACACCTTGTGACCAAACCTTAAGGACAAAAGTCACAGAGAAGTGAGTATTGGTAACAAAATTTGCCCATTACTCTTCTTGATGAAGTACTATCACTGTTCAATTTTCTTTCTTTTTGTTTGTTTGTTTTCAAACTACTGCAGAGCTTTGCGCTTCGTGAGATGAGCAGTGTCTGCCATAAATAAAGAAATTGGGAATTTTTCAGAGAAAGTATACTTTCTACAGACTGTTAATAACAGAGTATCGGTTTTGACAAAACTTTTGGTAGCAAAAGCTTCACGTACACGGGATAGAATTTAAATTGACAGAGACAGTAACAAATCCAACCTCATCAATAGTCTCATGGTAACCACACTCAGCAGAGATGTGGAAAAAAATCCCAACCAAAACAGGTAAATCTCCCTAGATTTATACAAATGTATTTATTACCATAATATTTGTTTCATCTTGATGTAGAATGTGGTTTAAAAGCAAATACAAATCTTAAAGTTTCTGAGATCTGGAAACTTTACTCCTACTCTGTATGCCAGCAACAGGTAGAACGGTTAGATCTGAGTTGCTTCTAGCAGACTTCTAATAAGCAAGTCCTTTGTCCAGTGAAAGAATACATTTGATATAGAGATATTTCTCCTTGTAGAAGAAAAATCAACTTCAGATATTAAATAAAGAGGGGACACGCCTTTTTTCAGGTAAGTGTCTGGTTTTGGCTTACTATTTATTTTATTAAATGAAAACAACAGAATGGAAAACCAAGAAAAGCTGTAATAAAATATTTAGATGGGAAGCAGCACTGGTTAAATCAATCAGGTTTTTAATAATTTTTTGAAAAGGAAAAGAGACTGACTTAGTAGCTTATGTACTAATTTTCCTGCTGCATTTGGAATTCTGAGGTTTGTGACATACTAACATATGTTGTGGTGCTGTAAATCAGTTGGAATTATTAGTATTGTTTAATCACAGAAACAGCATATATCATTTACGTATACTTCCCCAAACCTAGGGGTATTTGCCCTATTAATCTCTGCTTTAAAATTTTGCAGTTTTGGGAGGTGAGAGCCACCAGAGGGCAACAGAACATTTGTACTGAGCTGCACGCGGCTGTAATTGCCAAGGTGCAGAGATCAGGAACTAACTAACCACTGAAATCAAACTCACTGTTCTAACAGCTCTCTCAGGGCCAGAAGAAAAGTGTCTGAGGAAAGTTTGCTACCACAGGTGGGACTGTTATACTCTGTCCAAGGCTCTGATTTCTTTATAAGCCTTTCTGTATATTAGGCTTCTGTATCATTTAGTTAAATAAGTTATCACTATTTTAGTTTTGGGGTTTCCATATGAGCTGACTCCAGTCTGGCCTCCAGCACTGAGCATTTAAGATCCTCAGGCCATGCCAGTACCGGCACAACTTCCACTTCTGGTGATGCTCAAGCATGCTGAGCTTTTGTATTGTTTTAACTAGACAAGAAGACTGCTTCCAGAAACTGGACTTCCTAGCAGACACAGTGGATTGGCTGCTAATATATAACTGAGCCTGTAGCTCTACAGCCCCTTATCTGCGCTGTATTTTGGACGAGGCTAAGCAGCCACCGATCAATACAAAGGAGGAAATACCATTAATTTTTACTTTCCTTAATAAGGTCAACATGAGTAAAGCCTGGAGGGGAGAATCAACTTTGTCTAGAAGCAATATGCTCCCTCTCCCAAGCTGAAGTACTGCAGACATAAAAATTCATTTTCTACTTACCACATAAACTGACTGGAAGACTTGAGGATATCAGTGTTTCCATGGAAGAAGTCAGCACTGGCAAGAAACAAATTATAGTTTTCAGCCTATCGTAGCTACCAGTAACTGAAATGAGGGAACTTAGTACTTCGTTGACAAGATTGATTTTCCACTACTTTCTGCCTGTTTATGTGGATAAAAGGTTATTGCTCTTACCTGGATATATTAGAACATCAGATGTGCCATTTCCAAGAACGAAGTTAAGTATCTGCTGAGGAGGATCTGCAAAGCCTGTATCCTCTTGGCTCCCTTTCATGCTGACAGGTAGACACTCTGGAATCAAAGGTGCTGAAGATCCTGAAATGAGTGCAGAATAATTACTCTTCTGTTTTTAAAGTCTCCTCGTTTCTAGAGGTTTCTGAAAAAGAAAAAGCTTTCTAAAAACTACTTATCCTTTCTGGCAGCTTCTGGCAAAAATTCCCAGTGGAGAGTTTATGAACCACAATTCATAGGATCACGAGGTCCATAGAATCAATCCATTAAACAAAAACTCTTAAATGGTATGATGAATGTGAAATACAAGGGATTCCCTAGCTTTTAGTGACCACTGGTTTTCCATAATCTAAAGAGAAATCCTGTTAACATACGGAAAAGTACTTAAGGCAAAGTCTGTAAATGTATAGACCAGAGATCCAGAAGAGAGAAAATGTGGAAATACTATGTATCTGAATTAACTTTACCACCCTTTGCACTACGTCTTTCCCACATGATTGAACATAATGCAGCTTGTAGAAACAGCTACCAAGCAGGCTCCCTCTGAGCCTGTACTGGGAAATTTTTTTGATGATGCAGTGCTTGCAATTTAATCAGCCATAGCTCTGAGTTTCTGTAGGTGTGACAGAATTTCTTCTGCTAGTTTGTGCTGTTTCAGCTAGCATCAGATATTTCAAGACTTCTATCTTATCCACTGCTTTTTGGTTCCTTTCCAGCATAGATTTAACAGTGAAAGGTGTTGAATTGTGTCTTTGTCATTAGCACTTGCCAGTGTACCATGAGCACTCTCTGCTGCACAACATAATCAATGTAGGTGGCTACACAGCCCATCACTTAGATTAGTATTCAGTTTTTGTGGACAAAATTCGAATCTAGATTTTGTTCTACTATTGCAAATATCATTATTCCTCAGTCCTTTACAAATCTCTGGATGAAAAAGAAATTGGAACTAAATCAAATTTTATTAATGAAAAAATTGTGATTTCCTACTCTTAAGAGAAGTAATTATTTAGATTAACATATAGTAAGTAACTCTGTTCTCTTATTTGTTAACCTGCACTTCACCAATTAAATGAAAGACTCATTCTGTTTCATTAGAGGCAATGCACTTTCAATTCCCCTTGAATATTTTTCACTCTTTTAGTGATTGCCACCCACTTAAGTGCTTGATTGAAACAGCTGCCATACTTGTTTTCCCCATCATGGTTCATGGTCAATGACCAGATTTACGGGAGAGTTTTCCCCTTGTATAAATCGACCTGTGTACAGGTGTACACCTATAGCTGTACTGTACATACCAGGAATTATGAAACTTCTTTCCAGTGCATTGGTAGCAGGAACAGAAAAGGACACGTGCTGGCTAGTTAGTGAGGTGGAGCTAGCTGCATGGCTGTTGAGAGGCATAGCTAAGAAACTGCCATTCCCTGCAGACGCTGCAGGGACTTCCACTGGAAAAAAAAAAAAAAGAAAAAAAAAAAACAAAATTATTTCATTGCTAGAGGTTAAAGGGGACAAAGAAGAGTTCTTAACAGATATCATAAATCACTTGATTCTGATCAGTTGTGTTCTGATTTTCCAAAAGTAAGAACAATTCACAACAGCTTTCTAAAATTTACTCAGGTCTCAAAATCTAAAATGTATTTATGGAATTCTGTAGTAGATCACTTTTTTCCAGTAGTTCACTCGTTTCATTTTCTTCATCTTTCCTGGCCCACTCTCTTTCTAGAAACCTTCAGATGTGTTTAGATGTAAATGATCTTACAGATGGATGACTGACAGATATGACATAACAGACTCATACACGGGCTGTGCTAATTTTCCCAAGTAGAGTCTGTTACTGTAATATTGCAGAAGATTAGAGAGGCCCAAGTACAATAAACTGGGGACTTGACTCTCTTCTTAGACACTACAGTGCTTGTAAGGATAACTATGCTGTGTTAAGAGGGTTTCCCAAAGAACAGTCACAAACACCTGAGTTTTAAAAGATGTAACTTACCTGCAGTACTTGTTTTTTTCAAGAAAAGGACAAATGGGGAGGGATACTCATGTGCATTATATTTCATCTGCTTATTGAAAGTTCCTTAGAAATCAAGTAAGATACACTTGCTTATTTTGTAGTAGTCTGCTAGTTTCCTTGGCTTTGCCATGTCCTTATTCTTAGAGTTGTTTTTGCTTTTCTTTCCCCATCCTGTCTAGCAGCAACAATTAAGTTTCCATTTCATCACTTTCTGCAGTCTAACGTTTTATTAGGAGCTACAAACCTGTGTGTGTTTTGTGCCACTATAGTGTAGTGTGCACTGTCACCTGGAATGCAAGCTCTTTAGGGCTGAATGTGTTTGTTGTTTATCAGGAACTGATGTATTATTTTGTTATAAGAATTGTTCATTTTTACTGCAGTACAAAACCAGACTTTTAAAGTGGGGTTTTTTTTTGGCATGCGAAATTCCCATGTAATTTCCTCTCCAAGGATTGTTGCATTGCTACGGTCAGGTAAGATCAGGTACTGTTATAGCTAGCCACAAACGGTTGGGCTAATCTAAAGTTTAATTGAATTCAATTCCTTTGAAAAAATCTCATTTTTTGCTTACCACTCTGAGCTTTAGTACACATTTTCCTCTTTACTGTATTTAGCCTTAAACTGTGACACTCATTTTATGACAGGTTAAATAAATTCCTGATTTTGACATGTAGCTCAATTAGAGCTGTCAATTAAATTTTTGTACCCAGCACTTACATTGCCTTATATATATTCCTTCCCTCAGCACCTTCATTGGGTCAGACAAGGTAGAGTGATAATATTCTCAGCACTTTCTGGAAAAGGATAGGTGCAGCTTTACAAAGCACTTGTTAGCTCTGCGATGATACTGTAGACTGGAATGCAAGTTCTGTAGGACGAGGCAATTTTACTGGTTTTTGTTGTGTGGATTGTTTTTTTTTTTTGTTTCAGTTTTAGTTTGATTTTTTTTTTTAATTAGGAATTGATGTGCCATTTCCTTATTGAAAACTCTAATTGTTAGTGTGGCATAAACACAGTCTTTTGAAAGTGTCAAATCTATAAAGCAATTTAAGCAGGTCAAAGATAATCCACCTTTAATGGGTACTAACTGCCAGGAACTTTACCTGTATCTAAATAACTACCAGCTGGCAGGTAACAGTTCAGTAGGAACTCTGATTACTTTTCCAGATCCATCAAATTTCACAGTTAATTTGATCAATCCCCTCAAGAGGTTCACATGAACACTGGAAAACTAGCTCAGTTCACAGTTCCAGCGCACGTGTGTGCTCTTTACGACTTCTGTCCAGTCTATGCCAGTTCCTTAGCAACCACCAGCCTGGATTTTGCTGAAGTGCATCATGGATCCAAGCAGTCTCTTGATGGCTCTCTAGATGGCTCCCTGGTTTTGGCTGCCCATCCTGACATGAACACAGCCCATGGGGTTTGGTAGTCAGAGTTGCCCTCAGGAAGCTTGGGAAGTGTGCTAGCGTACAGTAATGCATGTGTCACTTCAAAACATAATATAATACTTTCATCCAAAGGTGATTGCTTTCACATGGATTTTGGAAGTATTTTGCTGGTTTAGCTATGCCTGAGACACCATTTAGGCTGCACCTGGGTAAGAACTTTAACACTAGTTTACACCTAGGGAACAAGTGTTCCATAAGATTGCCTTGTAGATGGTCTAACAGCATACAACATCCATGAATTTCCCTTTCTTCTGTTCTTACTTTGGTTTAAAGGACTGTAGAGCATAGGCATTGCCCAAGAAGCCATCTCTTCACAATTATTTTCACTAGGATGTTTCACTGGATTTTTGGAAGGTGTCACACTTGGAACAAAAGAGAACCAAACATTTGGAAATGCTGAAGTATGGCCTGAGTCACATTACCCATCAAAATAAAAGGTGTACCTGATAAAAATTAAAAAATTTGGCACTGATCCAATTCTCCACTTCTGCTTTCTTCTCTCAGATGGATTTAGAAAAGTTAAACTGTGCCTCTGCTGATGCTAAGGAAGTAATTTTTCTATCACCTTAGCAGGAATGTGTGCTTTTGAAGCATAAGGATCCAATTGCTTCCAGGCTACCGTGTCGTTGGTACTAGGATGCATGGTTTAATAGTTAGTGATAAGAGGGCATGGATTTCTTGCATCATGAATTAGTCAGAGGTGTGTAAGAATGCAATTTTACAGTGATTTCTACTCTGCTGGAAGTAGAAACATGAAAATGCACAACAATGCTGTATCATCAAACCTATGAGAGCAAACTTTCCCTAGAAGGTAGAGTTACAACACCTCATAGCAGATGAGACTTTGGAACACAATACAATATATGTTCAATAACCTTTTCCTATTCAGCCAATAACTTACCAATTTTCTTGTATTTGGGTTCTGAAGCTTCAGAGCAACTTTCTGCAGAGCCTAAGAAGGCTGAAAGAAAGAAAGGTGATATTAAGTGCTAAAAATGGTACCAGTTTGGTAATTTTAAATTTCCACCATGGAAATTTATTTTAACTTTTTAAAGTAGAAGGGGGTGCTAGCAGCTTCAATTCAGCTATTTCAGAACTGTACAGATCCAATGTATAAAACATGAATGTGAAAAGCCTCATATAATTTTCCTCTGACCACGAAGTTTCAATTAGATTCATAAATCAATTCAGATTTATGTGCCAGTAATCAAAGATTTTTGCTGTTCTTGCTATTAAAGAGTGAATCCTTCAGGTAATGCTTGCTAAGCTACAGATACACTTAAAACAAAGTTAACACTGTTACACAGATGATAAAAAAGGGAAGAAATATGACATGCTTAATATCATGTTACAGGACAATAAATTCTGTGAATTGTAAAGAATGTGTTTGATGGAGCTGTTTTGACTTCCAGCCCACATAGGATAAGCAAAGTCAGAGGAAGCACATCTGGTTGTATCAGTGAAGAACTGCATCAGAGATGCATTGACACTGTGTTAAAACCAAAGTACTGTAATGCAAATTTAGAATTCAAACACTATAGCCTTTCAAATTCTCACTGTTTCTCACTTACTTCGTTTGTGACATTTCTGCATCTTTATGTCAGTAAATTTCTCAGTGTTTTCAGCAGGCATTTCATCCAAAATAAGGCTTCCTGCTAAAAACATGAAATATTGCCAAATGTCAACCTTTGTTCTCCTTGAAAAATTATAGGATGAGGTAAAAGCAAGAGAAACACACCAACAGGCATAGATGAAATATGCTCCAAATAAAAGATGAACACCAAATCATCTGATAAAACACACATCCAGATGGGTATGACTTAGAAAGCACACAGAGCTCTGAATGCAGATTCAGTCTGTGTTAGTTTCTGAACTGCAAAATATTAATATACTGTCACAAATTCAAGGGCTAATAAAACATCAGTACTTCTCAATGCTCTAATGATAAGCAAAGGATAAAACATCACAGCTGTAGTACAGTGTGATGTAGTACAGTTTTTATATCTGAAAAGGATTATTTCCTTTAAAAGATAAAGGGTTCTGAACAGATTTTCTGTTTTGTGTCACAAGAACTGTGAGGTTATCCATACCATTCTTTTACCAACAGATACTTAAGTGCTAATACTGTTTCTTGTTTCTTCTAAAACAAATATAATTTTTCCCATTAGATGCAAAAAACCTCAAATTCCAAACATCAGGGAGCAGTAAAAAGCATTTAAAAAGTCATGGGAGCTTCTTGTAGCCAGAATTGTCCTAGGTAAGGACTGACCTTTGGTAAGTTATTCCAAATCACTTTGTCCAAACATAAAACAGGATATACTGATATTCTGTGAATCCTTTTGATTCTACTGATCTCCCAACAGCCACATATTAATATATACATTCTGAAATTGTAAACAGCTGCATTTATGCCACTACCAAAACAACAATTTTGTACCTAAAGTCAAACCATTATCTCTGGTCAAGCAATGAATGAAGTAATCATTTACTACGTGTATAATATACCGCTGCATTGATCAGGGAGAGAAGTAAAATTTGACATGCTTCCTCAGGCAGCTTTGTGCATCCTGGACAGAAATAAGCATACATGAACTGCATTTATACACATGCTAAGTCCCCTGGATGGGTGAGCTTTAATGAACTTATGTCTATCATCTGTGTTGTGCTCAAAGTCTGATGCTAACTGAGGGCATATACTGCACTAGATAGTTAAGCTGTGTGTACACTATGGCCATGGTGACATGATCAGCAACTTAATCAGAGATAAAACTGCCATCTTTGAGAAAGGCCTGCAAATAAAATACAGAAAATCCTCAAAGTTTGCTGAGAAAATCCTGGGACACAGTTCCCCGGGGCAAAAAAAAAAGAGTATACCAGATAGACAGAAACCTTGCTAGTGTTCAAACTGTGGGGATGGAGTACAGTGCCAATCTTAGCCAAAACACTGTCATAGAGAAAATTAGTCTTTGCCACATAAATCTTACCAAAAGCGTCCTCCACCTGCTTCTCCTGCTGATCTTTGAGCACATAGTCTGCTAATTCAGCTAGCAAGAAGGAAAAAAAAAAAAAGGAACACAGTAATGATACAGTAAATTTCACAGTAAAACTCTTGTAAACTTACCCTTGTTAACAGAATTCTACAATATAACTTAAATTCAAGAGTTAAATTAAGTTTTCTTGTAAATTGTTCAGGAAATAAAGAACATGAGAAAGGAGAAGTTGAGACAGGAAGTATTAAGCAGAAGGAGCCATAAATAGAGAGTTTTTTCCCCCCAACAACCAAAAGCTACTGTTCATCTGTTTCCCCACAAAGCACAGGTCTGGGTACCCTGGCAAGATCTGCCATGCATGAGGGACAGGCCACTTGAGTATGTTCCATTGCTTTAGACTGAAAACAGAATTTGTAAGAAATAGCTATAGCAAGTGATTGGAAAAGAATGATTGAAAAAACAAAAATTGCTTTCATACCTATTTCAGCATAAGCTTCTATGGTGTTGGAACAGAGATACAATTCATCTCCATTTTCACCATTTTCCATTGTACACAGGAAATCCATATTACTGAACTGATCATAGTTGCCAGCATCAACTTCAGGATCTAGAATTTAAAAGGAGTACAGATTGGCTCAATGGAGATCACAACCAAGGAGTGAAAAACCACATAGCATGACACACAGAAAAGGTAGATTTGTTACTTCAGCATAAGGCCTTGGCTCTTCATTGTGTGTTGGCTAAGCAGGAACAGAACTCTCAGTAATTTACAGTCACCCATAAATCAACACTTCTCTTGCTAAACTTGGAGACTTCATCTCTCCTAGTAAATAAAACAGGTCCAGAATCTGTTCTATGACACTAAGGCCTACACGCATTGGCCAGACTCACCCATACTACTAAACCTTTGTATTCTTCAGGATAGGGTGGTATCATCCAAATTCCCTGTTCAGAACAATGCTGGGTCCATGCCAACCTCTGAACTGCAGCTACAAATTGCTTGTGAAGCTGCTAACTGGCTAAGGCTAAAAACATGCCAAGGACTTACACTAACATCTTCACAACAGAGATGTCCAGCTTCCAATAAATGGCACCATATCCTGACAGTGTTCAATTTGTGTACATCATCTCAGACGTTGCCAAAGCTCAAATGTATCCAGTGAAGCAGTTCAAAGAAATCAATGAAACATCTCTGATAATAACAAGAGTCAGTCCTTGATCTCTAATTCATCCTACTTTCAGTCACTGAGCAAGAGAGGCCATGGGAGTGAAGAAGCACTCCTGCAGGTGTTATTACCAGTCATAAGTTGACTTTGAGCAAAGCTCAAACTGGGAAATAATTAATCACAAACACAATTTCAGATTCTGGTGCTCAGTTCCCCATTGATTTGCCCATGTGGCTGCTCACATTGGTCACTTAAGAAAGCAACAAAGGTGTGAGGCGGTATCCTCCAGTTTTGGTAATGTTTTACACCTACTGGGCACAGAGCTATAGGACTTCATATTTGTCATACATCTGACTACAAAAGTGTGGACAATTACACTTGACCAGCTTATGATAGGAACATTTGCAAATAAACTGCTTACAGGAATGATATCCAAACAAAAGGCACCACACCTTGATGAGTGACATGTATAGTATGTTTTGTTAGACTCACAGTAGGAAGCTGTAAAAACATTCAGTTTCAAAAACATGATAGTTTCTGGAAACAGTCACTATTTTATATACAGATGTAGACAAAGTTATCATATTGTAAGACCAAGTGTCTGTTGAAATTAGTCCAGACACCATCATAAACTGCCATTAGATGACTACATAATTGCGAGGAGACAGTAATAACTTATAGCATGATGACTAAACTAATAAAGTATTTTTAGTGTTTTACTAACCTGCAGAGAAGTCAGCTTCTTCGTTTCCAGATGACTTAGCATCAAGGAAAGTATACAGATGCAATGGATCGATTTCACTGTGCAGCAAATCAAGACAGCCATTTTCAGACACAAATGCTGAATCCATGATTTGTCTCTTGTCTGAAATGAAATTGCAAAACAGTTAGCTATGACAAAACCACAGCTTTTGTCAACCAAAACTACAAGTTCTGCACTGTGGCATTCTGTTGTCAAGGCACTGAGATCTTACAGCTGTGGAACTGGCACTGCTTACTAAATCTTATACTGTTATAACCCTGAGTTACTTAAACTTATAGATCCAGATACAGCTTGCAATGAGACTTACCTGTCTTTTATCCCAATCAGGGGAGTGGGATACTGCAGTCTGAGCACTTGGACCTAAAGTGCCAAGTACTGAATAAGTTGCAACTCCCGTATCTTAATCAGGATATAATGCAAGCACAGTTCAAGTAGGTAACAGGGAAATGAGAAGACTGTAGCAAAGAGGACAGAAGAAGAATCTCATTCTTTACTGTCAAGACAATTTCTTCTCAGGGGAAGCAGCTTCTGGCTGGGATGCTACACCCAGTGCCTAAGCACTGGAGGTGGCACTAGGAGACATCCCCTATCACAAGAAATAACAGTGAAAGGTAGAACACTTATTTTAGGTAGAACACTTATTTTATATCATTCTTTCCCAAATCATATAGTTGATTGCGTGCAGAACGGCACGGTCACCTTACCAGGAATTAGTTCCTGGTAACAGGGCACTCACTGACATTTTGGAATCTATCACAATTATTTTTTAATCCATTTTCTGTCCCTCTCAGAACTCACGCATGTGGGAATTGCTATAGGCTTTCGAGCAGAGTGCCATACAGCATCCAGACAAATCTGACTGATCTGGTCACCCATGTTTATATGAGACTGGTTAGACTGCTGCAGCTACGTTTCTTGATAAAGCGTATCTCTTCCTCCACCTCATTTAAAATCCCTTTTATTTCTTTCCAGTTACTGCAGCAGGCACTAAAATAAGCTCAAACATTCCTCCTGGGTATTCCACAGGTAGTGGAATAACACTACTTGTTGGTTATTGATCATCCTTATCAAACAATTTCAAAGCCAAATATTGGCTCCTCGGTGTTCACAGATCATGGATATGAATGCCACCTGAGCTAGTGATCCAAGTAATTTACTCCACCATAATACTGAGACGCCAGCATGAAATGAACAACCAGCAAAATTTCCAGACCATATCCTGTTAAAAGAAGTGTCCACATACCACAACCATGAAAAGTTTCAGCTTGGCATCAAGCACCATATTTTGCAATGAAGGACAGCTGTAATATGGGGTTCAAATATTCTGCCTTTAGCAGAATGCCATTGATGTCCCTGGTTGCACTTATCTACTTTCCTGAGATGTGCAAATGCGGACCAACCTGCTGTACCATGAAGTCTACCTGCAACATGAAAAAAAGAGAAAGACAGCTAACACTGCAGCTCCGATGGAAGAGGGTAGAGCAGACCTAGTTACACAGTACCACATGATGCTTTGTTGCAAACAAATCTTCATCCTTCTCACCCCTCTACAGGGTTGTCCCTCTGAACAGCTTGGAAATGGAGCGCTCTGATTCGGCTGCAGTAGACATCAGAATCTAGAAACAGAACTTAGAAGAGTGGGTGGACACAGTGAGGTACCACGAGTAGGAATAATCTACACTCAGGTAGTTCTCCTTTTTCATGTTGCGTGGCCTCATTACGTTACCAAGATTATAAAAAAATTGTATTTTTGCCTGCTGTGCTATTAATGGAAAGCAGAAGTTGACAAACCTGCATGAGAACCAAGAATGAGGTTATAAACATAACAGATTAGATTTTCAGTTTGTTGCAACATTTTGCTTTGCAAAAGTAAATGTAAAATCTAAACAGAGTTGGGCCTTCCAGAATGCCAGGTTGCCAGACTTTGTGAATAAAACTGTTAAAGCATTATCTCTGAGTCAATATAATTTTGGGCTTAAAGACATAGAAGTAATTAGGCAGAAGCCGTAAAGGGAATGCAAGACAGACCAATGCATCACCCTAAGTTCAGTGATTAGTAAATTGCTTGATTACAGCAGACAAAGAAGAGGGCAGTCCTATTGAAAGAGGCTAGGTAGGCCTACTTAATCTTCATGGAAATACTATGCTTTAATTAAGTCATAGGCATAAGAGCTTTTGTTATTTTAAACCTTTCTTTCAATAGCATTTTCCTGTGGATAAATATATAAGTAATGCAAAATGTTTTCAGCTACAATGGTCAAGCAGTCAGGAACCAACCAAGAATAAGTCCTGCTGCACCAAGTCCAGCTAGGCAGCTGAAAATTAGAATGTGAAAGGTGCTATAACCCAGGAGCACAGGAGTGAGAGAAATCTAGCTTTCTACCTTGGAAAGAATGCAGATTACTACTCTGTCAAGAATGAAAAACTTGATTACTTGTCTTTTTTGTTTCACCAGTCTGAATGGCCCTCAGCTTACCCTCTTCTTTCTTCCTTACTTTGGTTTTGACACAAATCCATACATAGCTGTCTTTCTATTGACTGCACTGGATTTTGGATGCTGCAATTTCTTTCTGTAGCTGAACCAACAAATTCTTAATAGCAGCTGTGCTTTGCTGCATTAAAATCACAGTGCCACCATGGAAAGCACTCTGTCCAAGGGTGCAGGAAAAAGGTGAGGTTTTGAAAGTTCAAAAGTTCTACACCGAGAGAGCCAGAGGCAAGGAGAATTACACCTCAGGGACGGCAAGTGTTTTGCTGCGTGTTGTAACTGAAGCACATAAAATGAAACCAAACATTACTAAGCTTGTTTACTACAGCAATTCCTTTCCCAGGGCGTTCCCTTTTTCTCACAGCATCTCAGCAGTCCCCTCTGTGAGACCAAAGATGAATAAGCTCTATACTACTCAGCAATTCCTCTGTTGTTTCACACTTAGTTTACTGATAATACAATCCCTTTGGGGTGCCATGCCGTGCTGCCATAATGTGCATCTGGCACATTTTTACATCAGAGGACTAAAAAATGTCATAGTAATTTCTGTGTTAGGGCTGTGAACACTAGAGCCAGCTCTCAGTGGGAGGAAGACAGATCCCACACAGATCTGCAAGACAAAGGACTGAAGTTCCCCAGGACATCTGCGCTGTCCTTTGCGACAGCCCTCCATGCACAAAGTGCAGGCACTGGGCAGGGGGAAGACAGGACATACTTCCAAATGTATTTCCATACCATTCAATCTTTTGTTGTTTGGACACTAGTTAAGACAGATTTTTTTCATTAAATAATACCTCCTTTCTCCAGCAGTCTATACACTCCAGCTGCATCACTATATTCGGCAGAGCTGTGTTCCCTTTATGTCACCTCTGCAATGATTCAGTGCGTACCTGCTACCGCAAGGTTTCCACTCAGAATACATTCCTTTCAGTGCAGTATTCTGCACATACAGCACAACAATATGATTCAGTTCTAAGACTCTCAATGTTTTTTTCCAGTGCTCTTTTAGAGTCCAAGTGACACCATATGAATTAAAAATGCTGGAAAAGTAGTAAAAGAAATAGCGAACATGAGTGTACCAGGACAAAGAATCCAGTTAAAGTAGTAGGTGTTCACTTAAATCACACACAATGGGGCATTTTAGATTTCTAAAGATAAGGAAGGTAGTTGTGATTTATCACTTTGCCCCAATAATTTGATTTAACCATATTTTATATTTTAAATTATCAACGTTAATTAAAGATTCCAGGCAATGAGGTCTGCTACTAACTAAAAGTATATTGTATCTGAGAGAATAGAGAAGCATTATACAGGCAGTAACGTAACATTTACTCCAAAAACAAGGTGGATGCTTCTGAGGAGATTTGTTAGGGGGTTTCCTTCCCAAAACTCGGTTGACATCTAACTGACAGGTAACAAAATAATCTCCCACATGAGTACAGAATATAAGAAAATGAAAATATGTAAAGTCATTTCAGGAACAGAGGAACTCCCTCTGCAATTTAATTTTTGTACTACTTTAGGAAGCTGAGGATAATTAATAGAAAAGAGTAGTAGTGCACGCATTTCTTTAACAGAGGATGACATTACAGCTCTAAGTCTTAGATTACAGAAAAATAAGAGCAGGACAGCAGTGAAGCCAGGAGGCTTGAGGTTGAAAAATTAAACACAAAGATTGCTGAAGAAATGCTATTTTCTTGCAACATTCCAGACCTATTAAGTGCTACATATGAATCTGAGTGAAGCAAGCTGACAAAAAAACAAGTGTTATCAAACTCTAAATAAGGAGTCCAGTGAAACACGGGTACTTGGAGCTAAAAGTTCAGTATCATCAGCCACAATTTTAAAGCCTTTTTTTTTTAAAAAAAAAAAAAAACAAAACCAACTGTAAAAAGTATTTTCTCTTCTTCTGCACTCCTCAAAGGTTATGTCATTGTGCACAGTACACATACCAGAAGGCAGGGATGTGTTTCCTGGCTTTTGCCCCAGGCAGTGTTTTGGGGCAATGCCCTCTGGAAGGTGGGCAAGCCAGCAGTGAGGAGGGATGAAGTCCCCTCCATGCTACAGTAACCTGTCTTCCTTTCCTCTCCCCAAATCCATAACTAACAATTCCTCTGCTCCACAGGTATCAAACGGATTTTCCTTTCAGAGATGGTCTGAGTATTTGTAAACTGCAAGTAGTGGTGCTCAATTTATACGTAGCTTTGAAGATTTTAGTTTCTATTTCAGATCTATGAAAGGCTTATACGTCTGAAAGCCAGTTTGACTCTTCTTGTTGTATTACCTGATTTAACACAAGATACTGCTTTTACGGACAATCTTTATCTTGCTGATGGAGTAATGTCTTACTTTCCATGGGCTTTACAGTCTAAAAAGGAAGAACAACAGAGATGATGCTGGAAAAAAAGTTGCTCTATATCCTGCCACATTCTCCTTTGTCTCCCTTAGAGACGAGCTTAAAGAAGTTAGAAAAAGTATAACTATCAGGTAAAAGAAGCTTCTGCCTTTCAATGAACTTAGCTGTATAGTGACCAACACAACAGATACAGAAATATTACTAGCCTTGCACTGGAGACAGCTGAGTTCAGGCAGACTAATAACATACTGTCCTGCAGGTGTCAGAGCTGTGATTTGAGAGCAGAGTTTGCCTTTTCATATCGAGTATTGCCTCATGTGTCACAGCCGTGCCCAGCTCTCCCATCCCAGCAGTAAGATGAAAGAAAGCAGCACAGCAGACACCTTCTCTATAAGCTTTTTTTTGGTAGCAAAAGTATATTTGCATTCAGAGACCTTCTTCAAGACAGAATCTCAGCCCTCCTAAATGGGAAAGTAAAGCTCTAGGTTGCCTTGCTCGATCTGTGAAGAAACTGGAAATAAGTCGGTTTCTGTCAATGATCCTCAGTTTCACATTCTATAGGAGCAACATTTATACAAAAAAACAAGTATGTTCTTAAAGTCTGAAACAAACTACAGCAACGTTTTGAGCAAGTAACAGCGCTAGCCACAAAACGAAATTGCTAAAAATTCTCCAAAATTTTACCCACATTCAGATGTCATCCTACTAATATTTCAAGCAATACAAATCCAGATACTGGCACACTGTAGTTATTAATATTTACGAAAGGTAAGATAAGTTGAATTTACCATGACAAAAGCACTGCATTCAAGAGCTGAGGAAAAACTGACCTTAGGAAACTGGACAATTCCTGTTCTTTCACTCTGGATTCAGAAGCAAAAACTGAGGAGAGCTGTTATCACTGCCCAGGGCTTATAGAAAGTGAGACAGAAAGGAGGAAATAAGCCAGACCAGTCATTGCAGGAAAGTTAAAGGCTCAGGGGGAATTCCAAAGTGGAAAATGAAGAGGAACCTCCCTTCTAGAAACCCTAGTATAAGCACTGTTACCTTTACCGGTCACTTGTCATTGCTAAGAAAAGCTTGCACTTGTTACTAGTTAGGAACCGTTTCACTCATTGAAATCCGATGAGAGCCAGTGGTAACAATTTCCAGTGCTCCCCAGAATTCTCTCTCTCCTGTTTCATTCTAGTTCAAATCTGTCCTAAAGTCATGCTGTTAAACAGTCCATCAGTAAGAATAAAGCAAGCAGCGTGCAGACACACTTACCTTGCAGCTCCATTTGGTGTAACAGAAGTGAAAGTATTTCTTTCACGTGTTCACAGACTCTACCCAATATACTCCGGCATCTTATGCAAGTATCTTTTGCCATTGGCCCAGAATGACAAGTAGGATCTTCTATGAAACGGGAGCTTGTAAACACATGGTGTTCAGGGTTTGCTTGTAGCAGCATTTGACAGAATTTTATTCATCTAATCATTGCTTACCCTGCCAGTGCCTACCTGGTGTAAGACAACCAACCTTTTGAAAACCAACTTCATTCATGAGTGTTCCTATCACGATGCCTATAGCTGCTTCTGTGTGGCTCTGCAAGCTTATTCGCCTATTTTTCTATTTTTTATCATGCATAGACCTACACAAATTAGAAATGAATTATGAGAGCATATTCTCAAGTGAATAAATACTTTTTGTAGTATTATTCCATTGGCTACAGCTTATAACAGAAGTTCCACCAGAGTCTGAAGGGAAAAGGAAGGAAGTTGGATTTGATGAAGTCAACAACATCCAAGACTTACTGCTTCAGTAAGGCAAGTTTTTAATCTCCTGCTCAGTAACAAGCAGCTTCTGCACGAGGCAGCAGGTCCTATAAGCAAAGCCACTGCTGACCTGTGTAAGCCTTTTCCCTTTGCAGAGGAGATCCACTTCCACCAGGTTCCATGGGAACACACTCACTGAGAAGAGAAAAAGCTGTTTCCTTCCTGGGAGCGACTGATCTGTTCTCAGTATTTACAGAGCTACAAGGCTGAGCCTGTGATTCAGAGTGCTAGCCTCTTTGGGCTCCCTAACCACCCAGGCAGCTGTGGTTTTGGAATTTCTCTATGCATATTAGAAGAAAAGCAACATCTTGGTGTAACAGCATTTAGAGCAGAAAATAATGAAAGGCTGCACAAATATAGATTCTGTATTTTAGTGCTCTGTTTTAACAGGAGAAAATACAATCACTGCGCGAGAAATCCCTACAGAATTTAAGAGGATTGTTAGCCCTATTCCAATGTGCAGCACAACCCCACAAGTTATAAGCTTCTTTATGAGCCCTGCAGGCAGATTTCTTTACCAGCTTCAGAGGCTGCAATCCCATGAGGTGATCTATACACTTCAAGAATGGAAGTCTGGGGAACAAAAGAGCTCAAATGTTTACTGTGATTCCAGTTCACAACTGCAGCAAGGATTGCTTGTCCACCTTTTGTACAACACTCACAGCTGCTTAGGAACAGCAGAAAGGAATTGACAGAGCAAATCAGAGCACTGGTTCATCTCGTGGATTAGTCTCTAAAGATGGTCTTGGAGACAGAGGGAAAAGCAGACTGGGAAACAAGAGGCTGTCAGACTACTATTAAGTAGTTAGTGAGAAATCTGCTGATACCAATCTGTTCCTGATCCGAGTTTTCTTTGCAAGGCTACTTTAGAGTGAAACAATAATTGAATATAAGGCTGAAAAATTAAAAAATTTCAAAAGGAAAGTCAGAAAAGAATTTGCTTCAAAGGAAGCTGAAGTATCTAATACAATTTGAGTCATTTCCTGGTGAATTAGTGTCTTTGAAACCACTTTTTTTAAAGCCCATCTGTACTACAAAATCTACAGAACAGTGACAGTAGTTGAACATGTGATGGATGAAGACTAATGCTTCATCTCATGCACTTCAGCTTCCTACAGTCCTGTCTCAAACAAATGCAAGCTTTGTGACTGAGATACAGAGCCAGGCATGACAAGATCAAGATTTTTGAATGGAGTTTTTAGGTGCTACCATTACAAAAAGGAGACGGAGCAGATCTCTTTTCAAGCACTTCAGGGATTTAACTAAAAGTAGAAACCAGACTATATATAATCCCAGGATAAAATGACACTAGGCCACTTGCTATGATAGTCTACACTTAAAATATGGATTCTTGGCATTAATTTGAATGTGTGTAATAACAGAGCTAAAATCTTCCAGGTCAGTATTTTGCCCTCTCATGAACTATCTTAATTTTTTTCCACAACATTTTCTCTTGCACTTTCATCTGTGCCTTGAGAAGTGATGTCCAATACTGTATTTCAGGAGAAGAGGACATTTATATCCCTCACTACTTTGCAGCCCAAGGTCCTTCCATCAGTTTTACAGGACTACCCCAATATTTTACTAAGTATTCTTTTAGTCTCCTTTTACAATTGCTTGGTTTTGTAAAAGTATTTCTGAACACTATATTTCAAGCTGGGGTTCTGCCATTTTTCATAGAATGGACAATGTTAGGATTGTCCCAGAGCTACCTCTGTTCTCCAACATAGACATTAATCCTCTGGTGGGTCAGATTAGAAAGTGACTTTACTGCCCCAGAATTATAAGGTGTGTGCATTTTTCTCTCTCCTGCTGCCCACTAAAAACATCAAAACTTTTAAATCCAGCCTCATAAGTCATTAAGCACTTCCCCTCCTTAAATCTGCAGCTGTCTTTTGTAGATAGTGCAATTTTGTTGCTCATAGACATCTGGAATTCAAAGTAGAGAGCATTCCTCCCATATAGAATTGAAAAAGAGAAGAGATTTCCCTACATGAGTTGGCAGCATTAATGGTTGGTATGTCAGTTGAGAAAAACTGACTTTATCATGGTCTCTTTAATCTACTTTGCATTCTGGTTCTGCAGAAGGTGACAAAGAACAAGCTTTATTATGGCCTGGCTCTGAAAATGGGTATCCGACAGCTACCCTGAATGGATGGATCACTTCTTAGCTGCTCTTGCACTACATTCTGCTCTCTTCTCTTCCCCACCTTCTCTCCACTGATGTACTTTGCACTATGTTACAATGCAATATCAAAATGCAATAAACAAAAGTAAATCTTTAACAAAGCAAGAAAGAAAAAGAAGCTGATTTACCAGAAATGTGCTTGCTTCCTGTTGGCTCATTATCTGTTGTGTTTTGAGGCTTACTGCCATAGAGGTTTAGACAACAGAGGGGAACCAAAGTGTTCAAGTATAGGTCCCATTTTTCCACAAACATCAGAGATATCTTCCTTGCAAGGTCCTCTTTGTCTTTTTCATGGAGCAAGGCTTGATGGTACTCCTTGGATATCACATCTTCTTTCAGCATGAGGTTAAGCAATGCATGGTCATCAGAAGCTGTAGCAGTTGAAAGGATCTTCCTTACTCTAGGCAGGATCTCCTTAAAGAGGTTCATATCTGCATCTGAAAATGTTTGAAGGAGGTCTGTGCAAAATCTGAGCTGTTTCAATACAATTAAAAAAAAAAAAGGCCACTCAGTCAGCATCAAAAAGATGAAGTGAAAAAAGAAAAAGTTAAGAGACTTAGGCCTGCAAATAGCAGAGGTATTTCCTCATTTGATTGAGCCTTTAAATAACATCTCCAGCAACAAATAACTTCTTGATTAAACGACAAAACAGCACAGTTCTTCCAAACATTCATAAAAGATATTTTTCCAACCAGTAACATGGTCACTTGAAAAAATAATTTTAAAAAAAAATATTTATCCCATTAAAGAAGGATTGCTATAGGTTGATCTTTGTCTCCTGGCCAAGGTGGAGTGTGGGCCCAGCAAGGTCATTGCTGAATCATAACAGTACCAAAAGCTTCAGCACAAAACATATCCTCTGCAAGAGGGATAGGTTTAAAACCTGGAGACTCCAATGCAATCTTAGACATTAGGTTGTGAATAAATTCTGCTTTCATGAAAGTCAAGTGGGTTAGAACAAGGGTAAAAACTCTGGGTATTTCTGAATATTCATGTTTATAGTCAATGTCAGGAACTGCATGCAAAACACTGGAAAAATAATCATTATCCAATAGTATGATTTTGACTGGCAGTGCAGGTAGGTAACAAGTTTTACTGTAACTCTGTAAGTGGCAACTGAGCAAAGCAGATTAATTTCTTCTCCTTATGGAAAAGTAAATGCTTTTGATCTTTCATGTATATTCTTATCTCACTCAGAATTTGTCTTTTAAACATATTTTCCTTTAAAGTTGCTGCCCACATTAATTCAAAACAGAAGAGATAACAGTAGTTTTGTTGAAGTATGAGTAGGAATAAGCTCCAACTCATTCAGAGTAGCATTGCTCCTGGAGTATTATGTGAAAAGATGTTTCCCTTAGTTTTATCAACATAAAAATGCACTGAATAAGATGCCTCCACTTGTACTTTACCATCTTGTGAAGCAGAATACATGCTGAAGGCAGCTAGGGGTTTTCCTGGCAGAAAGTTAGGAACTGCTTGCTATCACGGCAAACCTGAATGAGTTTACCACAGCTTGGGGATCTCAGCTACTGCAATCAGTGTGCTCTTGAATGGGTTCAACAGATTAAAAAAAAAAGAAAAGAAAAAAGTATTGCCGTTGCCTCCATTATTTGGCCAGGGAGATTTTCAGAAACATTTCTCAGCATCATCAGTCACATTCAAGGCCCCTCTAGGCAGCAGTTCTCCTGACTAAGAAGTCTCCTTGTTGGCCGGAGGTGGAGAGTTCAAGCTACATGAGAAGCTGTGTATTAAAAGAAGAAACTAAATTGAAATTGTAATCCTCAGCCAGTCTCTGCAACTCATTGACCTGCTGCACCTTAGCTCTGCAAAAGCCAGCTACAGAAAGCCTTGCATAGTGCTCCAGGGTATAAGTGTGATTGACTGTGAGGGGATATAATAATGTGGGAAGATTTCTTTTTATGAGCAAAGAACTCCCCTCCATAGGACAGTTAGGACAGTTCCCTCCAGCAAGTGAGCAAATACGTTGTGATATGTCCTCATAATTGCCACTTAAGCATGAGAAAAGTAGATTTTCTGCAAGGGTTTCACACCTTAAGCAATTTCTACCTGCAAATGTGCCCAGGTAAAGTTCACAATGAATAGGAGATTATAGGCTTTTCAACCCAAACACAATGTTGTTTATTCTGCTATGTCTAGATTTGAGACAGATCAAAAGTGAGATTGCCTTTGCATATGTGTTAAGATATAAAGATTTCAAGTTGATGCCTGTTTTACTCTTCCCACATGGTCTAAGGATTCCTGAGGAGTTTTCCAAAAAGACCTGCAAGATCATCATGTAGGAGGAAGCGTGGTTTCCGTACAGCTGTCCCTGGCTTTTGCTGGGCTATAGGCCAGCATACCAAGCAATAACGTGCTAGTAGTACTCTGTCTTTGACCTCAAAACTGATTATATTGTAGCTAAGGCCAAAATATGGGAAAGGGACTACAGTGGCTTATGCTTTCAAAATTTTTCAAGTTTAAGTGCTGCAACAGTCCTAATTTGCAATTTTGAGAAAACAATTAAATGTTATTTCTATTTTTTTTATTTGTAAAAATAAAAAACAAAATAATTCTTACTATCTTGACACCAAATAAAATCTCCTAAGGCTCATGATATACGCAGGCGCCAGGTGCTGAAGGACGTAACCTGGCCAGCCTACACTGGTACACTTTCAGCTGCTTCACTGTCCCTAGGAAAAACAGTGAAATTAATTGCTAAGTTTTTACTAAGATTATTTGGATTTCAAAATTAGCTGTAGACTTTGGTTAGGCAGCATCATATTTACTTGGAAGTGATACTTCCCCTCAAGGCAGAGAAATCAAAAGCCCAAGTTCTCCTTTTTAACTAACTTTCCTCTTTGAAACATATCATAGCAAAAACAATGTGTGTGAAAAAGAGAACTAAGTCAGGCTGTAGATTTTTACTATTTGTTGTTAAATAGATTTTTGAGTCTAAAAAATTGCTCAGCCAACAGTACATCAAAGCTATTCAGCCTGAATAGAAGGAATCTCAAACAAAAATTCTAGTATTGAATGCAGTTTATGGCCAGAGAGGCCAAAGACACTAGCTGACTGGAAAACCAAAGCTTGAAGATAGAGCTCAGACAACATGAAAGGAATTTCCAGTACAGTTTGTTCATAACACAATGCCTGCTGAAATCAATAGGGACTTTGCAGCAATGTCCATGAGCCCTCAGTGAATATCCATTTACCAGCCTGTCCCCTAGCTTCGTTACATTTTGCAAAGCGGACTGCAGGAACTTACTCTGGGTAAATCTTAAAATGGAGACTTTAGTTACCAATGTTGTGTCTTTTGTCATGCATACACACTCACACAGAATTTCCTAAGTAGTTCTTCCAAGATTTACAGCTCTTAATGTAAAATATTTTATGTCTATTATGAAAATTACTTCCTGTAGGAAAGTAAAGGTGTGATATTACGGAAGAGTTTTGAACATAGAAGGTCTGTCTTTTAGATTGTAGAGTTTTTTTTTTTCCCTAGAGCTTGTTTTTACAACTGTCTGACCAAATATTTTCCCTGCTTCCTCGCCTCAGAAACTAGCTGTGCTTCCATTGAGGCATAAAATTCCTTCAGCATCCTTTCATGCCTACACCTCCAGTATCACCTACCATATTGCTTCCCACCATGATGGGCCTCAGCAGTGCAGCATGAACACTGCAGGCGAGAAATGGCATAGAGCCCAAGATAATGCACTACAATGCTGCTGGTCATACTGGTAGCTTCCCCAGAACATCATTTTCTCAAGTGAGGTGAGGAACTCAAAAGGTTGGGAATTTCCAATCTAGTAAGTGCAAAGAAAGATTAGGGCCTCAATTATTTGTGGTCATTCAGAATCTCACAGGATTTTGTACAAGCCTTCTCAAAAGGCTGATGGAGCAACGTAGGCTGAACGAAAGACCTGTTTAGATGACTGCTTTGCAAAATCCTGACAGACTAACTTCAAAAGGCATTCCTGCAGAAATGACCTCGGCTTCTACTTTTATTAGGCTGGGATATTTGCTGCCAGTCTGGCATAAACATTCAATGGAATTCTTATGTTTCTCTAAAATAATAGAGTTTAAAAGCTCATCACCCTCACATTTTTAGTTTATTAACATAAATAATAGTAACAACATCAATTTGCTAGCGTAGCTTGTGCAGGCCAGATTCATTGTTATGCCAAGAGGACACAGCCACCACAAAACTCTCTGTGGAGAATTATATGAAGACAAAGACATGAAGCTGTTTTCAGCAGCAAGATATCAAACATTTTCTAAGCTATCTTTGTGTTGATAGGCCCACATTTTAACTATGAATGCCACCTCACCTGAATACCTGCAATTCATTGCTTTCACTAGCACTAGAATGATTGTGCTACGGTACATGCTGGAACTTCCCAGTGATAAAAGAAAAAAAAAACAAACAACCAACCTGAAACAACTGAAAATTAACAAAATATTGATGGTTTAGCAATATTTTGCTAAACCACTGCTGATTTATAAGTATTTTTACTAGCACAAGGTATTTCATGAGGAAGAAAAGCATGGAGTGTCAAGTGTTTCACTAGCAGCTGGCTGCAGCTGCATGCTCTGCCAAGCACATGATGAGTACCAGGACCTGCAGCAACATCCAGCTGCTGCCTGGCCTACAGACAGAGAAAGGCTCTTATCCCTTCCCTTGGTTTTCCAGAAGTTTGTGAGCATCACAAATGCACAGATCTCCTAGCAGTAGCTTTGGAACATATATTTTCTGTCACCACCACTGGACTTCATATAACTAGTCCAGTACATGGGAGCACATGACAAAAAAACCCTGTGTATACTGGTGCATTGGAGCATGTGACAAAAAAAAAAAGCCAACCTGTAATTCCCCTTACACTGAAATAAAATAGAGCAAGAATGGGAAACGGAATACAAACCCAAACTAACAAGGAAAAGGACGTGTGCAAAACCACAGCCTGCGTCAAGTTTCAGAATGATGGAGGCAAGAAAACTGGGCAAAAATACTACACTGACAGTTGAAGAAGCCACATATTTTAGGGGCTTCCCTAGAGCATTTCTGATTTTTGTCAACTAAAACACACAGCAGACACAAAAGATACTGAAATCCACATCAGATACTGTAGCTCTACCTTGAATCACTTGAATAAACCAACACTTACCACAACTTTCATTCCAGTAGCTGTGCTGTTATTCTTGTAACTGCAGACAGTGAATGTGGTATCACAGACACAGTCACAAGGCCTTTCTTTTCCAGGGGCTTCAGGTCCGGGTTTCCACAGTTCTGCAGTACGGTCTGAGGGTTGCTTTGCTGCAGGGAAAGGGAACTCTCAAATCCTTCTGCTGAAACTGCTCTACCCTGCATGAAGGATGAAAGCCAGACAGTTAGTGCATTGTCTGAGAAATAAACAGGTTTGGCTCCTTGCCCTTGTCCCAAGGTTTATTTCAGTATTTTTAATTGATGATTATTTATAGATTTTAAAGATGTGTGCATCATGAATTCAGGCCCATTCACAGGAGAAACAGATGCTTCACCTTCCAGCTGGGGGAGTCAGGCAGAACAGCCTTCATAGGAACAGCTGTGGAGGCCTCCAGTACAGCCCAGAGTTTCCTCCTTTTCTAAGCTGGGAGGTCAAGGCTTCTCACCTTTCAGGCAGCAGAGGGAACTGTGGTCTTTTCCTGAGCACATTGTAAAAGGGGCTCATAGGCCACAGACATGAGCCTTGCTTTTGGTTTTGCTAAAAGAGATTGGACCTTGACCTCCAGGAGAGGTTCAGAGCTGGGTATTGCAGACAGAGCAAGTTATCTCCAGTAGCACCCGGTATATCTTGTTAAGAAGAGGCAGTCAATGTGCCAGACATCATTTCAAGGTACTTAATGCTCCTCTGGCTTATATGGGGGAAGACCAATCCAGAGCACCTCTACCTTTTTGTACGATTCAGGCCTACAGAAATAGTATGGATTTGGTGAATTTTAATTCCTCAGATGCCTTCAAGTTCTCTGTGACTGAGCACAAAGAATTTTAGGGAGCTAAAGCTATTCAGTGAACCAGAAAAAAAAGTATTCACTAATGAAGGAAAGATACTATTAAACAATAATGCTGTCGAAGCAGGTACCACAGTCCGCTTCACAAAAAAATCCGCAGGTCAAAAGAATTAAGAACTGTAGGTACAGGTTTCTCACTTCATTGCATCACCAGATTAGAAACCCTTTCTTACTTCTCTTTTTTTGTCTTTTGTCTATATTCTTTTTTTCTGAGAAAGTTATCGCCTTTACCACCCCCCAACAGCAATTTAGAATAAATAACAACAAATGCAAGCAAATACAGGAAACACTGCTTAGCCACAGCCAAAAGATGAAGTAGACATTGCCGGTGAAAGCAGTGGTTGAAGAATTGCCCAGCAAGCACCTCAGCAATCTCAACAAGACTATGTAGATATTACTAGCAGCAAGGGAGGCGGGGGAGGAAAAAAAAAAAAAGGGTCATGAATAAACTTTCAAATTCTACACACATCTTCAACTTTTATTTTTGCAGAGAAAACAGTAGAAGCAACAGTACTCAATTTTTCATATCAACCTCCTGTTGTACTAAGTTTCTCAACTGTTTGATAACCCTTAGGGTCTTTTATTTAATAGGCTTAGATTACTTCTATATATATTTTTTTTTTCTCAGCAAGCCTACAGAGGACTGGCTTAAGTCAGGAAAGGAATTGGATACTTGTGTGAGTACCTACGGGCCTTTTAAATTCATACAGCAAAGGAGGAGAGGGACCCCAAGCACCACTTCTGGTGAAATCAGAAGACTGGAAATGGATGCTATCCCTGCTTGCTGCAACGGATCTATGAAGTCACTTAAACCAAACTTTTGACAGCTGTCTAAATAGCCCAAGTTCCTTATTTTGGGGGTTCCCAAATTGAGAAATAAGATATTATTTGCAGAAGCAACAAGTACCAAGAACTGCACCTGAGAATGACTGAAGCTTTGAACGTATCGAGATACGTGAAGCTAACCACACTAAGAATTCTGCTTCCAAAGTGCTGGGAAGCACCCCAGGCTGGAAGAGAGCTGAGGACTTTGTTTTGGTCTGCCTTTGTTTCCACGGTTTCTAAGTGACCACTGCACAGTCTCAACAGAAAAAGATACTGAAGTAAGCTCATTAACAACTGCAAAGCCTTTTGTCTCCCAGGTAAACTACACTAGAGATTCCTACAGTATGAGTTAAATAAGGCCTAAAGCCATACAATGAATACAGGTAAAATAAGCCATTCAATAAAAATATGCGATGCTGTCTTGATTTTTTTTCCCAACTGAAAGGAATACAGATACTACTGCACTTTTTAGAATCAAAACCAGTTACTGCGCAACAATGAGTATCCATACTCCTGAAATACTAAGTAATTATTTTTCATCTCTTTAAAAATAACTGAATGTCTATACAGCCTTAAAAAAAAAAAATCTCCATTTATATTTAGGGTCCAAATCTCTTCAGCCTGAACATATCTTTTGGTTACCCATTTCTTACTGATTGCAGAACTTAATCTCTACTGAGAGTGTATTGCTACTTATCACCCAACTGAAAGACGCTGTCCTGATCTGTCAAGTAAATGCTGTGGCTTCTCCCCTGTTAACATAGAGCTGCAGATTACAACAATTCAGGTATGTACAGCCAGAAAACTCCCAGAAATTGCTTCTGGGCCAAAGAAGGAAGTGATATTTTACAAATTAATTAGAAGGCCACGCTACTATAAAGTTATCTATTTAACATATTCCCTAGTTTGGCCTATCTCCTCAAATGTAAACCCCACAGAAATACTGAAGCTAGAGCAACAGCTATCAAGTTATTAAGGACAACCTCATGCAGTTTATAGGACAACTCTCTGACATCATGCCAGTGCAAGACTCCGGGCAATGCTCCAAAGACAAAGAGAAATCAGCTGACTTCATGTTAATCACGTGAATAAGACACTATATTTGTCTCAGGGAAAGTTCTATTTATTGTCAAAATAGGAAGTAGGAGAGATCTCTCAGTTATTCATACCAAGCCTATGCCATTGATAGTGCTTTATGGTAGAAAGTTCATTGTTTGTTCGATTGCCTGTAAGATAATGGCAACTGCACAGCAGCAACTGATACAGTTTTGAGCTACTTCGTGCTATAGTTTAGTTAGCAATGAAATGAAATATTAATGTATTTCATAAATGGTCAAGGTTTTCCTGCGTATAAGCCTAAAAACCAAACTACAATTCATAAATTCAGTGTAACTATGTTTAAATTTTGTACTATCAAAGCAGTATTTGAGGACTGAGATCCCCTTTAGAGTGTTGCTACATTTCCAACGTTCACGTAATTTGTAGTTAAATCAGAACATAGGGAAAAAAAAGTGAAAGTGGGACAGTTTGTTCTGCGAAATCCTATAAAACATTGGAAATTTTTCATGAGGTTTTGCTTGGATGTATTTATTTTAAAACAAGGAAGAATGCTTTTCTAAAAATCCCAAAAAGAAGAAATTCCTGGTTTGATCAATGATTCCTCTAGTGGCCAAGGATTATTTCTAGCTCTTAATTTGTTGTAAAAGAAAATGATAACCCATACAATACCTTGAATAATCGCACATCATAATTTGACATAGCTTTTTAGGGAATGTTACTAAACCCATTTGCACGCTACAGTGACAGTCTTCTGTGGAATTATCTAACAGAGTTTGTTAGGAAAACTGATAATCCCTGCAGTGAATCAGTGGAGACACGCACTTGAAGTAGGGAAAATGAGAGAAGCATTTATGTGTTTTAAAAATAAAAAAAGAAAACACAGGTTTTGTTTCTTTTTCAGTTAGGTCCTTTTATCTCTAATGAATCATAGAATGGTTTGGGTTGGAAGGGACCTTTAAAGCCCATCCAGTCCAACCCCTCTGCAAGGAGCAGGGACATCTCCAACCAGATCAGGTTGCTCAGAGCCCCGTCCAGCCCGGCCTTGAATGTTTCCAAGGATGGCACATGCACTCTGGGCAACCTGTTCCAGTGTTCTACCACCCTCATGGTAAAAAAAAAAAAATTCATAATATCCAATCTGAATCTACCTCCCTCTACTTTAAATTTATTTTACCCCTTGTCCTGTTGCAACGGGCCCTGCTGAAGAGTTTCTCCGAGTCTTCCTGCAGCCCCCTTTAGGTACTGGAACGCTGCTATAAGGTCTCCCTGGAGCCTTCTCTTCTCCAGGCTAGTAGCACCAGAGTAGAACATCTGATAACTAGGGCTGTGACAAGCTAATTCTCACCTCTCCTGTGGAAGCAAGTACTGTTTTATCTGGTAAGGAATGTAACATACAGTTATTTTCCAGTGCCTTAGAACACTGTCAGAAAATACAGCAACATTACAGAATCACTAAATTCAAACCATGAGACTTGCTGGCAGAACTGTGCTGAGAGGTGAAAGAAGAGCTGATACAGTAGCTGAAATGAATAATCTGGCAGTCAAGAAGATGCTTCTGCCGGTGCAGTTCTGGGAGCTGCTTCTGAATCAGAAGCCGGTTCTATTCGAGTTAGTGTTAATATGTTGCTCATAAACAAAAGTGCATGTTGAAACAGTAAACGAAGTAGAGGTCAGCTTCAGGTATACAGGTAATTATTTAACAATTGTATCTCATGATAGCCCTTAAAGAGTTTATATCTTCTTTGGGAGTGAATTTTAATATTGCAGACTATTGTGAGCAATCCCATCAAATTCAGTTTTTTTTAGTGCAAGTCTGCTGTACTTACTGGCACATTCCAAAGTGGCATTTTAACACCAACAAAGCCAAAATTTAACTACCACCATATTAACATTATTAGTCACAAAATACACTTTTCCTCCCTCTACAATTACAAAGCCTACTAAGAACAGCTCTACCAGTTTTTTGGATGCATTAGGTATTGTCTTGCTCTAATAACAGGTCTTGCACACAGCCACTTTCCAAATGTTCACCTTGGTAATTTCTGTATTTATGCAACAGCTACATTCTTGCTTAGTTGCAGCTTTTGGAAAAGACTAGGAAGTTACTATTTTGCAGGCTTATTTAATGCTAGTAGCTAGCAAGATCTACACCTGACTGTGATTTATCACATCTTCCTTGATCCTCCACTTCACGCTTAGCTGACTGGACTATTTCCCCCCATTACTGTGAACCCCCATGGATCTCTTATGTTTCCCTTACCCATGTCCCGAAGCTCCGTTGTCTCATTTCACTTCCCTAACGTCCTTAACTCTGCTGCATAATCCATCTGCAATGTAAACAAAGGCAGGAGAAAGCTTTAACGAAAGGGCTGAGTTACCTAGCGATACACTAGTAGTACGCCCACAGTACTGCAGTCATAGCCCCATCGCAACAGGGGCAGCAGGCCCACCGCAAGGCCGGGGATGGCACAGGGGCGTTGGCCCGGCGCTGACAGGACAACAGGCTGTTGGAATCAGCGGCTGAGACGTGCAGGTGCACGTTCACCTTTCTCCATCGTTCTGTCCGCTACGTTTTCCTCGCGGGGTTTCTCTCCAGCACAAGGCCTAAGAAGGCCTGTCCAGTGTGGTGCGTTTGGTGAGCAAGCAGCTGTTGCTGGCTGAGCAGACATCTTCGAACGCTGTAGCCGGGCTCTGGCTACACCACGGACTCCGGCTCCTCAGGCCCGCGGCGTGGCCCACGGACGAAGCCCCCCGCCCCGGCCTCGGCAAAGGCAGCCTGCGAGCCTCAAAGCGATGGGGAGGAGGGCGGCAGCGAGAAAGGCACCTCTTCCCGCCGGGCCCAGCACCAGCACCAGTTTAACGGGCGTCGCCCAGCCCCGAGGCGCTGCCGAGCCCCCAGCGCGGCCCGCTTCAGGCGCAACCGGCCGCGGCCTCAGGGCGCGGGGGGAGCCCCGCGCCTCGGCACCCCCTCGACCCCCGCAGGGCAGGGCCGGCCCCGCCGCGGGCTCGCCCCGGGCAGGCGGCAGCCCGGACCCTTTTCCCTGAAACACCTCCCGGGCCCAGGCAACCGCCGCGCCTGGCAACCGGGCTGCGGGGCCGGAGGATGAAGCAGGTAGAGGGGCGGTGCGGGGCGGGGGGCGGCGGCGCGGCTCCCCCGGTCCCTCCCCGCTGACGAGCTCCCCGCCGCAGGCGCTGGTGGACGACACCGAGGATGTGTCCCTGGATTTCGGGAGCGAGGAGGAGCTGGGGCTGCGGAAAGCGAAGATCAGGTAACGGCGCGGGATGCAGGGCGGGGCGGACCCGGCGCGGAGGCCTCAGCTCCCGCCTGAGGTAACCGGGCCTGGGCAGCCCTCGCTGCTCCAGCGGCTCTGACGCACTGAAATACATCAAACTCCATTGAAACACCCAATTCCCATTTTTCACAGGGAGGGCGGTCAAGCGCTGAACGGGCTGCCCGGGGAGGCTGGCGATCGCCGGCCGGGATGCGCGCACCCGCCCGCGGCCCCGCCAGGCCCCCCGCCGCCGCCAGCCGCGCTGCTCGGCCCCGTCCTGCCCCCAGAAACCGAGGTGTTACGTGCCCGAAGCCACACATCACAAAAATTAAACCCCAACCAAACAGTATTTTGGTCAGAGCTGGAGAGAGCTCTCTCCTCTTCATCAAAACAGGCTGTGCCGCAGCGCGCTGCCGTCACATTGCATCGCGCACCCGGCTGAAGGGAAACAGCAAGTTATTTGCAATAAAATCGTCATATTTTCCCATCGCAGGATGTGTTTTTATGAGGAATATGGTGTATCTTATCCTTGTAACTGTTACCCAAGAAAACCCAACCGATGGATCCATCTCACCTGCCGGGTTACGCAGCCCACCGTTACGTTACCAGAGGGGTCACTGCAGCTCTGGCCACACCGGGGTCTCAGCCAACAGAGCTGCTGGTCTGTCAGTGGCTTTTGAAGAATCTCCAGTCAAAGACTGTCAAGGGAAAAGTTTTATGTCAAAAAGAATGACACATATGCATGCACTCAACAATAATGTATAATCAGTTTTGATTTGTTTTACTTTCTTCCTTTCTGCCTTGCCTCAGTTTACTCTGGTCCATTACAATGTTAACATTTCTTGTAGGTAATCAAAGAAAAGTAAGATATGTTAAGCCTAACACAAGTGCTATCAGAGATGCACAAACAAGCAATCACATAGCTTTACAATACAATCACTCTGTTTTCCTAGCATCTGGTGAAGCATTTCTGCCCTCTCAGTACATCGGACTTTGCAACTACATGATGAGTCAGCCACAACACACAATTAACATTCTCAGAATTGCTTTGTTTCTGCACTTTAGCAGCAGCACACATTTTAAATGAAGGTTTATATTTTGCTGCAGTCTTGGAGAACATAGCCTAAAGGATTAAACTAAACTGGGAAATACAGCTTAGAAGTGTGTCTTGAGCATGTGAGCCACAGATTCTGTCTATGGGAGCAGACCGGAGTTAGCATGAAGTGAAACCACCCTAAAATGTTTGTAGGAGGTCCACGGCACCAGCTACTTTACTCTAGAGATCTGTTCTTACTGGTTCATGCTACCTGATAATATAGACAAGCAAGGTATCAGTAAACCGTACTATTAGTTGGTCCACTTTGTGTAGATATTTGCATCATTAGAGACTGCTCTTCTTTCTTGCCCTCATTGTGACAATACTAAAAGATAATCTCATGCTGAGAAATATTCTGCTATGAAATACAGAAATGAAACTCCTCACATTGTTTGCACAGAAGTTCGTTTTTCTGTTTCTGAAGAATCTTGTGCAAACAAGCCTGGAACACACCCATGTACTGCAAAATTTTGTTGTCTTATTAGAGGGCACAATAACATGTTCCAATCATATGTCTAACTTTATCCCAATTTCATATATCTTGAGCTTGCTTAGAATTTGCATAAGCTATGACGAGTTGACCTCTTGTGATTCTCCAAGGTATATGCCAGTGCTCCATAAAAGCAAAAGGTACGTGGATAGTGATTAGTTAGTGGCTACTTTCATAAGAAGGTCAGGAAAAAGATAACTTAGACCATCTTTGCAGTTCATTGCAGTACCAGAACCTTTGGTTTGGAACAGTTAGGAGCATATAATCGCTTCTTTTTCAAATAGCCAGGTAACACAAGATGATCGAGCCAGAGAGACTGTTTGTTCAAAATGTGCGTAGATATATTTGAAGTATTCTTCCAGTACCTCAAGGGGGCTTATAAGAAAGATGGGGAGAGACTGTTCAGTAGGGCCTGTTGTGATAGGATGAGGGGTAATGGTTTTAAAATAGAGGGAGGTAGATTTAGATTAGATATTAGGAAAAAAAAAATTTACAATGAGAGTTGTAGAACACTGGCACAGGTTGCCCAGAGAGGTGGTCGATGCCCCATCCCTGGAAACGTTCAAGGCCAGGTTGGACGGGGCTCTGAGCAACCTGATCTGGTTGGAGATGTTCCTGCCTCTTGCAGGGGGCTTGGACTGGATGGGCTTTAAAGGTCCCTTCCAACCCAAACCATTCTATGATTCTAAGTACCAGACACAGGTATAAAAAGCAGCATGTAGAGTGCTGCTGCGGCACTTCTGGGAAGGTACTGGGAATGATTCTCCTGTGGTTGAGTGGTATACCTTAGGGTCGACCCAGTTTGATTCCTTAATATGGGATGCAACTAAATTCATAACAGCTCATTCCTATCCTAGCGGGCATCACGCTTGCAAAGTGGACGGAGGTTATTGTAACAGGATAAATGGTAATCTTTTAGCCTCAAGGCTCCAGTTCTACACCATAGGGATGTTTAGATGCAACAGGATAACTAAAAGTTCAAGCAGGTGGGTTGCTATGCTTTCAGGAGCAAACGTATGCCAAGCAGAGCCAGTGCAGAGTTTTACTTACATAAATAAATAAATAAATAAAAAAAATAAATAAATTAATTTAAAAAAAAAGAGGAAAAGTAATCATGGTTTAAAGCCTATACTGTCTTCCATTAGTGCAAGAAATCACGTTACTTTATACAATGATTTCCTAACGCCATCATATTTCTAGAAATTAGCTCTTACAATTGAATTCAATATAAACATGTTCACTTAAGAAAAGCTGTAAAGTTTTTTTTTTTCAAAAAGGATGCAGATGGTTTAGCTTCAGGTTTTAGAATACAATTTTATCTATCTGGGATTAATGCCTTATTAAAAGTTCTGTTCATATATGATAGGAGCTATAAGTTTCCTCTGATGGCTGTGAATTAAGAAAACACATTTGTTCTGTAAGTGAACAGTTTAGTCACTGGATTCCATTAGTTTCAGGATTGATTTTTTTTTTTTTTTTTTTTATAAAGCATAAATAGGTGGATATTTTCTGAGATTGAGAGAGTTGTTCAAAGAATGAGGTGCAAGTTTTGATATATCTCCATATTCCTCCCTTAGGTCAAGATCCTGCAAGTCTGTGCCTTTGGCTTGGCTAGCCATGTCCTTGTGAGAGGACGGATGTTCCATAGTCTCAGTAAAGTGTTTAGTGCTGAAAAATGTGAGCCTCTTGCTCACATACTTTTGGTTTTTTAGTAAACAACCTTCAAAGTTTGATATTGGAACAGATTCAGCATCCAGAGAGTAATTCATCTGTCTGACTAGCTGTAAAAGCTCGGGCCACCCCGATGCGCGTTAGGGCTGCGATCTGCGAACAGCTTGCACTGACACGGGTACCACTTCTGTAATGAACTCGCACATCTTGAATGAGATCAAGACCTGAAGTAGCAAGGCACTATCTGTTCTAAGCAGTTCACAGTATTCCCTCCGCTCCACCCACCCACCCCCTTATGGCAGGAAAAGGTCCTTTCACTAAAATATGTATTTAGTTTTAAGTCAGAAGTAGTTTTTGGAAAGTTTGAGGTTAGCGTGGGCATATCAGGAGTAAATATAAACTACAGCTGTGCATCATTCTTGCTTCTCCAGTCATGTGTGTGAGCTACTACAAGTACAACATTGCCATTATAGAATAGACAATTACTAGGACAGTTAAACAGCTATAGAATAATAACATTACAATAAAGATATAAATAGAATAACTACTACATTATAATCTGATTTAAATTCTAAGTTTATTATAAACAATTATAACCGTATATATTATATGTATCATTTTATTATACACAATAACAGAATAACAACTTTAATAGTTGAATAGTTAATTATGAGCCAGGCCGTACTACTATTAATTGTTTACAGAGGTAGAGGAGCTTAATGAAACAATTACTGACTTAAAAAAAAAAAAAAAAAAAAAAATCTTATTCCAAAAATAAGTTCTAGTCACGCAGCTTCAAGCGAAGAAGTTACTTAAAAGCAATAGTTTCTAGTTAAGAGTCACTTTAATTAACACAAACACAACTGAGCTGAATAAGTTTTTCTACTTGGCACATTACCCTAAAAAATTCTGCTGTGCTTATTATAGCATTCGCCAAACCCCCCCGTCTTGCTGTACAGGCCAATATTCCATGCCGTATAGTTACTTCTTCCACTGAAATTCCTTCCACTGAAATTCCTATTTATTTTGTTGGGGACTTTTTTTTTTTTATGAGCAAAGGACAAATATCTAGTGAAATTAATGAACATTCATTCATGAGAACTTTTAGACTCCCAAATCATGCTCCCTCTCTGTAAGAGGAAGTGTTTCATTTCAGACATTACGTATGAAAGTTCATTTTGTCTTATACTTAAGAGATTTTTTTTTTTTGTTTCAGAGTTCCTGTTCTTGTTTTCAAAACAGTTCCAAAAGATGTAAGATCTGTCTCAGTTCTTTTGTGCCTTGCAGTGCTGACTTGTTTCGTGAAATGATGAGGATTTTAGGGTGCACGCTGTTGAACACAAGCACTAAATTCCTGCATACAGTACCAAAGAAACTGGTGAAAGACTGTAGATTTTGCTCTTTGAGAATGTTTTGACATAAAGAACACATTCCATCTTTTAGTTTTAGATTGAAGGTTGGCTATTGGACATACTGTTAATGAAGACATACATCCACATACAAAATAACAGCAGCTCCAAACCAAAGTACCAAAATAGACTAGAAATAGTTGTGTTATACTACATTGTTTACAAGTACTGTAACATTCCTTCTTGTCCCAGAACTTCCTAAGTGCTCTGTGTTGTTGTTTTTGGTTTTTTTTTTTTTTCTAGGCACCCACTGGCCACCTTTTTCCACCTGTTTTTCCGAGTGAGTGCCATTATTACCTACTTGTTCTGTGACTGGTTCAGCAAGAGCTTTGTTGCCTGTTTTGTCACAATTCTCCTTCTTCTGTCCCTTGACTTTTGGTCAGTTAAGGTAAGATGACCCTGAATAGTAATTACCTTTGAAAGTATTTTGTGTGCCATTAAATAAAACAAAAAAGGAAATATGTACACTGACAAAAGTGGCTAAAACATTGTGATCTGTTGATCTATCTAGCTCATTTTAATTAAGACATTTTCATATCTTAGTTACTATTAATCGTTGTGTTGTCCGTGGCTGATGGGAGCTACTAATACGGTGAGAAAATTGCCTTGCCATAGGTAATTTTTTTTTTTTTTAAATAACAGAAATAAAGTAATACTAGCTTTCAGTAGTGGATGCCAAAGGATGTCCAAAGCTGCAGTACTGTGCCCAGACCCAGCATGCAGGAGCTGCAGAAGGCTCCTGGGAGCCCAGCTATGGCACAGTGCCCTAATCACCTGTAAGGAGGGGAGTCGGGCCAGCCCAGAGTCCCAGGGGCTCCACATGCAGAACAAGGCTTTTATTTGGTAGAAGTGAAGCATTGGTGCGTCTCCAGTACACTGAAAGCTTCTAGTATTCATCCAGGTGCAGAAATATTTTCTTAATTTGTTTGCTTGATTCTGTGCAGCTTACTTGCTTGTAATTAATCTTCCAGTTTTTCAGTGTGTTTTCATTCACAGTTCTCTCTTACTGAAGAAATTTCTTTATCAAAGGCTTCTCCAACTAACTGCCCTAGAAAAGATACATCCTATAATTTCTTACCTAAATCAATGTTGTTGTGATAATTATCATATTAGAAGAGGAGAACAGGCCTTTACATTTGTGGTAACTCATCCATCCTTAATGACTGTTGTACTCAAGCTGGCACAGCTTTTAGACTAATTTTAGTATTTGATTATAGAATATGATTGTCAGACATGCTTGTATTTTTTAATGTTAGTTTGAGAAGTGAATTATACAACTGATTAATGCAAATAATTGTTTCTGTCACTAGAACGTGACAGGAAGACTCTTGGTTGGTTTGCGTTGGTGGAACCAGATTGATGAAGATGGAAAAAGCCACTGGGTGTTTGAAGCAAAAAGGGTAAGCACATTAATAAAAGTAGGCACTGGACAAACAGAATCCATAGGAAAGCCTCTAAAGCTGATAGTAAGTCAAATAAAGTAACAAATAGAGCACCTTTGTAACAGTTACTTTTTATCCAGCTCCTATAGAGGATAAGTATTCAGTTGGAAGGACACCGGATTGTCACATCCTGGAAGCATTCAGAACAAAACTGGTCTTGCAACATTGTCATCATATGCATCAGCAGAATAAATATTCATAGCATGGTTGCTATCAGTATGAAACGTTTCTGGTAGTTCTATTTTATTTTCTGGTGAGAACATCTTGTCATAAACACATCTTCCCACAGCTAATCCCAGCACAGAATCCTTCGGGGAAGATGTATGTTGAAAGCAATGCTGAATAGCATCAGTTCAGTATTTTAAAAATAATGTTTTACTCATGGAATATGGTGGGGAATATGAATCTGGATCAAAGAGCGTTCTGATACTGTTAGTACTCCCCTAAACAACCTGAGCAAAAAAAAAAAGCTATTAAATGGCACTTGCATCGCTGCCAGAGCCAAGACTGCAGGTTTTTGCTCTCATTCGGTAGCAGTTTCTCCATAGCCCCATTCAGGTAAGAAACAACGCTTCGACTGCTACTCACTAGGACATTCCTTTCCAGCAAATCCAGCTGTGCACACAGCCCGTGTGAAATACTCTGAATTTGCAGGTCTGGAGTGCCCTCTAGCAGCCGTTTGCAGGAGAACGCGGAGAGGTAGAAGTGCAACTGGCAGAACGGGGCTGCACACCCTTCAGAGGAAAACAGACGTTAACATTCTTCCTGTCGTCTAAGTGACACCTAAAATCAGAATATAGACAAGCGTGCCTGAAAGCAAAGAAACTAGAAGACCTTCAGAGGTTCTTAGTTCCATCTGGTTGAGACAGTAAGCAAGAGATTTCTGAGCACTAGCACACATAAAATGATCTCCTGACCTCAGAATTACTGTAAAAGGAGCAACCCTAGTTCACCTGCTACAGGTTGTTAATTCCAGCCTAGAAGTACAGGTTGATTCATCTGTATGGGCTAAAGCTTTTCAGAAATTCAGGCAAATGGTAGTTTGATTAATGTGAAAATCATAGTACCACAAGAAGAAACATAATTAGAGTGGATTGTATTTTTGTCATGGTTTATCCAAGAGAAATACTTTGTCATGGCCAGGTCCTAGAATACATGCAATTCTCCTAGTTTCCAGAGCCAGGCATTTCCTGCCTCCTTTGCCAGTCCTCTGACAACTTTTTAACATCTCTTCCTTTATGGGTGAATTTTCTTAGAAATATTCCAAGACACTCACCAACAATAAGCAGCTCATTCCTGCTGATGAAACAGAGGTTCACTCTTGAAATCCTACCTTCTGCTGAGGTTTGCTGGAAGAAAAGTAACACTTACATTCCAAACATCACAACTCCCTTCTCCCGTCCTTGGCATCACTGCAGCCTTTTGTAATCTTGCTCATCAGGTTAAGTAGGTCTTTTAGGTGCAGCGTTCTCAGGTGTATTGACTTTTTTCCTGTTAAATAGTTAGTGCTGATGCAATGTCACTGTTGAGTAATTTGTCAGTAATTTGGGATACAGGTGATTAAACCCTTTTATTGACTCAGAACATCTGTCTTTTTATGTAACTATGAAGGCATACAACATTATTCTCTCGACCTTTCCATCATCATTGGTTTAAAGGGAACATGAAAAAATTAAAGACACTGTAATTACAGCATCTTGCAGGGTTTTCTTAGGCAAGATAGAGTAACTTAACCCTATTTGCAAGTTGGATGCCATTGTCTGCCTCATGATGGATGAGTCTTATTTTTCATGGAGAATTCATGACATTGAAAATGAACTAAAAGGCTTTTCAGTTTTCAGACTCAAAAAGTCCACAGGGCTTTCTTTACCACTTGTGAAGCTTGTGTTTCAGAACCTTGCACTAGTGGTGGTTGAGTGGTGTGAGGTTTGGAGTGAGGTTTTGAATTCTGGTCTCCGAGGAAGGAGCAGAATCTTCTGAACAATTCTCTTTCTCTAGTTTCTCTTAAGTGTTACTGAGCCTTTCAGTACAGATAGAGACACTAGTTGTGCTGACCTGAAGGAATCTTTAACCAGAGCTTTTTGCAGCCTCCTTTGAGATATTTTGCTCTCCCTGAAGAACACAAATAGAGCGCTGTAAAAAACAATGCTTCTTTCAGAGAGATGCCAGCAGTTGCTATAATGTCCAGCCCTAGTATTACAGAAGAGGCATTTTCAAAGCCACAGTTCTTGATTTATGGACTATCAGTGGACTTGATAAGCAAAATTGAATTATTAGTTTACATAATAGAAAACTAAGCTTCAAGCAAGATATAAATTAAGCTAAGATACTGCATGGTTTTAGAAAAATGTGTGGAAATGGGCACTGTTATTAGAATTCCATTGTCTGAACTGGAACCAACTGATAAATCCTATGGGGGATCTTTAAAGTTTGCTTGTTAGCCCTTGCAACAGCTCATTGCAATTTCCACATTAGATACTGTAGCTTTTCTGATAATGGACTGATTTTTTTCCTCCATGCTTTTGATTTGTGAACAGGGCACATGCCATGGATCTACACTAGACAGTGAGGTTCTCACACTAAAGTTCTGCTTGTAACAGTTTCTAATTTACAGTTCTCTAAGGCCTGGGTAAAGCTGGAATCTAATGTCAAAGTTAACTTAGTATTTCTGAAGTTTAAAAGCAATTGTCAGTGTAACAGAACCTTGACTTTAAAATACTACTGATCTGCAGTGTTAGTGGGAACTATCATGGACAAAAGGAATAATTATCTCATTTAAATGTGAACAGAGACCAGAACATTAAGAAAATAAAATGCTGTCATGTACAGTAGAGCAGCAGGCAGAAAACTTATCTTCCTGATCAGTCTTTCTTCCATGCATATAATAAGTGCAATTTAGGTAAAGAAGTAATTTTGTCCATTTCTCTTCTGCTGATCTGTTATTTATTGTGGATTTTGTTTTTGTGACTAGTAGTTTCAATGATTTTCCTTCTAGGTGCCTACAACAGCCGCCTCAACTGAAGCTGAAGCTCGAATCTTTTGGCTTGGTCTCATTATCTGTCCAGTCATTTGGACAGTCTTTTTCTTTAGCACCTTGTTCTCCTTGAAGCTGAAATGGCTGGTAAGTCTGCGGGTACTGAGCGAGCTATGGCTGACAGACAGTGTTGGTAAAGGGAAAACCCAGATCTGTTAGTTTTGCAACAGTCTTTGAACCAAATCTTCCAACAGCACAAAAATTCCACCAATAGCTTCAACAAATCAGGAGTTTTCTGCAGTAAATCCCTGCATTCTGGAATGGATTAGTAATTTTTAGCCCCACTTCTACTAGCTAATCAGATGTCAACTCCTTCCTAACTTGAGAACCTTAAGTGGCTGGCAAAATAACGGACTTCTTTTTAACTGTAGCAACTTACTTTCCCCCAACTTATTTCAGTCAAAGGAAACTAATAGGAGCGGGAAAAAAAATGAACCAGTGATGCTGGTTTTCAGGTTTTCACGTCTCCTTGGTACTTTAATTTACTTGCTCTTAAAAGTAAGGATTTTGGATCTCTGATACAATTCCCTTTTGAAAGAACCAGTACCATAGTGCTTAAAACCTTGATAAATTGACCTATAAGTCTGTATTTTATAATTACTGTATTTATAAGCCATCTACTGTAGGAAAAAAAAAAAAAAAAAAAAAGAAAAACATTACATATTTGTCCAAATAGAAGAGGAAATTTACCCCATATATTGCATTTCGTAAGATATTTTTGCCTATAAAATCTTCATGTTTTCCCCTGTGAGCATTAAGTGCTTGGGTAATCACCGTAGACCTCATTTTGTCAAGTTCCTAGCCATGTTAAGTACTATTTCATGGTTCAGTTTGAAAAGATAAAAAGTGTCTTGGACAGGTGCAGCTGCAAAACCAGTAACGGCCAAGATTACATTTTATTATTAAATGGAACAGGAAATTCAGCTATGGATATGAATCAATTGCAAATCATTAACTGCTTTCTAGTGCCCAAAATGACACAGCTAAACCAGCAATAGTTAAAATTAAACCAGCAGTCTTTCTCCATGGCTCCACCTTTATTTTTGAAAACCAGATTGTTTCTTGACCTAAGAGCTGGTTGGAGAAGGAACCCTAACTAGCACTGCAGGGAGGTTGCTCAGGTGCTTGTAAAAGGCAAGATATGCAAATAAAAATACGGTAACTTCCAGAAAACGGTTTCTGAGGTTAAGGAAAAAATTTTTGTACGTTATTTCATTAGTCAATCAGATAGGTCCTGCCTGCTGCTAAGCCTGTAAGACCACAAAAGGATCTAACTGTTTTCATTGCCTGTTAATGCTAGATATTGGTTCCTATCTATCAAGACTCTTCGTAAGTTACAGAATCTTATTTGTATACAATAAGGCATTTGTCAGCTAAACAAGCCTGCAGGTTTGCTACCTATCTGGATGCAAAACTTCTAGATACAGATCAGGCTTTAAAAAAGTGAAATTATTATGGCATCAGTTGAATAGATCCTTTTTTGAGAAAGTGCTTTTAGGAAAGGAACAAAGTCTTTCAAGATACAGAATGACAAAAAAAACCACCAAAACTTGTACCAGTGTTTTGATAAAAAGAGACCATTTTGTAGAAAGGAATTATTGTGTTTATGTTTGACATGATTGGATCTCTTTGACGGTCATTTATTATTGGAAGAAATATCACCCTCTTCTAGCATGTATGTAAACCTAAATAGTATGTATACATACATACGCACATGTGTATATATTCTACACATACAGTCTATATATAGCAGTGTATTTGTCCCAGCTGAATTTTTGTTTGTCTGCAGGCTCTTGTGATAGCTGGGATCTCCCTTCAGACTGCTAATTTATATGGCTACATCCACTGCAAATTAGGGGGACAAAAAAGCATCAGCAGCGTAACCTCAAGGTTTTTTGTCACAGCAGATGTTCCCAAGAGTAAGTAAAGTTGGTCTGTCAGCTATGGACCATGAAGTATCACATACTGACCTGCTTCACGCCGCTGGTTTTGGCTTTTCCCCGGTCCGAGTTCCCAAAATAACTCCCGGCAGGGTCATCCTGATTCTCCAGTAAGCCTCTCTTGCAAAGCTCATTCAGAGGGGCCGTACCCCATGTCGCTTTGCTCTATTTGAAGCCTGCTGAAGCTTCACAACTAAGCTGCTTCCAATCCCAGGAAGAATGTGCTCTAAGTTAAATCCGCAGAGGGATGCTTTCTGAGCTATTATAACACCTCTGCCTAGGCACAGCTTGGGAGCACCATCCCCAGCCCTCAGGCTGCCACCAGGCTCTTCCCTGCTTTTCGTACGATCCCTATGTACTAGGTTACGCTCACACCCACGCTTCCTGTGTTCATTCCACAGGACAGACAATGAGAATTTCAGAAGATCGCATTGAAGAACATGGGAAGACAGGCACTAGATAAACAAATAAGGAAGAACTGAAAGGATGAGCTGTAGAAGTACCCATTTATGAAAGCTCTGCTTCATATGAAGATATTCAAGTAAAGTTCTTCTATAATTACACCTGCATGAAATAATAAGGATTTTATGTCATTGTGTTTGAGTCTTTAGATTCTGAAAGGTTTAGAACCTTTGTTACTTACTTAAAAGTTTCATTAAAAAGCAGTTTGTATAGTGACAAAAACAACGCTTCTGATTTATACAGAACAGACTAAAAAAACCAAAAATCTGAAAAAAAGCCCATCTGAAACTGATGGATTATCTTAACCAAGAAGTAGAATGTAATCAAAAGATGACTCTCATGTTTTATTTTGGAACTCCAATAAACAAAAATCAAACTGCCTCTCCTTCTTGTACACAACACTGATTTCTCAAAGCTTTAATTCCTCAATAAAAAGAGGAAGTACAATCACAGAGGGCTTCTTAGTTATTAAAGATATCTAATGTTTATTTTTTAGTGTTCAGGCTTAAGGTGGAGTAGAAGAAAGAACAAAAGTCACGTAGCACATTCACACAGTACTTGTGTGAAGCAGCCAGTTATGTAGTAATAGTTAAAATATATTAATCTTATTCTGATACCTGTAATAAATAAAATATTGTACTTGTATTATAATTATAGTAACCTACTAAACTCTAGTAGGTTTTTATTTTAAAACTGATGCCAGTTATATAAAAAAAAAGGAGACAATACTACACTGAATTTCATTACAATTCATCCGAGCACAGAAGGCAGGACAAAGCCTACTGCGTGTGCACAGCAGATCCATTAGATACAACGCCTCAATGTCAGCAAAGCATATTTTATTTTCAACTTTCTGAATAAAATCTTGTATATGCATGTCCTCAAACACCACCTCCATATTCAAGTTATTAGCGCCATGACACCGGATGCAGGTGTAACACAGATGAAGATTCATTTTTATAGCTTTCTAACAAGCTTTGAGACCACCTGTGAACTGCAAGAACCTCAAACTATGGAAAAAAAAAACTAAGGCAAGAACATTTATATTAAGTGTTTATTTGCAATATAAAAAAAGAAGAATACATTCCTTCTATTAAATCAAGGCATAAGTTACTTTTCTGTAATTAAACATGAACTACATTTTTACTTCATTCATAGATTAGATAGTCTTTTCTTCTTGAAAATGGTGTTGATCACAGTATTCCTGAATTCCTGCAAAGGCAGGGAAAAGGTAATATAAATAACATTTCAGTTGCACAGTAGGAGTTAGCTATTGCTGCATCATTCTGTCCCCTACTGGTACAACTATCACAAGTTGGGCCTTATCACAGTGAAAATGGCTTTAGGAATTTCCCACCTGTTTGTACTTTTAAACTGCACATCACCGGCTCTTCAGGTAGTTTTTGTATGGGTTTTTGAGCAGTTACAATTAGAAGTGGAGGCAGCAATTAGACAGCTGTATCACACTCAGCTACGGTGAGCACCCCTCAACACGCCTGCTTGAGAACCTTAGCACTTTTCTGTGTGAGCAAGTACACACACATCTTTTCTGAAAATCAGTGACTGAAGCCAAACATTGAAACTAGTTATTAAATACAATCTTGTTATTGCTTTAAAAGCCTGTCATAACTGATGCCCAAAAGAAGTGAACATAGTATTTGCATCTGTTACTTTCATAAGTGCTATGCACATCTATTTTTTTTGTTATTTGCAGCAGAATAACATAATTCTGTTTAGCACCTTTATAGATTGCAGAAGTGCTTAGAACTGAGAGGATTCATTTGCACAATGATTTTCAGACTTACTTTGAATGATACTCCTGTAAGACGACGTAGCTGGAGACTCAGGGGCTTCTGACAAGAAAGACTGGCCTTTATCACAACTCTTTGCTTGAAGGACAGGGAAAAACAAGAAAGCAAAGCAAAGAGAAAAGATGAACTTTTCTTTATTTTACCCTTTATCCCACTACCAGTTATACCCTTCCCAAAAGCCACTTGCATCTACTCCTTTTCAGAAGTCCTTATCTCAGTAATAGCTAGAAAACTACAGCTTGCAGTTTTACAAAGGAGTACTATTAACAGAAACCTCCAGTCATTATTTTGGAAGTTCCAACCTGGTCCTTGATGTCATTAAATCAAGTATTAATTGCTAATAGCTAGTGGGCAAGGAAGCAAGCCTTCACTCTATCCACAACAGAATCTGCATGGTGCCAGTAAGAGTGGACTTAAAGCATTAGATAATTAGATATTATTCTTCCTAGCAGTTACAATTTTATTCAGTCTTCACCTCCAGGTGATTACACCAAAGAGAAAGATATGTGATAGTTCAAAAATCATTATACAGATGAAAACATGCATAGTCTAATCTTAATCAAGATTAAGTTTCAGGCTAAGAAAATTATCCTAGCACTTTCTTCTTTTCACACCATGCTATGTCACAGTTCCAGTAACTTTTGATTCAAAAAAATGTTCTGTCTAAAAGTGGATATTTATCCAAGAGATAAAATGCTTACTATTCACATTTATCAGTGTCCAAGTCAAGGTTTTCCAGTAATAGCCACAGAATAGGAAGAAAAATTTGTTTTAAACACAGTACAATACAGTAACTTTACCTATTTGAGGATCTAGAGGCACTTTACCCAGGAGGGAAACATTTAAGTTCTGGCACATCTTCTCTGCACCTCCAGTAGTCGGGGGAAAGATCTGAGATTCATTCTGGGACAACATGAAAATCAGAGTTAGAATACTGCAATTCCGAGAAGCAGGCATTTTTGGAGTAATGCTTTATATACAAAGAACATCAAGATAAAAAGTGCCGTAAGACGCAGCTAGCCTTACCTTACACTTTGGACATACAAAGCCACTCATGTTTTCCACAACACCTATGACTGGCAGTTTCACTTTATGGCAGAAGTTGATCTCCTTCCGAACGTCCTGAAGCGATACCTCCTACAAATATTAGGAAACACTGCTGTTTTCAGTGCAATGTTTTAATGATGAACCCATTAAGTTACATCCTTAGAGCTATTTTAAAGAAAGCACATGATGAATTATTACTGTACTCTCTACTTTGAAGAATGTAAACCTGTGTTACGTGCTCTAGCAGCAATTCTATGAGTAGCAATAGAAGGGACAGAGCAGTTCTAGCCTGCTGAATATGGTTCTGTTTTGAAATCTGACTTGGCTCTAGTAAAGATTCCGCCACATTTATGTTTTATCTCCTAAATTCATCTCATATCTTTAGTTCTTTAAATCTAAGTTTTTCACATTTTCAGTTTACAGAAAAACCCTTGGCATTCTCAACTGAGCACACAAGGACAGGACAGGCTTACGCTTGTTATCTCTTTTCAAATTAAACTGGAAACAGCTTCTCATCCCCACAGACTTTTTGCATATATACCTGACTTCATTCAGTTCTCCTGTTCCCTTCTTCTTCCCTCACCACCCATCTGATCTCGCCCTCACCATTTCACGTCCTTTACATTTTATTCTTTCAGCTTTTGCAGAAATGCAAAGTGTCTTCTGCTAGTTCAATCTTCTGGTCTTTTCCAAACCAGGCATTAAAACCCACATTTGAATTTGACGTTATTTTGAATTTCAGCTCTCCAGGGGCTGATTTTTCTTTTAAAAATGCATATCACAGAAGTTGCCTACTGGAAGCAACAGGCTACTTCATGTAGTGTCAGACAGTGTGCATCTTACCACTCAAAAAAATAAACTTCTTAATGACTTCTCAACATTAAGCCATTAGTGAGTAAATTACAAATGCGCAACGATGCGATCTCTGATCTTGAAAAAGGAAGTGAAATACAGCATGTCCCTTCACCAGACAGCTTTGGAGTGTGAACCCTTCAGTGGTTTAGTGACCCACTCAGATCTCCTACTCCCCTGAGACACTTGTCTAACTCAAACCAGCTGGCTGTAGGCACAAAACAAGAAAGTGAACTCCCTTAGATTCGGTACCATCATTTCTCTGGAGTTAAACAGAGACTCTAAACCAAGGATTGGCTTTAACTGCCACAATGCTTCTATTGATGGAATTTAAGGTCTCATACCTGAGGGGTAGTGATTATAACAGCACCGTCTATGTGTGCTGCGCTGAGATACTGCACGATAGATAAGTGTTCATCTGATGTTCCTGGAGGTGTGTCTACAATCAGGTAGTCAATGTCACCCCAGTCCACGTCACGAAGAAATTGTTTGATCAGCCCTAAAAGAAATGGTAAGAATGTGGAAGAGAGGAAAAAATATCTCCCTATATTTCAAATTTTAGGGTCTACTTCAGATTTTATAGTCTAGGTACACAGATTCTTCTGACTGATCAACTTAAGTACAGAAATATTTATTTTGCCAAGGCTTGAAAGAAAAAAAAATTACAGTATTTGACTTTCTAAATTCATCAAATGAATATGTTCAACTATAGAAAATAAGTTACAAGTCACTCATTTTTTCCTATAGCTTACTACACTATATTTATGTTACCAATTAAACAAGCTCAGGATACTGCATCTTTCAAATCCTCAACTGCTGTTGAAAACACTTGATACACACCATTTTTCTTTGGTCCTCTCCAGATGACAGCATCATCAGGACTGCTAAGCAAGAACCCCACAGACATGACACCTAAGTTTTCTTCAACGTACTAAAAGAGAAGTAGAGAAACTCAGTAGAGCATACAGAAGAGTAAAGAAAAAGCAGAAAAATAAACTCTAAAACCAGATTTTATAGAACAAGCAGTCGGGAGAGGGGAAAGATTAAGAAAATAAAGGCGGAAAACCTTATGCTGCTCTTTTATCTAAGGACATTGAAAACTACAATTTTTGCGCTATGTTCACCAACTACATTCACAGACTGAAAAAAAATCCAGTTGTACTAAGATTTACAATAATTTATGGAATCACTGGAAACAGGATAAAAATAATCAAGCTGTCTTTTTAGCAGTGTACACACTAAAGGCGATCTTCAGACAACCAACACTCCTGCAAAACTCTCCCTGGATTTTCTAAAGATAAATGAGGTTTTTCTTTGGTGTAAGGCATTTTTGTCCATCATTGAAAAGGTGACACACTCTACAGCTACACGATAACCAAAAATAGTGAAATAAAGTAATTTATATTTATTACCCACAGAAAAGCTGGTAAACAAGAAATACTTCAAATACTGAAACTATTTTAGAAATGTAGCATTACTATGATTAACAAAATAAATGTAACACTCTGATCTATATAGCCTATATCCAGATTCTACAGAACCTGAATATTTAGGTAATTAGAAAAAGAATGAATAGAAGTACCTCCTGCTTCCCCCTCACTCGTTTTTCACCTTAGAAAACACTGCCCAACCCAAACAAACCCAATAAACTTTCCGGTTACAGGAGCTTACCACTGGAGACCATCCAGACCCACTCTGATGAACCTGAAAATTGAAGTGACACATAAAGTTACAATAGAAATAAATACAAATGTTACATAGAACATGAACGTTATGTCAAAACCAGGTAAATAGACATCCTGCCTACAGGTACAATACTGCTTTACTGGAGCAGCTGAGTTAAAATCTCCATTAATAAGTGAATAATAACCATTCAATCCTTTTGCAGAAAATTTACCTGTGACTTTATATATTTATATAAAATATTCTGGGGCTGATAAAGAGCATCGTGCTAACATGACTTAATTTTTAAGTAGTCAAGAATATGTGGCTGATATGCAGAAGCTAGTTTGCAGAACTGGTCATCCTGAAAGCAGACAACTCTTCTACAAAGTAAATTACACTGAACTTCTCTATCTCACCTTCCTTATTTCCCTACCCGTTGGTACACATATTTCCCAACAAACAGTCCTTTTAGAGGCTTTAAGTCCACAAAACCCTAACACGTTAATGAAAACTTAAGCAGGACTCCTTTAAATAACATGTTTGGGCTTTCACCTACCTGTTCTCCTTCCAGACCCATCATTTTAGGGATTGACGGCCCACAGATATCTATGTCCAGCAGAGCAACCTGAAAAACAGACCAACCGACCCACCCCGCTGCAAACCACCCTGCACGGGTCTGCTTCCCAAGTCCGAACCACGCAACGAGAACGCGGCCGCGCGCTTAACGCGGGGAATAAGCGCACGTCCTTAAGGAGAAGGGGACCGCGACCAGCGCGGCCACCCCGCTGCCTGGTTCCCGGGCCGTGCCGCAGGGCAGGAGCCCGCGGACGCTGCCCGCCGGCGCCCGGCTTCCAACCGCCCCGCGCAGCCCGGCCCACCTGCTTAGCCTCGTCCGCCGCCAGCCCGTGGGCCAGGAGGGCGCTGAACGTGCTCTTGCCCACGCCGCCCTTCCCGGAGAGCACCAGCACCGTGTGCTTCACCGCCCGCAGCCTCTCCCGCAGCTCCGCCGCCTCCGCTGCAGGACGGCACGGCCGCGGTCAGGCCCCGTCCCAACCCCGCGCCCGCTTCCCCCACCGGCGAGGCCTCGCTCACCCGGGTCCGGGGCGGCGGCGCCGCCAGCGCAGATCCTCTGGTTGGGGCATCCCTGGCAGGCGGCGGCCCTGCCCGCCTGCGCGCTGCCGGTCCCCGGGCAGTCTGCAACGGACAGCGAGAGCTGGAGCGCGAGTGCCGGCGGCGCCCTGCCCGCCCCGCACGGCCGCGCCGCGCCCCTCACCCTTCGGCTGCGGCCCGCCCGCCGCCTCCGCCATGGCGCCGCCGCCGCCGCGTCACCTCCGCCGAGCGCGACAGGGGCGGCGCTCGGGCACGGGGCTGCCGGCCGCCCGCGCATGCGCCGGCGATACCCGCTGCCGCTAGGGGGCGCTCCGCGGCGGGGCC